>CM053763.1:118697929-118814393 GCA_028658305.1 Pachyuromys duprasi
ACATTCACAGTTGTCTGGTCTGAAGTTGGAGGTTGTTTTTTTTCCCTACCTAACCGGTTCCTTCCTTCATGCCCATGTCCCTCCTCCTCCCTCCAACAGACAGGCCTGTGCACACCCACGGGCTCCAACACAAAGCTGCTTTCTCTCTCCTGCTCTGCTTTCCTTTGCACTGAATCTTATCGCCCTTTCCGATCTTGGCGTCATGGAAGCCTGAGGCCCTCTTTGTCACCTTTCGCTTTGAGAGGCCCACAACATTTTGTGGCCCAGTATCTCTGGGTTCTGATGCTTGGCCATCTGAGATGGAGCCAGCTCATGTGAGGGAGCTTGCAGAATGTGAGCCTAAGGCTTCTGAGCTGGGCTGAGCTTCATGAAGGGGCCTGATACGCTGGGTGAATTCCTAGGCCACAGCCAGCTTAGAAAATGACAGTTGCTCATTTGTTACATTTTTGTTATGCTAATCAAAGCCAAGGGTTTAAAAAGTAAATTTGGTCTGACCCTTTGATTTTATTCTTTAATTAACATTCCTTATTTACCCAATCTGTAATCCTAGTACAAAACATTTAGAGATAAATGTTTTTAGATTCAAATGCATTTTAAAAAAAGAGTGAAAATAACTGTCATTTTTAATACCTTCTTAAAATGAGAGAAACAAAGGTATTTGTCCTAAGCCCTTTCAATACTTAAAAAAAAATTTGAGACAGGGTCTAATGTATCCTAGACTAGCCTTCAGGTTCATATGAAGCTGAGAATGACCCTTGAACTTCTGATCTTTCTGCCTCTACCCCCATGTGCTGGGACCACAGGCATGTACAATCACGCCCAGTTTATGGGTGATGGGGAACAGACACATTCACACTCACTTGCTTTCTCTCACACTCAAGTGGTTTTGTGCATTCTAGGCAATACTCTATAGGTAAAGCTATGAGAGAGTATGTGTGTCAGAGGCTCATACTGTATATCTTAGACTGGATTAGAATTCACTATATTGAGGCTGGAGAGATGGCTCAGCGGTTAAGAGCACTGACTGCCCTTCCAGAGGACCTGGTTCAATTCCCAGCAACCACATGGTAGCTCACAACTGTCTGGAATGGGATCTGATGCCCTCTTCTGGTGTGTGTGTGTGTGTGTGTGTGTGTGTGTGTGTGTGTGTGTGTGTGAAGACAGACCACTCATCTCTTAAGAGAGAGAAAGAAATAATTCACGGTGTCACCGAGGCTGGCTGTTAACTTTCAGCAATCCTCCTGCCTCACCCTTCCAGATTAACCAGCCAGTGTGTAGTTTCCCAGCTGATACACACTTCCTGCCTCATGGGGAGACTCTGATCTTTTATTTTCTAATAGCCTCAGGAGAAAGGCTGCTTTTCCTTTGTGTGCACACACCTTGCCAGGGACACGATATTTTAAGAGACAGTGAGTGAGAGCAAGTGGGGTTGCTGCGTGATTTGGGGGATCAAAACCCCTGTCAGACAGATTGTGTTTACCTTTAAAATGCTCTGACTCATTCCTGCCGGTTTCCTGTTGCATGTCGGATTAGCACCTACGATGACAGTAATTAAAATTCACGGTTAATCCCTCATCTTTTTTTTTCTTGCCATGCATGTTAGACGTTTATCAAAGAGTAAGAACAGTGTGCGCTGACTTGACCCTTAATTTCTTTCCTGGCCTCCCTCCTCTGAGTAGGAACCATGGAAGAACAGTTGGGTGGATTGGCAGGGAGGCTGGAGCCAGCTTTGTGCCCGAGCCCTCAGCTACACGGCTGCATTAATAGCGGGGTGTCTGGGAAATCCTCAGGGTGGATTTCAGCACCGAGTTCACGAGGGCTGATCTTGCTTCTGAGACTGTAAATATCTGCCGGGGTGTGCGCCTGCGTTTCCCCAGCATTTCACTCGGCAAGGGTTGAAAAGGGCCCTGCCCAGGTGTCTGAGCGGGTGTGCTTGATTAGCAGAGGAGCAGCTGGTAAGCGTCTTCCATACTTCAGTCTCAAATAGAGAATATCCGGGGCTGGAGAGACGTCCAGCAGTGAAGACATCTAGCTGCTCTTGCAGACGACCTGAGTTCAGTTTCCAGCATTCTGACTGGGCTGCCCACAGCTTCAGGGGATCTGATGCTGTCTTCTGACCTCAGGCACTGGCACACCTGTAGCATGCGCAGAAACAGATAAAATGAATGCTGTGGCTCAGCACTAGAGCATGTGCTGTGTGTATGTCAGTGTGATTCCCTGGTGTGCAAAAAGCAAAACAGTTCATTAGCTGGAGTGCTGGCTCTGGGCTAGGAGGGCTCGATTCAGACTCATTCCCAGCAGCCCCATGGCAGCTCACCGCCACCCATAACTCCAGGTCCAGAGTAGGCAGTGCCCTCCTCACCTGTGTGCTGCGGTTTGTGAACCCACATTCCTGCACACTTACACATAGTAAACACAAATAAAAAAGGGAAATGCTTTTTCTGTAGGAATTGGGTTCATTTAGACATCTTTTAACCTTGAACTATGGGGTGAATTTCCTCCCATCTTCCTTTTCTCTCTTTTTTCCCCTCTGCTCCCCCCTCCTTCACTCTTCTGAACTTCTGGTCTTTTTTTCCCCCCCTCTGTACCCTCCCTTTTTGGGGATTAAGCTTGGCTGTGTGCTTGAGGCAAGTACACTGCCCCTGGGCTATCCCCAGGCCTGGAGGGCGTTTTAGAGGTCACCCATTGCCACTGATACATAGTTGCTTATTTAACTGGTTGAGTTTATTGACCCTTAAAAACAACAATAACAACAAGCTATCCTGACTATTCTTAAAAATACTAAACTTTTTACCAAAGTGGGACTGCAGAGATGGCTCAGTGGTTAAGAGCACCTGCTGTTCTTGCAGGACTCAGGTTCAATTCCCAGCACCCACAGCCATCTGTAACTCTAGGTCCAGGGATTCTGATGTCGGCCTCCATTCTCATCAGGCACAGGCTTACAAGCGGTCCACTGATACACATGCTGGCGAAACACCCATACACAAAATAAAATTTAAAAGCGGAATGCCTATGGTGAGTGGGCCTGAGTGGCTAGTCTTTGTTGCTTTTCTCTTGACTTGTGGGTAGTATGTCTTTAATTGATGGCGGGACCTCAGGTATCAGAGCAGTAACCAGAGACGAGGATGGGAAAGATGCAGGATGTATGGAGTGGGCAGTCTAAAGGATGCTGCCAGCACTCTGTTTTGGAGGGAGCAGTGAGCCATCCAGGACAGGAGGGGTGGGGCTGGCGATCCCATGGTAAGCAGGCTTCTTCGGGATGCCCAGGGTGAAGCTGGAAGCGACCAGGCTGCAGAGGCGGAGGTGGCCCGTCAAGGGCTGGTCCTGACTCTGGAAGAGGTAGAATGTGGGTGAGCTCAGTTGCTCTGATGTCAGCTCAGAGTGACTGGAATCTGGTTGTCCATGTCCCTCGTGGCTGTGAGCCTCATCCTGTGCCTTCTCAAGAACCAGGAAGCATGCAGAGAGCCATAGTATAGGTCAGAGGTCTGTCATGGAGTAAAGGCAGAGCCTGGAAGGCTCTGGAAGCCCCTCGGCTTGAAGGAGTGGCTGCCGTCTGCTTGAGGGATTCTAAGCTTGGCAGACGGAGAGAGCAGGGGCAAAGTGAAGACAAGCGTGATATCTTGGACTGGGCACACATGGCACAGGCCTGGCAAGAGGCTTGGAAAGACAGTCTGAGTTTTGGTCTCAGGTTAAAACTCAAGGTGGTAGGGCAGTAAGGGCTTAGGGCAAACGTCTTCACTTTTGAACAGTCCTGACCTTACCCCCAATCCCGTTTGTTTTTAGAGACAGGGTTTTTCTGTGCAGCTGGGCTACATAGAACTTACTATGTAGAACAGGCTAGCCTGGAACTCACAGAATCCGCCTGCCTCTGTCTCCCAAGTGCTAGGATTAAGGGCATGCGCCACTGTGCTCAGCCCAACAATCCTGACTTTTTATATTAAGGTGGAGTCTCACTATGTTGCCTGAGGTTGGACTTGAACTTTTAGGCTCAAGCAATCCTTCTGCCTCAGCCTCTTGAGTAACTGGAACTACAAGCTGATTGATTTTTTTTTTTTTGGAAATCTTAAGTACAGGCTGGTAAACTGAGGCAGCTGGTGCAGAGGGTGGTGATGGGACCTTGGCCCAAGTAACTGGCTGTTGACAGAGTTAAACCATATCTAGTCTGGTGCTGATTGAATCTTTCCTCCCAGCTGCCTGGAATGTTCTTTATTTCTCCTCACTAGATCCTCCTTTCATAAACCTGCCCTCCGTCTCCTCTGATCTCTGGTGGCTTCTGAAACTTCGGAGCAGCTGAAAGCCAGCTTTGTTCTGGCAGTGTTTCCTAGGACCACACTTTTGTGTGTTTCCAAGATGACCCAGAGGTCATGCGTTGGGTCGCATGTTAATCTGTGAGGATAGCAACTTGAAACTCAAATTATACTGTCTCCCTGGAAACATTAGAAACCCTTGAAGTTTCCCAAGTGACCACAAGAAATTTGCTCAGCTTGTAGTAGGTGTGAGTGGGGTAGATTTGTAGGAAAGCAGCGAAGTCACACACAGACACCATCACATGGGTAATCACGGCTGGTAACTCCCAAGCCACATATGATGAAGAGCTGGAGGAAAAGTTGAGAAGGTGGAGAAAGAATTCCAGTTTCTTGAATTGTGAATTGTATGAGGGCAGACAGTAGCCTGTTGGTTTTGGTCTCAAGGGGCAGAAGGGAGGGAGAAGGGCAGAGGCAGTGGAGGAGCCCCTGGGGGAGGGGCTTGGGTCAGGGCAGGTGGGTGTCCACTGCAGAGACCATCTGGCCCCTTATGAAGCCGGGTCCTGCTGTTTTCCCCCTCCCTGCTCTGGGTTCATAGGCATGGGCCACTTCACTTGCCTTTCAGGAAATATTTATTAGTGTGCATTATGTGAAGCATGATTGGTCAGATGTACCTGATAGTTTGTATTAAAGAATTTAACTTAAGAATTGCTGTTTGAAACTGTCCCTTGGGATTTTCCAATTTATTTATTCTGTAAGAATTCCAGGTGGGGCTGCAGAGATGGCTCAGAGGTTAAGAGCACTGCCTGCTCTTCCAAAGGTCCTGAGTTCAATTCCCAGCAACTTCATGGTGGTGCGTAACCATCTATAATGAAAGTTGTGTCTTCTGGCCTGCAGGCCTACATGTAGACAGAATACTGTATAAATAGAACCAGATAGGTCAGCAGGCGGAAGTGCTTGGTGTGGAAGCCTTTTCACAGGAGTCAGGTTCCTGGAGCCCACTTGAAGGTGGGAGGAGAGAACCAGCCACACAGTGCTGTGCTCTGACCACACATGGGCCGAGGCACATGCATGTTCACGCAAGGACACAAACCATGAGTATGTATATACTCACATGGCAGTAAAAACTCAGAAGGGGCTGGAGAGGTGGCTTACAGGCGCATGCCGCACTGGGAGGAGAGGAAGTAGGATATTTTGTCCTTTGTTAATTTTCTTGAAGTCTTTCTTTGAAAACAAGGTATAGTATGGGGTCTGGGGGCTCATTCTTTTAATCCCAGCATGTGGGAGGCAGAGGCAAACAGCTCATCTGCTATGTGTACCAGAGGTAGGTATGGTAGTTCCTGCACCCCAGACGCTGAGGCAGGAGGATCCTTTCAGCCCAGGAGTTTAAGAACAGACTGGGTGGGCCTGGTGCTGAACTGCATGCTGGGGGAGTAGCTGAGCTGTGTAGCCAGCCCTTCAGGGTTGGCTTATCCCCCTCTGCTCAGAACTTGGTGTGACTGTTCATGGGGTTTAGTTTGTGTTCTGGGACAGGCTCTCCTGTGGCTCACATTGGTCTTCCCTTTCCCTAGTGCTGGGATCACACTGCAGCCATCTCAGACTTGATGAGGGTTTAAGGAACTCGTATTATGTAGTCTTGTTTCTGTGCAGATTTGCTATATTAGAAGTTGAAAGGAAGTCCCAATTAAGCAAACCGATGATTAGTTTTTTAAGACAGTAATAATAGCCCCTAACACATGATTATTTAACAAACTAATTTTTTTTTCCAGAAAACAAAAAGACACTTTAGAGATTTGGAGATGTGCTCAGTTGTAGGAAAAAACACTTGCTATTATGCAAGAGGCCTTGGGTTCCATGCCCAGCACCCGAAAACAAAACAACCAACGATTTAATCACAAGAGTGGCACTGATTGTTTTTCCTGATCTTTATGTCTGGTTATGAAGTGAGCTGAATTCTATATTTAGTCCATTCTGTTTGAAATAGATGAGGGAAATGCAGTCTCACGGGGACCCATAGGTGTAGACCTGAAAAGACCAAGGAGACCCCTCCTCCCCCAAAGAGCCCATAGCAGGTTCTAGCAACTGTCACTCTGGGTTGGTTGCCTATAATTTGCCTCTAAATGGTAGTTGACAGTGCAGGGCAGAGTCTGCAGAGGCCTCACTGCAGCACGGAGGAACTCACTTGCTTCCTCTTACTGTGCCTCTCATTAACCACGAAGGCCACTCTGGAGTGGAGAAGAGAATGGACTTCTGGCCCTCTGGCCTGGCATTGCTTGTGGCCCAAGACGTCACCGTGGCCCAGTGGGGAACCCTCACAGATGGAAAGCCCTCCATTTGGTATTGGGCTCTGTATGTGCTTGTGAGCTGTATTATTTTGCCTTTTTTGTTTTGGTTTTTGACAGTTTCTCTATGTAACACTGGCTGTTCTTGAACTCACTCTGTAGACCAGGCTGGCCTCCTACTCATATAGATTCACCTGCCTTTGCTTCCCAAGTTTGGGGATTAAAGGCATGTGCTACCACACCCAGCCCTACTTTGCACTCTTAAAAAAAAAAAAAAATTAAGGGAGGATCTCATATACCCAGTGCTGCCCTCAAACTAAATTGTATAGTTGACCATGACCTTGAACTCATAACCTTCCTACTTTCGTCTCCCAAGTAGTGAGACTACAGATGTACAGTACTATGTTTGGCATTTCTTTTATTTTATTATTTATACGGCATTCTACCTACACGTGTGCCTCTGCGCTCCAGAAGGGGGCACCAGCTCTCATTGTAGATGGTTGTGAGCCACCATGTTGTTGCTGGGAATTGAACTCGGGACCTTTGGAAGAAGAACCAGTGTTCTTAACCTCTGAGCTGTCTCTCCAGCCCTCATTTCTTTTAAAGATTTATTATGTATTTTATATATAGGCGTTTTCCCTGTCTGTGTGAATGTATGTATGTATGTATGTATGTAAGTAAGTATGTATGTATAAATGTATGTGCAGCACATACATGTAGTTCCCATGGAGGCCAGAAGAGGATTTTGGAGGGCCGGCTGGAACTGGAGTTATGGAAGGTTGTGAGCACTGTGTGGGTGCTGGGAACCAGACTTGGCTCCTGCAAGAGCAGCCAGTGCTTTTAATCACGGAGCTGTCTCTCCAGCGCTTCCAGTTTTCCTTGGGAGCCAGTGGTGCTGGGGATGGACCTCGCACATGTTCAGCAAACACCGCTGGGTTAGCCTCCTCTTGTGATCATCACATCACAGTGTCAACACACTATCACCTTTGTTTATCCTCCCAGGCCCAAGTGGGCCCTTTGCAAGCCTGTAAGTGGGTGCTCTCATTGTAAAGCACTTGCTTTTTATAGCCACCGTGATGGATGGAGTCTGTGTTTACTGTTTGTTTCCTGAGAAAGCTGTTGGGATTTCTCAGTATCTGTTTTACCCAGGGACAGTTCTACCCTCAGGAGGCTGCCTGGGTGCCCGTGGGAAAGGCCTTGAACTGCCAGCTCCAGGACATTCGTTTTGGTGTTATCCTTGATAAGACCAATGACTTGTTTTTGCTCAGACAACACTCCATACATCTGGCTCCCTGGCTAGTGCTGGGCTCCAGTTCTTTCTACCCTTTCTGTGTGTGTTAGAATCCTTTACTTGCAAAGCTGGCAGCTTGCCTGCCGCTTCAACAGACTCTGGTGCCTTGGATTGTATTAAAACCCTTAAGCTTTAAAAAGAGAAAAACTACTAAGTTATCTTTAAACAACAACAACAAAACCAAACCAACAACCTAGCTTCTGAGTTACGATTTTGGGATTGGAGAAGTAAAAAGAACTTTAGAAACCATGTTGCTTGCACATTTTACCAAAGCCGAAGTCACTGAGGTCAATACCTCTGTCAGTCTGTAGTTTTTGTAGCTCAGGACCAGCAGACTAAAGAGTGGAAGTGACTGGAAGGTGACTCAGGTCAAGAGCACTCGCTGCTCTTGCTGTAGACCTGGGGTTCAGATCCCAGCACCCCACAGTGGCTGACGACTGCCTGTAACTCCAGATTCAGGGGTCTGACACTCTCTTCTGGTCTCCACTGACTCTTGCATGCATATGGTGCACATAAATTCATACCTGTAGATAAACAAAAGTCTTAAAAAAGTATGTTTGGGAGTGTAGCTCAGCATCTGAGCGTGTGCTTTGTGTATGTAGCGCCCTGAGTTCAAGCCCCCGCCCATTCCCAAATATTTTATAGTCATTATATTGCATTTATCAACCGACATGGCATTTACATGTGTAAGCGTCTCAGAAGCTTGCACTGTGCTCTCCTCACGGCTGCAGCACAGCGTTGACAAGAGCTGGAAAGGATGTGCTGTGGCCTGCCGGCTGCTCTGAGTGTTGTCTGTAGTGACGGCTGCTACTGCAGGTCTCCAGGGAAGCCGCTTACCATGAGCCAAGCTTTGCCCTGGAGACCTGCTCTGCCACCAGGAAGGCACCTTTCCTTGGCTGCATTCTGCCTCAGGGTCCCTGAGGGTGGATTTGGGTGTGGCCACTCCTTACTTGTGGACTCTTGCATGGGTTATTTAGTTTTCTGTGACCCAGGTTTTTTTTTTTTTTAATGTAGACTAGGGTAGTAACAATCGACAGGATTGAGAGTGAATGAATCTTGAAGTGTTTTGGACAGTAGAAAGAGTATGTATGCTGCTTTATTCCGTGTAAATCCCTTGCATCTCTTTTTAAACATGAGATGAAATTTACACAACATAATATGGACAGTTGAATTTTTTTTTTAACATTCACTTAATGTGTGTGTGTTTGTGTGCTCCTGGGTGTATGTGCTCATGTGTGCCATGCCACAAATGCAGAGGTCAGAAGACAGCTTGCAGGAAGGAGTTGGTTCCATCTTTCCATTGTGTGGGTCCCTGGGAATTGAATTTAGATTGTCAGGTTTGGTGGCAAGTGTGTTTACCTGCCAGCCCAGGTGTTTATGTGCACAGACGTTTTTTGGTTTACATGGTTGAGTACCAAGGACAGTAGACAGGGGTGTCTCTGGTCTAAAGCTGCCAGCGCCTTTCAAGGGTACTCTTGCTTTCCCATCAGTAGTGATTGAGAGCTTCTGTTTGTCCATTCCCCGTCGTTTGAAGTCTTCAGTGTTCTGCATTTTGACTGTTCTAATGGCTGCTCTGTTTGGTGGAGTCTCAGTGTTGTTCGGGTTGACAGTGTTTGTGGGGAGCTGAGACAGGGTTTCTCTGTGTAGTCTGTCCTGTCCTGAATTCGGATTTGTAGACTAAGCTGGCCTTTAACTCGCAGAGATCTGCCTGCTGCTGCCTCCCAAGTGCTGGGATTAAAGGCGTGTGCCATTCTGTCCTACCTTCTGCAGAATATCAGAGATGTGTTCTCTATGGGGGTTGTGACCCACAGGTTGAGAACCCCTGCTTTAGGGGCTCTTGTTTTCTTTTGGGGTACTCACTAGGCTGGTCTTGAATTCGCAGACTCTTGTTACCCTTCAGCCTGTAGCTTCTGAGTGGTGGGAACATCAGGCATGAGTTACTGGCCGTGGCCCTGCTCTTTTTTTTTTTTTTTTTTTTTTTCCTTTTCTAATATATTCACCTGTTTGGGGATAGGTGTGGGGAATGTGCGGTATCACACATTGCGTAGAGTGTGTGTACACATGCCTGGGTGGCATAGCCTACCACATACTCGGGGTCATAGTCTGTTTTACATTTTTGTTTTTAAACTTATTTTCACTAATAACCAGGACTCCACGTGCGCCTTAGCCTGTATCTCCACAGGTTCAGATTGCTTTTCCATCTCTACGTCTCATTCCTTAGGTCTTTGGGGCAGCAGCAGGCTGTTTCCACGTTGCCTCACGGTGACAGAAAGGAGTGCATCCTAAAGTCACAGCACACGTGGCACCTCATGTCTGTTCATGTGTTGACGCTTCCTAGGGGTGGATTTCACCTGGTAATGGTTTGAATGGTGCTGCCATGCGGATTCATGTTTATTTAACTACCTTTTGTCCCCCCAGTTCCAAGGCAGCGGGACTGGGGCTGTGTTCGTTAATTGAGAAAGTTCCAACAGTGGCAGAAACATTTTTTGTTGTTGTTGTCGTTCCTTTTTGTTTGGTTTCATTTGAGACAGGGTTTCTCTGTGTAGCCCTGGCTCTCCTGGAGCTCAGTCTGTAGACCAGGCTGGAAGGTTTAGTTTTCATCATTATTTATGTGTACATGTGTGTACCTATATGAATGTATACCATGTGGACACTGGATCTCACAAAGCTGAGGTTGCACACAGCTGTGGGATGCTACATCTGGGTGCCAGATGCTGCACAAGTAGCAAGTGCCCTTGACCCCTGAGCCATCTCCAGCCCTGGCAGAAACACTCCTACAGCAAAGGGAACCCTTGTCCTCTGCTTTCGAGGGCAGGTCAGATTTTCACATCTCCAATCCAAGCATCTTCACTTACTCAGCTGCTCCTCATGTGACTGTTTCTCAGGTTCCCAGCAGCCAGCCTGGGTGCCTCCAACGGTGTGGATGTCGCCTTTCAGGCTGAGGGTTCAGTGGAGGCCCCTCCGCAAGGACAGTGTTCGTATGGCCAGCTAGCCCTTCCTTGTCTCGGCTTCTCAGCACAAGGCTTTGTTCTGCTGCAATCCTTTGTCCTTCCTCCGTCTCCTCCTCTTGCTGCCTGTGACCCTCATTCCAATTTGCTGATTAATCACCGCACATTCCGTCTATTCATTCTGGCTTCGTGTCATCTCCAATTTGACAAACAAATGGGTTGGAGAGAGCCCAGTGAGGACAGAGCCTTTGAGAGGCGGCTGGAGGGGGATCTGGGTTCCCATGGGTTCCTGGCCCTGCTGAGTCGGTCCCTGACTCCCATTCCATTCGCAGTCATGGCCTACGAGGGGAAGCCTCATCACATGCTCAGGGTCTCAGATGAGAGAGGGGATGAAGCTCAGGCCATGCTTGGCACCAGGCGAGCTGTAGCTGCCACTGTCCATTCAGCCTTTGCCTCACTTTAGCTTGTTCCTGTGACACCCGATGCCAGTGCTTGCAGTTTCTCAGTCTCCTCTAAAGGCACAGGAACCAGCCGAGGCCGTGGTTCCTCTGCAGCGCCCATCGCGTGGGCCCCGCTCCCTCTCCTTGTGCAGATGCAGCTTTGTGAGCGCCATAGGTCCCTTAAAGAGCAGTGGTGCTGTAGCTTAGTGTCCTGGGACTTAGTACATCCAGAACGACTCAGGCACAGCCAGTCTTTTCCTCTTCATGTTCTCCTTCCTTGGAGTCTGGCTGCCTCAGCATTACATTGATTCTTTTTCTTTCTTGAGAGACCTCGTGGCTGAACATGATGGGGCAGTTTCATTTTCTGTTTATCGTAAGAGTGTTACATTTATTTTGCAGATAGCACAAGGACTTGTCAGAGCCCTAGTCTCACACTGTTAGTATTATAGGAACATCAATAAAAAAGAGACAAAACCAGGAGCGAGGGCAGAATCCTGATTTTCCTGACCAGGCGTTCTGGATTTATACACGGTCATTGCCAGCCTTTGATAGTACTTAGGGAAGCAGCTGGTAAGGATTTCACATCGATAATGAATGTCAGCGGGTTTTCAATACCTCGTGGCCTTTTTGGAACTGCGTGTGATAGAGTTTTCCATTGTGCATGAAGGTCAGGAGACTACAAACACATAGGACTTGGAAATGCCGCTGGACTCTTAGTTACTGGCTCAAGACAGTGCCCTGCCTGCTCAGGCTGGCCTATTTAAATTCAAGACAAATGTGATAATGCTACAGGAAAATGGAAAGGTCAAGTCGGGCCTGTATTTTCTGATAGCATTAAAAGTGGGAAACCGAAGGAAATTGTAGCTTGTGCTCTGTGGCCTAGCTGGTTTGTAGTCAGCGCTGTAAGCGCCCACTGATAAGCTCTTGTGTGCGCACACGCTGATACCACGCTTTTCCTGTGTGTTACTGTCAGGGCATCTGCTCTGTGTGTGCTGCCCGTTTAATTCTACAGAAAACCGCAGATAGGTGCTAGAGCACCGGCTGCTTTTGCAGAGGACCTGGGTTTGGTTTCCGGTATCCACATGGTAGCTCTGACCATCTTCTATAACTCCAGTTCCAGAGAATCTGATGCCCTCTTCTGGTTGCCGAGGATACCAGGCATGCACATGGTGCACACATACATGCTGGTAAAACACACGTTAAAAAAAAAAAAAAAAGGAAGCTGCTATAGCCAGATGCACACACACACACCTTTGATCCCAGCACTCGGAAGACAGAGCAGGAGGGTCTCTGTGAGTTTGAGACTCATAGCAAATTCCAGGTCAGGCAGGGCTACGTAGTGAGATCCTGTCTTCAAAAAGAAAAGAAAACTGCATAGTCATAAATAGTCTCAGTGATCTCCATGGCTGGCTATGTGATAAAGTGGCCAGACACATGCAAGGTGAGCCAGCATCGTTGAAGGGTCCCTTCCTGCGCCAGGCTGTGGGGTGCACATTCCTTGCTGTGGTTTGTGTTTTTATGTGAACTTGTTGAAGCCTTTTTCAGAATAGATCCCATAAATCACTGTCATCATTAGCATCCAAGTCAAATTAGTATCTGAGACCAGCCTGCCTCTTCACAGGGTAGTGAGGAGACGGCGGGTAGGGACAGGTAAGTTGACTCTATGGAAGTTATTAGGAGATTTGGAAACACTAGTTGCAGGGTTTACTTGGACACTGTGGCCTGCCCTAAAGCCCCGAGAAGCAGCACACTCAGGAAAGCTTGTGATAGCCCTTGCAGGCCTGCACGGAGGTTCTCAGAGCGTTAGCCATCACCCATGAGCTTCCCGTAGCACAGCTGGTTCTCTGTTGGGGATTGTGTACAGCTGCCTAGGGAAGGCCCAGCCAACCCTGCAGCCGGATCAGTCCGGCTGCCCCGGCCTCCAGGGTGGGGTCAGGAGCTGCACCCAGCAGAGGGGGAGCAGGCAGTAGATCCTTTCCTGCTGTTCGGTGGTGTTCAGAGCAGGTGACTCTTTGCTCTCAAAGGTTTCACCTCCCTCATCTTTGGGAATGAGAGATTTCCGGTTGTCTTCCTTTGCCGGCTCCAGAGACAGACACTTGAAAGAGATGTGCCTCACCCCAGCCTCCTTGATTCCTCCTCATACCTCACGCCTTCGTCCCCAAAAGCTACTGCTCAGCAGACATATCCAACAGTCACTGTTTGAGGCAGGCTGGGGAGTTTAGACAATCTCAGATGAAACTGGACCCCACCCACCTGAGTCAGAGATCCCTGGTTGCCTGGGATATGACCTACAAACAACAGACACCATCTTATGTGCCCTGTCTGGGTGTTCTGGACTCTGGAGAGTTTATTCTGATCCCGAGATACTGTAGCTCAGGGTGTGGCCCCCGCATCCCTGCTGGGGTCTGTCCCTGGTCAGGATGCAGGGAAAGCAGAAGCACCCAGAGGAATCCTGTCACCCAGGGCCGCCTTTACCTGGACCCTCCCAGCCTACAGTCAAACCCAGAGGGAGGTTTCTCATTTCCTCAACACAGCTGCCTTCGATGCACCTCTGCATGTCACCTCGGGCAGCTTCTAGAGAGTGGTGCAGGGACCTTGGTTCCCAGTGCCTGGGGGCCAACTGCAGCCTGGGCCGTGCAAGAGCTTCTGGTGAACGTCTTCTGCGCTGCAGCTGGTGTCCAGGCAGGCGTCAGTGCTGGTGTTCCTACTGCAGCACTTTCAGGGCACTGCAGGCTGTGTAGGAAGCTCAGGGGACAGTAGAGGACACAGGCCAGCAGAGGGACTTGTCATGGTTCATGTTGCTGCCTGCCCTGCTTTGGTAGGGAGAATCTAATGCTGAGAAAGAGTTGAATTAGAAACGTGGCGTCGCTGTGATGGCTCTTGTGCTAGAGAAGTGCGCAAATGTGACAGGAAGGCACTTCGGAAAATTAGAACTTTTATGAAGGTCTCGGTGATAGGAAAGTAATTGGTAGCTTTTGCTGCTGCTGCTGTTGCTTAGGTTAGAGCCCAGGACCTTGTCCATGCCAAATTCATGCTTAGCTACAAGCCACAGCCTCACCACAGTGTGAGCAGTAAAAGAAAACTCACTGAGCTGGACTTGGGGACACAAGATTTAAGCCCAGCGTCAGGGAGGCAGAGGCAGGCAGAGCTCTGTGCATTCTAGGCCAGCCTGGTCTATATGCCTGTAGAGCAAGTGCTTTAGCCACTGAGCCGTCTCCCCAGGCCCACTTCCTGAGCTTCTTCTCAGCCTCCTCACTGGCTGTGTTCGGCAGAAGTCTAGGCACCGCTCCACGGCTTAGTTGAGCTCCTTGTCTTCCCCCGCTGTGTCTCCTGCCCGCTGGCACTGCAGACCACCTTCCCCCACCCAGGGGCCAGGCAGGACACCTCTTGCTTCCTCCCTCAGCACCTTTGTGCAGCCTTCGGGCCCCTCTCATTCTAGCCTCCCTTATTTGCCAGTCTCTGTCTCTCCCTTCAAGTGTCATTTCCTGACACAAAGGACTCTTTGCAGCTCTGAGGGCTTCACTCAGTCCCCGTGAGCCCCTGGAGTCTCAGGTCTGCTGGGTCTGAGCCCACTGTCACCTTGTAGAAAACTGGGCTTCTTATGACACAGCATCACAAGTTAGTGCTTTCACGGACAAAGTGAATAACTCCAACTACGTTTCTCTCCCCTCCCCTGAACTCTGAAGAGTTGAAGATGACTTTGAACTCCTGACCCTTCGGCCTTCAGCTCCGGGTGCTTCTTTATAGGACCATGTCTGCTTGTGTACATGTGTGTGTGGCAAGTATGCTGTCCACTGAGTCATCTCCCAGCCCCTCCTCTGTGCTCTTTATGAAGAAAACCAAAAGCTTATTTGTATAATTTAAGAATTCATTGTATATTGCATTGTTTAAAATTTTTATAATTCACACAAAGTTGGATGTTTTAAAGGGTACAGGTGACTTTAAGATGGGAAACATTGTTCATTGGTTTGTTTGTTTATTTGAGATAGGGCCTCTCTGTGTAGCCCTGGTTGTCCTGGAACTCAATCTGTAGATCAGGCTGGCCTTGAACTCAAGAGATCCACCCGACTCTGCCTCCCGAGTGTGGGGATCAAGGTGTGCACCACCATACCTTGGCTGCCTTGCTCTTAATGAGGTGGATCCAAGTTGCCTCTCAGGGGAGCAAGGATGGGCTTTGCTTTAGAGATTTCTGGTACTGCTGGACACAGACTGCTTGCCCAAGCCAGGAGAACCTAGAGGTAGCTAGTGTTTGGACATCTGGTACTGTCATTTAGTTAGTTAATTAATTTTTTATTTTATGTACATTGATGTTTGACTGCATGTATATCTATGTGAGGGTGTGAGGGTGTTGTATTCCCTGGAACAGGAGTTACAGACATTTGTGAACTGTCACGTGGTTACTGGGAATTGAACCCGGGTCCTCTGGAAGAGCAGTCAGTGCTCTTAACTGCTGAGCCATGTCTCCAGCCCCTTGGCTTTATTACTATTTTTTGTTGCTGTTGTCTTTATATACTTTTTGTTGTTGTTGTTTAATGAGTGTTTTGCCTGCACATGTGTAATTGTGCCAGGTGTGTGGCCACAGAGGCCAAAAGAGTGTAACATGGAGCTGCTTCCCCAGCCCGGGTATTTAGTTTTAGGGAGAAAAATCACTCTGAATAATTACAGATTTTACAGCCTGTGGCTGGGGATAAACTGAGCAGCAGAGTGTGAATTGCACTGTTGCCTCAGCTGGTTGAAGTTTCCCCTTTTGTTAAAGGCCCAGCTTTTGTTTTCGCGTAATGCCATCACTGTATGATCCCTGCTCTAATAAGAGGAATCCTCTAAAGGTTTGAGCCTCAGGGTTCACTCTAGCATGAGCTATACTAACTGGAGTTTGAGGAGTTGCTGATTGGGGTGTGGTTGTGGGCTTGTGGCCAGCCTGGGAAGTGGCCTAAGAAGTCTGGGTCCGCCCCCATAGCTGCTTAGATGTTGCCCCTGCTTGCAGCCTTCGGAAAGTTCATGGTGGCTACTAAGTGAGGCAGTTCATTCACCCACTCCCAGCACTTGCCCAGTGTGCATGAGACCCCAGGTTCCAACCCACATCTGCAAAAAGAAAGAAAGAAAAGGCAGGGCGTCCCTCTTCCCCTGAGCAGAATTTGTACAGTTACCTCTTCATTCCTATCCTATTCCTCCTACTTTTCTGCCCTCTGGCTCTTTTTAAAACTACTGCCAGCCAGGCATGTGATATGTGCCTTTAATCCCAGCATTCGCTATGTAGCTCTGGCTGGGTTGGAACTCACTAGATAGCTCAGGCTGGCCTCAAACCCTCGAAGAGCCACCTGCCTCAGCCTCCCAAGTACTGGAATTAAAGCCTGTGCCACCATGTCTGGCTCGTATGAGCTTTGAGTCAGTGGTCCTTTTAAGGGCATGTTTAGAGGTCTCTGTTTATACTCCGGGTCCAGGTGCCTGGTGGACTTGCAGTTCCTCGGGCTTTTGGCTCTGACTGATCTACAAGTTCTGAGATTCAGTGGCTGCGTATCTCTGGAGGGGGAGGTCTTGCTTTGCTCTCACTTGACTTTGGCAGGGTGGTGGGCATGTTTGTGTTGGCAGCTGCCCTGGCATATTGGTCCTCATTATGAAGGTGCCCTCACTCGGCGCTGGCTCACTTAATACTGTGGGGGCACTGTGAGCAGAGCTGACCTGTTTTGGAGTAGAGATGCATTTGTTGTTTGTGTTCTAGCAAGTGTCCTGAGAGCCCAGCACCCTGAAGCCTACTTTCTGCACATGGGTGAAAGATTGCTTTGAGAAGTTAAGGATCTGTGACATTCATCTAGCCAGAAGGACCGCAGATGGTCTGAGCTGAGCAGAATTTATGACTGGAGATAGTACTCAATCTGAGAGTGTCTTTAATTTTACATTTTATAATATTATTACTGGTGTGTACATGTGACATGTAGTTTTTTTCTTCCCATCCCTTAGCTCCAGGAATAACGACTCATTAGACTCATTAAATATCATACAAAATCTTAGGCTATATATATATATATAGCTATATATATATATAGCTAGGTGCTTCTCTCACAAGCTCATAACTTAAAATGACCCATTCTACTGATCTACATTCTGCCACATAGCCAGTTACCTGAGCTCAGGCACCATGCGTCTGTCTTCCTCACATCTTGCAGGCTGACTATCCCAGAATCCCTTCTGCCTGCTGGATGCCCCACCCATTTACTGCCTCATTCATAGGCCATAGGTTTTTTTTTTAATTGACAGGTGCTGCTTCCATACAATACACAAGAGATTACTTCCACATTGGAGACCAGAGGAAAACATGCTAATCAAAGGACAACTTGCTGGAGTTGGTCCCCACCTCCACTGGGTTCCTGGGCTGAAACTCAGGCTGACAGGCTTGGCAGTGAGTGCTAAATTATGTTGCTGGGTATGTGCTGGGACAGAAGTGCTGGGAACCGCACTCTGGCCCTGGCAGCTGAACCATCCCCATCTCGGAGAGCTTGTCTTCGGCCATTTCCTGTTTGGAACTATGTCCCCACCCTCCTGTCAGCTTCCTGTTGCTGTGAAAAATGGGTGAGAAAATCACCTTAAATAAGGAATGGTGTTGGCTGTAGATTCAGAGGTTGCGGCCTGTGCTCTGTCAGCTCCTGTTTCTGGGCCTATGGTGACTGTACCACTGCATGGAGTGCGTAATGGAGACTTCTCACCTTCTAGGGCAGCACTTCTCAGCCTTCCTGACGACGTGACCCTTTAATCCAGCTCCTCATGCTGGGGTGACCCTGTTTAAAAGATTGCATAGATTTTTTTTAATGCATGGGTGCTCTGTCTGCATGTACACCTGCATGCCAGCATCAGATGCCTTTATAGATGGTTGTGAGCTACTACATGGTTGCTGGAAATTACACTTAGGACCTCTGGAAAGGCAGCCAGTGCTCTTAATTGCTGAAACACCTCACTAGTTCCCCCCCCATATAAAATTATTTTTATTACTACTTCATAACTGTGATATTGCTACTATTATGAATTGTAATGTAGATATTTGATATGCAGGAGATCTGGTATGTGACCCCTGACCCACAGGTTGAGAACCACAGGTCTAGTGGCTGGGGAAGCAGAGAGGAAATAGAAGGCGGAAGAGGGAGTGACCCACTCCTGTTCCAGGCCACACCTGACATTTTCTCTTTCCACCTGGTGACACCTCCTAAAGGTTCCACTCCCCCCCTCCCCACACACACACACAATAGCCCCACAGGTTGGTGAACAAGTCGAGTATCCAGGCCTTTGGGGCACACTCACTCTCCAGACTGTCCCATCCTGTTCCAGTGTTCTGTTTTGTTTGTAGATTTTTATCTTTGTGTGTGTGTGTGTGTATGAGTGTTGGGTTGCCTGCATGTATTCTGCACACCAAGTGTGTGCCTGGTGCCCACAGGAGGTCAGATCCCCTGGAACTGGAGTTGTGGGTGGCTGCTGTGTGGGTGCTAAGAACCAAACCCAGGTCCTCTGCAGGAGCAGCCATGCTCCTGACTCCAGCCCCTCACCCCCACCCTGGTTTCAGAGTCTCACTTTGTAGCCCTGGAACTCACAGAGCTGGTTAGCCTTGAGCTTGAGATCCTCTTGCCTCTGCCTTCCTGAGTTTGCAGAAGGTGGTGGGCATGTGACATGTGACACTGTGCCTAAGTAGGGATCTAGAATATAGTCAGCCGTACTTTTCCACACCTGTCATCTTAACGGGGGCTGCTGATATGCCAGGGGTGGACTAGAGGCTATTTTTTAATCAAACCGTAATTTGAAGCATGCACACCCAAGTACCTGCTGCCACCTGGTGGCAGCTCCATGGGATTGCGGGCTCTTTTGATGGGCCAGGATTCGGTTTGTCTTGGATTTTATAGGTTCAGTTTCTAGTCAAAATGCATTACAGATTCTTGAAGCCTACAGTATGGCCAGCCTGGGAATTCTGAAATAGGAAGCATTCATCAAATCCCTACTGTCACACAGTGGAATTCTACACATAGAGTTGTAAAGCAGAAGAATGTGAATGTCAAGGGCTCTGTGGTGCCTTGTGGATCTGAGACCAACCTTCCAGTAGCTCTTGCTTGTGTGACTGGGGCAGGAGAGCAGCCTTCTTTAGCCTACAGAAGTGGGATGTGCCTGGGGTAAAGCTCTCCTAGTTCAAGTTAACCCTGATCATATATATTTTTTCAAGACAGGGTTCCCTGTGTAGCCCTGGCTGTACTAGAACTCACCCTGTAGACCAGGCTGGTCTCAAAACTCATGTATCCCCCCTGCCTCTGCCTCCCAAGTGCTGGGATTAAGGCATGTGCCACTACCATCTAACATTCATATTGATTCTAAAATCAAGTTTTTAATGATTAAAATCTGTAGTCACAAATACTACTCTTGTCTGAAAGTAACCCCAGAAAACCTACACACTTACAGGTGTGATCGCTGTCTTTGCTGTAGAAATGTAGCTGGGTTAGTGCTCTGGGATGCGATGGAGTAAGGGAGGTGCAGGGCCGTGTCACGGCTGATGTGCTCCTGGACCTACAGCCTCTAGTGTGCAGGGCCGTGTCACAGCTGATGCCTTCCTGGACCTACAGGCTCTAGTGTGCAGGGCTGTGTCACGGCTGATGTGCTCCTGGACTTACAGTCCATAGTCTTCTGATGATTTGGAGAGAGGATGATTACAAAAACATCAGTTACTTGTTTCTATAAATGTTTCATAATGCAAATTGAATGTGATGAAATATTAAAAATATCATTCATTAATTATTGAAAAGTTCAGCCTCAGGAAATGGCCACATCTCTCATTATACTGCCAGCTTAAAGGAGCAATTGAGAAATTCTGAATTATAAAATTAGAGTAGTGGAATGGTGGTGAAATTAATTGCCACAAAGTTATTTTCTGCTCTGAAACTTGTTAACCATTTTCAGCTGTAGCCATTCCCAGACAGTTCATTTTGTGTTAGAATATTGCAGGTTCTAACTTTGCTGCACTTTGCTTTTTACAAATATTTTACAAATATTTTACATTCTTGTTGTGCTTGGGGGGGGCGGGAGGCGATATTGTTATTTTAAGCTGAGAGTTTTATGGACTCAAATATCAGAATAAAACTCAGTTTTATTTTATTGTGTTTGTGCTAATACAAGTCAGTATCAAATGCTACTATTAATTACAAGCCAAATTAATAGTTTCCATTGTAAAATGAAAGGTCCGGGTGGGATTTAGTGGCGTGCAACTATAATCCCAGCAGTTTGGGAGACGGACCTACCCGGCCTGGGGGTGGAGGTGGGGAGAGAGATTTGCCTTACACCGATTCCCCGTGCCCAGGTGTGCCCAGCTTCCCTCCTAGTGTGGTTTATGTAAAACTCTTCTGGGCTGCCCAGCCCCGTTGCATAGCGGAGTTTCCCTCTGTCCCGTGAGCCCTTTAATAGAAGGCTGGCCCATGCTGTTTGTGGGCAGCCCTGCTGCTGTCTTCTCATCGGGCAGAGGGTGGGTACTCTCGCCTCCGTGATCCAGGTTAGGTTTCGCGTGGGGTCCTCCCATAATCCAAGCACAGTTCACCTTTTCCCAGACGCTCAGTCTCTTCTGACGTCACTGGTTTATGAGCCTCTGGCTTCCTTTCCCGTCTGCACACGCCGGACACGCTTCAAAGCACCGGAGCCCTGCAGCAGCGGCGGACTCTAAGCATCTCTCTCTCTCTCTCCCAACGCAGTTAACCAGCACAAACCATGGCTCGAGCCCACCTACCACGGGATCGTCACCGAGAACGACAACACGGTGCTGCTGGACCCCCCCCTCGTCGCCCTGGATAAGGACTCGCCGCTGCGCTTTGCAGGTACAGCGGCTGGGGGTTCACCGTGGGCGGGCGGGCCCGGAGGGGGAGGGGCGCACCTCTGGCTGGACGGCTGGACCTCCCAGGAAGCGCGCCAGTAGCTGAGAGCTGCTGGTGGAAGTAGTTCTGCCGCCTGAAGGGAAAAAGTTACCGTAATTGCATCATTACGGGCTCTGCCTCCTGCGGATAGGCAGACCAAGCACGCACAGACCACGTGAGCGAGTACAGAGTTCACGTGGTGGGGCTGGGGACCGGCCTCTGCGGCTCTCACTGTTGTCTGCGTGCTCAGAGGCCACTGTCGCTTCCCTGCACACACTCGGAGTTCCTTCGGTTCACCTGCACAGACTTCAGAAAGGTTGATCAGTCTTTGTGGGGAAACGCTCTCGGCCTATAGATTGATTTATATGTATGAGTGGTTTGCCTGCATGTATGTGTGTGCACCGCGTGAATGCCTGGTGCCTACAGAGGTCACATCTCCTGGAGCTGGACTTATGGGTGCTGGGAATCAAACCCAGGTCCTCTGCAAAGGTTAACGGTTAAGCCATCTCTCCAGTCTCTATGTGGTTTAAAGTCGTGTATGATGTTGTGTTATTTGAGGGGTATATATGCATGCTGAGCTAGTCTCTCTCTCTCTCTCTCTTTTTTTACAGACACGTACTACCATGCCCAACTTAATAATTTATATTATTTTCTGTGTATGGGTGTTTTTGCCTGCATGTGCCTGTGTACCATGTGCATGCAGTACCCAAGGAGACCAGAAGAGGGCATCAGATTCCTTGGAACTGGAGTCAGTCAGTGCAGGGAACCAAACCCAGGTCGTCTGCAAGTGTGGCTGTTGCACCTAATCACTGAGTGGTCTCTCCAGCCCCTTTTTTTGTTTGTTTGCTAGTTTGTTTGGGGGTTTTGTTTTTGTTTTTGGATACAAAGTTTTGCTCTATCTTAATGCTAGTTGGTATCAAACTTGTTATCCTCCTGCCTCAGCCTTCTGGCGGCCGAGGTGGCAGGCACACACCACAACACCCGGCTTAATAAAGTTATTAAATGTTTGATGTGAGTTATTTCATAAGATTGTACCCCGTGTCTTCACAGAGAAAAATCTGTAGGACATTTCAGAGACTTTGATCGTGTGATTTTCCCACGCTGCTGATGTTTAGGGGTATTTTCTAGTCAGATCTGGTCTTGCATCTTGTCATCTGTGTTAGTGCCTTGATTGGTGGAGGCCGTGCGTTCTCAGTCCCAGAGTTAGAATAAACACGGAAATTGCACGTGTGCGTCTTATGTGTCTGTGTCTAGCTGTGTCTAGCTTTTACATGTTTGTTTGTTTGGTTTTCAAGACAAGGTTTCCCTGTTCACCCCTGGCTGTCCTGGAACGCTCTCTGTACACCAGGCTGCCCTCCAGCTCACAGAGATCCCCCTGCCTCTGCCTCCTGAATGTGCACCACCACTGGCCAGCTTTTTTTTTTCTTTCTTCTTTTTTTTTAGTTTTTGAACTTTTATGAGCATAAATGTTTTGCCTGCAAGTGTGTTGGGAAGTCAGATCCCTGGAACTGGAGTTACAGATGGTTGTAAGCCGTCATGTGGGTGCTGGGAATCAAACCCAGGTCCTTCGCAAGAGCAACAAGAAACCACTCTTAACCACTGAGCTATCACTCCAGCCCTGTGTCCAGCTTTTTACATGGGTTCTGGGAATCCAAACCTCAGGTCATCAGGCTTCACCAAGCTCTTACCCGTTGAACCATTCCCCAGCCCAAAACAACTTTTTTTTTTTTTTGGAGAGAGGATTTATTTTGACTCATTATTTTTATTACTTTTGTTACACATACTCCAACACACACACACCACAGTCTTTCACACAGGCTCTTTCCCTCTCCCCCTCTCTCTCAAGCACACACATGTACTTACATATACACTTTCACATACATATGTACCACATATGCACATGCATGCACATACACACTCTCCCCCTTTCTCTCTCTGGAGAGCATGCACAGACACACATACTCACAATACACTCTCATGCACATACAGATACCACACACACACACACACACACACACACACAGGGTGCCAGCACCTGCAGAAGCCAGGAGAGGGAGGGCCCTGGAATCCACAGCCAGAGTTCTAGGGGCCCAGCTCCACTGTGTGTTGTAAGTAGTCAACCTCACTCCTTCTGTGTGTGACATTTAGAGCTCTATCACAGCCTAGAATATGTTATGAGTGGGTTTATGTACATTCTTGCATTTTAGAAAGTGACTTAGAAGCCTAGGGAAACTGCTTAGTGGTTAAGAACGCGTGCCGCTCTTGTGGAGGACCAGGGTTAAATCCCCAGCAAAGACATGGTGGCTCACAAGTGTAACTCCAGTTCCAGGGGATCCAGCGCCCTCTTCTGATCTCTGGGCACAAGGCGTGCACGTCATGCACAGACATACATGTAGGCAAGACCACTCTTACGTATAAAATAAAAACAAAATGTTTTAAAAAGAATAAGATGCAAATAAATTTTAAAGAAGAGAGAGTTGTAGCTCAGGCTGGAATGAGCTTGCCTCGCAGCCTAGACATTGAGTTCAGAGCATAGAGCCACATAGCACACTTGTTGGCACATGCTTTTCATCCCCTCAGCATTTGTGAGGTGTGGACAGAGGGACTAAAGAGGCAGGGTCATCTTCAGCTGCATAACAAGTCTGAGGGAGAACAGCCTGAGCTGCGTGAGACCGTCTCTCGGAAAGTAAAGAACAAAGAAATAAGCAGCCCAGGGTTCTGGGGCTCCTGCCTGTGACCCAGGGTTCTGGGGCTCCTGCCTGTAGCCCAGGTTTGCAAAGTGCCCGACGTGGACCTCAGCCCTGCGACACAGCTACCAGCACATTTGCTTCCAAGCATCAGGAATAGATTCCAGGCACTATTCCAGAGTGCTTTGTAAATAAAAATTTGTATCTAATTCTTCACCACTTGAAGTAAGGGTGCTTTCTGCCAGCCGAGTTTTTAAAGAGAGGAACTAGGGGCTGAGGAGAAGGCTTGGTGGTTGAGAGCACTGGCTGCTCTTCCAGAGGACCCCGGTTTGTTCCCAGCACCCACATGGTGGCTCATGACTACTGTCTATTCCAGGAATTGATGCTCTTTTTCAGCCTCTGTGGGTGCCAGGCACACACGGGGTGCACAGATGTATGTGCAAAGAAACACTCACACACGTAAAACTAAAGACGTTTTTTTGTTTGTTTGTTTTTTGAGATTGGATTTCTCTGTGTAGACCTGGCTGTCCTGGACTTTGTAGACCAGGCTGGCCTCAAACTCACCTGCCTCTGCCTCCTGCGTGCCGGGATTACAGGTGTGCGCCACCACTGCCTAGAAAGAAGTATCCTTAAGAAGAGAGAAAGCTGAGGCCCCGAGCAGTTAAAAGTGCCCGCTCTGCCCTAGAGAGAGGGCTGTAGCTCAGGCTGGACTGCAGATTCTCTACCGTGGTGTTACAAACCCAGTAAGTTAGAAAGAAATGAATTGGGTGTCACAGCTAACTGAAGGGGGCAGTGTCGCCATGAAACGAGCACTTCCTTCTGAGATTGATTTTGTTGTTTTTCTGTCCCCGCTGATGTAAGAAGTCCTCTTTCCTTCCTCCCTTTTTTTTAATGTATTTTTTTATTTTTTGAGACAGAGTTTCTCTGTGTAGCCTAGCTGTCCTGGAACTCACTCTGTAGACCAGGCTGGCCTTGAACTTAGAGAGTCACTTGCCTCTGCCTCCTGCCTGCTGGGATTACAGGCACACACCACCACTGTCTGGCTTTACCCACCCATTTCATCACCTGTGAATGGAGGGAAATTTAACACCCTTCACAGGCGTGGGAATATTAGTTTGTCTGTATGTGCCAAAGAGCTTAAATGGACACTTGAGAACTAGGGGTGCAGTCTAGCATGCATAAGGCTGTGGGTTCAATCTCCACCCCAACTCCTCCGCCCAGTAATAAGAATAAGAACCCCATCCATGCCTGGAAAGCATTGCTCGGTTCAGAGTGCTATGTGGGATGTCTCCTGCTTCAGAGTTAGTAATGGAATCATGTGTAACATTTAAAAAATATGTTTTCATGGGCCAGCAAGATGGTTTAGTGGCTACAGGCACTTATTATGAGGCTGGGTTCCTGATCCCTGGTGGAAAGGAAAAACAGACTCCTGAAAGCTGCTCTCTGACACTAGTGCGCAGGTGTGTGCACACAAAATAGATAAATAAGTGTAGTTTTGTTTTGTCATGACAGGGACCCTCTAGGTAGCTCTGGCTGTCCTGGAACTCACTCTCTAGACCAAGCTGGCCTTGAACTCACAAAGATGTGTCTGCCTCTGCCTCCTGACTGCTGAGACTAAAAGCGTGTGCTACTACACCTGGCAAAATAAATGTAAATTTTAAAGATGTTAACGTATATTCTTAAATTTAAAAGTCTCGTGGAAACATGTTTCTTTTTATATAATTCCTTGTTATTCTGTCTCCTCATTTGTCCTTTAAATTAGTTTTTTATTAGGACAAGCCAGACATGGACACTTGCTCTGAGATAGTTTTTGCATCAGTCCTGAGTCTGCTATAGTGACATGATTGGAAATGGCTGTGGGAGCAGCAGCTCACTCTCAGGGTGTCTTTGAGGCACCTGTCCTCACGGCTGGAGGTCACATGACACGCTCTCGCTGCTTGCATTTCCCTGGTGGGGTCACTGGTTCAGAGTGTGTCAGTGATGACAGCAATAATGTGACCTTGTCTGTTTCTCTCCCTAGTACCCTAGCTAGATCAGTGCTTGGGTACCCCAGGGCTTGTATGTGGAGGGACAAAGGCGTTAGTGTGAGGTCACACACGTCACTAAGTGTGTTGCCTTTAAGCCAGGCCGCATGGCTGTAGCTCTCCGAGATGTTACTTTTTTCTTTCTTTTCTTTTCCTTTTCCTTTTTGTTTTGTTTTGTTTTTTGAGACAGGGTTTCTCTGTATAGCTTTGGCTGTCCTCAAACTCTGAGATCTGCCTGCCTCTGCATTTTGTCACCATTACCACTAGTGTGTTGTCAATATCAGATTCTTAGGGAACACACAGCCAAGTCCAAGACTGTTTTCTTACTGTGAACTAAGCTGGTATGATGCACCAGGGAATTGAAGACACCTGCTACATCTATGTAGATGATTCTGACATTGACGACTCACTCTCTTCGCCATTATTCTTACTTTTAGAAGATTTATTATTATTATTACTGTTTTTTAAAGATTCATTTATTTGAGTGCTCTATCTGCATGTACACCTGCACACCAGAAGAGGACATCAGATCCCAGTATAGATGGGTTGTGAGCCACCATGTGGTTCCTGGGAATTGAACTCAGGACCTCTAGAAGAGCAGACAGTGCCCTTATCCCTTGAGCCCTCTAGCATCATAATTTTTTTTAAATAATTTTATTTGCATTGGTGTGAGATCCCCTGGAACTGTTACAAACTGTTGTGAGTTGCCATGTGGGTGCTGGGGATTGAACCCCGGGTCCTCTGGAAGAGCAGCTGTTGCTCTTAACCATTGAGCCATCTCCCCAGCCCCTTATTATTATTGTTGTTGTTGTTATTGTACATGTGTTTCTGGCTGTCTTCAAGTCTCCTCCTCTGGTCTTCAGTCAAGTCTGTGGGTTCCCAGCGGCATTTCAGTCATTCCTCTTAAGTCAGCTAGAATGGATTCTGTTGCTTTCGGTTTCTGAAGCTCAAAGCTGGGATCAGTGACTGCCATGAAGAGTGGTGGGGACAGTTGGAGAGGGAGGGCAGGAGCCCCAACGGCTTGGAGACTGAGGGCCAGTAAAACCCCCCCAGATAGGGAGGGACCATGGGGAGGGCGGGGCCAGCCTAAAACTGCACTTCCATGCAACTTTGGATCATGGGAAATCAAATCTAGAGTCTTTAGGGTTTGTCCTCACCTGGCGATTTTAGAGTAGAGTGAGAGGGGAGAGACTGGAGGAAAGCGGAAACTTTAGGAGGACGTGGGGTTCTGACTGTCCTGGGCCGGTGTAGCAGGGAATCCAATTTCCATGAGGAAGATGGGACTTTGGGGAGCTTCCTTCTGCAAAGCAGGTGTGGGGGATGTGCACAGTACAGGGGGCCGGCGGAGACAGCATGTGGGCGATATTGTTGAGAGGGTCTTCCCTGAGGGGGTGCGGCCCGGGAAGACTGGATTTATAATAGCTGAGGAGTAGAGATGCCAGTAACTTCTGAATTGTGCAAAAATGGAGGAGTGGGGAGAAGTCACTGTCAACTGGAAGAACAAATGAATCAGCGGTTCTCATCATGCAGCATATCAGATGCCTGCATATCAGATATTTACATGTAATTCATAACTAACAAAATTATATCTATGAAGTAGCAATGAATAATTTTGTGGTTGGGGTCACCACAACATGAGGAACTGTATTAAAGGTTTACAGCATTAGGAAGATTGAGGGCCAAGAAATAAATAAATATGTGTGTGTATGTATGAATGCATGTATGTGTTAACTCCAGGACGAGTGGAATATGAGTGACATAAATCCGAGTTAGGGGAGGAAGATCATAATATAAGATTAATTGTTCAGTCGGCTGCTTGATTATTGAAGCTTGTTAGACGGGGATGCTGAAGTGTTGAGGATGAAGCCATGTCATGCCTGGGATCTGCTGTGAAATTCTCCATGCAAGCCTGAAGATGTAAGAATCAATGGACACCCCCGCCCCCATGCCGTAAGGGCTAAAGCCAGAGTCCTAACCCCACACTCAGTTCTGCTTCTCCCAGTTGGTTACAAGGCCTGCTTCCCTGAGTGTCTTAGGTGTCTCCTGCTGAGGCCTTCGTTAGGTCTCCTCGCGCGCCTTTCGCCTCCAGTGCTGCAGTGGACCTTGTCTCCCACTTGCTCCAGCCTTGTGTCCATCAGATGGCTCCTGCTGTCTTGTTTTTTTTTTTTTTAAGATTTATTTATTATTTATACAACATTCTGCCTGCATACCAGATCTTACCGTAGATGGTTATGAGCCACCATGTGGTTGCTGGGAATTGAACTCAGGACCTTTGGAAGAATAGCGAGTGTTCTTAACCTCTGAGCCATCTCTCCAGCACCTCCTGCTGCCTTGTTAAAGTCACCCGCTGTGGGCTGGTTGAGCAGATAAACACGAAGTTGTTTGCTGGCTTCCTCTACTGAAGCCCACTGGAAACCCAGGTCCATCCCAGAGTAAATCCTCTTCCCCTCCGGATCAACCTACCGTTTACGGGCCCAGGACCCAGGCCGACTAGCCTCTTAATAAGCTCCAACTTACTGCACGCACAGGAGCCTGTTGGTTAGAGTAGCCAGCTGCCATCCTTTGTGGGTGCCTGTGGGCAAGACCACTCCCTACTTCTGCTGCTCTCACTATAAATGATCAGAGCAGTCTTTAGGAGGGAGTTCTTCTGCTTGGGGACTTTGTCTTTGAGGCTCTCTTACGAGATAACCCCACCACCCATGGCAACGCAGAACGCGCTCATGTTTAGAGCAAAGCATGACTCCCCAGTCTGCAGCCACACCTCCCCTCCCTAGCCTTTCCCAGGTCAGTATGAGGCAACCTCAGGCTTAGTTCCTCAGTTGTACTCCAACCACGTTGACCTCGCCTTTAAAATTCCTCCCAAGTCTGTGGCCCATCTCATCTGAAATACCTTCTGGGGGGCTGGAGAGATGGCCCAGCGTGAAAGCATCTGCTGCTCTTACAGAGAACCTGGGTTACGGTCCCAGCACCCACTTGGCTCACAATCTTCTGTAACTCCAGTTCTGGGGTCCTACACCCTCTTCTGACCTCCATAGGTACATGCATGGCACACATAAACTCATCCGAGCAAATACACAAGCACATAAATAAAATTATAAAGCAAAGCAAAAGCAACCTCTCTTGACCATGAACTTGATCACTTCTTGCTGGTCTGGTCCCCAGCCTCTGCAGCTGGGGTGACCAGGTGACCATGTTTACCCAGACAGACTTGTTTTAGCAAAGAATTCTTTAGCACTGAAGTCCCATTCGCCCAGCCATCTGCTGTTTTCGTCTCTCTTGATGGAAATTCTTATATCAGCCTGAGAGAATGACACAGTATTGCTACCATAGAGGCTGAGAGAATAGGCTTACGTGAGCCCAGGAGTTCAAGACTAGCTTAGGCAACAGAGTGAAGCCCTGACTCAAAAACCATTTTTTCCCTTTGCCTGACTGTTGAGTATCATCTTCCTCCTGTTGGAATGTGCAGCATCTGTGGCCAGGGGCCCTGGTCTGTACTCCGTGCAGGCCCAGTGGCCATGCCAGGAACACATGGCCACTGTCAGGAATACCAGCTCACGTGAGTAAGGAGCTGCCTCCCTTGCCCTGTGCTCTGCAGAAAAGTGAACGCTAGTCAGAAGCTGGGAAGTTCACATTGAATTAAAGCTTGGCAACTGGGATTGTTTCACGACCTATTTCATAGCGCTGCAGAGATGGCTGAGAGCACACACAGTTCCCAGACCCTCTGCTGGGTGACCCGCAACCACCTGTAACTCCAGCTCCCGTGGGCATCTGGTGTCTCTGGCTTCCACAGCACCATGACTCATATGTGTATACGCTACACATAGTTAAAAGTAATAAAAATACACCTTTATAGAAATAATACCGATAATCAAAGTATATTCATAACACGGTTTATCAGCACATCCTGGGATGCTATTTGGCATCACGGGTCACCTCGCAGTTCTAACTCAGGGCTGTGTCTCTCCAGGAGGGATCCTTAAAGACCTCTCAGGGAAGGTTTTAGGTCCTGTAGTCCGTAGGGGTGAACTTGACAGTGGACTTATCCATCACTGTGAGAAGATGGCCGGGACCTACAGCTTGTCTGTGGTCCAGTCGAACATACTTGTGAAGACTGATGGTTGACTTTTAGTATATTTTTCCTCGTGCTGTGAAATACCATTTCCAGAGTAACAACCATCCAGGTGTGGTGGGGTCCCCCCAAGGAACCTGGAGCTGGGGGATCATGGGCTGGCCTGGGCTTCAGAGTACGTTCTGGGCTATCCCAGGGCTCTTAGTGAGAGCCTGTCTCAGTGTGGTGAAATACTTCAGAAAGCTAAAAACCATTCTTTTAGTACAGGAGCCTTTTAAGAAGAGGGGCAGCCTGAACTGGCCCAGACCCCATGGTCTTCAGAGCCTGGCCCCTCAGCAGCCATGCTGAAGAACCAGCTGTGGTGATGTTTCGGGTCTGCAGTCTCCATGCAGTGTCGTCAGCCGTGCGTGGCTGTCACTTGCCCTGGCTGTGGCCCATGTGGCTGTGAAACTCGAGGTTTAATGTCATTCTGTTTTAACGTGGGTTTTGGTTTGTATTTGAACAGCCCCTGTGGCCAGCTGCTCCCGGGCTGGGCGGGGCTGACCCACACAAGTGTTGTGCCGCAGGAAACATGGATAGAAATGCTTCCTGCCGCATTGTTCAGAGGCAGCGAATGGCCTGAAATTGTGGAAAGTGGTTTTAGCGACTGTGAATGCTTTAAGTGCTTTCTTTATGCCAAACAAGGCTTTAAGCACTTATTTTCTGGACTACCTGGCAGGGAGCGAAACCTGAGTCAGCCCCAGTCTCGTATGTCAGTGGGGACAAGTGAGCTTTAGATCATGAGGCTGTGTGAGGATCAAAGCGCAAACACTGTGCTAATACTATCGTACAAAATGAAGCAGCATTCATCCCCAACCCGAGGGAAAGCGCATGGTAAAGCCACCTAGAAGTTTGGGAATGTGTATAACGCTGCAATCCCAAAAGTGACATCTCTATGCCGGGCACGGGGTGGCCAGCTGGGTTGGTGCTGACTAGGTGACATCTAGCCACCAGAGTGGTCATCACCGATGGCTGTGACCCAGCTTCCCCTAGGAGGCACGTCTGCTCTGGACTCTACTTTAGACAGAGTGTATCAATGGGAACAAAGCGTAAATCCTTTAGCTTCAGGTTTTTTTTTTCCTCAGTAAATCTAATGATGAATTGATTCTAGTAGAGAACTTAGCTTAAAAATAAGAAGATAGTTCAGCCATGGTGGCACACACCTTTTAATCCCTGTTCTCAGGAGGCAGAGGCAGGTGGCTCTCTGTGAGTTCCAGGCCAAGAACAAATACTTAGATTGACCTATTAATTACTATCAAAGGAAAAGCCCCATGACAGCTGTGGGTGTTGGGGAACCTCAGCATTGCATCAGTGTTTCATCCCAGAGTGTGCACAATGGCAGAGTGACGTAATAGCTTTCGGTGAGTGGGCGGCACGTGGTGGCAGGACCGTGGAGCAGTTCTGGCAGGGCCTACTGAGCGCGCTAAGTGACGTGTCATGCTTTTCTAAGTAATGTGTTGCATCTTTGACTGTTTCCTTGTTGTTCCGTCTTCACGCTTTCCTGAATTACTGACATGGGTTTATCTTTTCTCCCTTTAGAGAGTTTTGAGGTGACAGTCACCAAAGAAGGTGATGAAGGGTTCTTTGTCTCCCTCTTATGAATATTAACCCACTAACTTGTTCATAAAATTGGGAATCAGCCATTAAACAGAAGCAACTGCCATGCCGTCCCCTATTTATTCTCCTAGTTTGTTTTTGTTTTTTTTTTTTAAGTATATTTATGGAAATTGTTTGTAACCAGACCCTTGGCTAGAAATATCTGGAACTCAGACATCCATTTGAACCCGGGCTCAGGGCTGAGTGTTTTGTTTACTTGGGCTTGCTTAGCACCATTTTTCTGGACTTGTGGAAGAGTGCAGTCTTATTTTTATGTGAAATAAATTTCAGAGCTTCACGTGTGTGATCAGGACACTAAACCTGTTCTTCGCCCTGCCCCGCATGGAGCCTTGGGTCTCTCTAACTAGGATAGTGTCACTGTAGCTGAGTTCCCAGGCTGGCATCCCTCTTAGGTTTGGTAGGGTGAAGCCCAGAACAGAGGAAGCCTACAGACCCCTCCCTGTGACGGTGTTGACAGCCGTTGAAATGGATGCCTGAAAACTTGGTATTTCTACCACTCTTCTCTAGCAGTTTGTTTTGATTCCCTAATTTTAGCCAGGCTCATTGCACAGGAAGACTTGATTCTTTTTTTTTTTCCTTGACAGAATATCTGTAATTATGATGCCGACCCACATGCCGCACTTCTTCTTCTCTCAACGCTTAACTGTGCATTTTATCCTCTCTCTGGTCCAAACTTAAAGAGCTGCCCAGCACTTGGGCGGCCTGGACAGCCTGGCCTTGGCTGTTGCTATGAGACTCCTTTACCTTTGAGCCATCCTGTGGAATGCCTGTCTCTGTTCTCTCTCTCGTGTCCCTGCATGAATGGATGCAAAGTAAACCAGTTGCTTGGAAAGCCAGAGTCGCTTCTAATAAAGCCCCAGAACTCACCCGCGTTAAAGCACAGTGTCCCCGCTTTGTCCACAGACCCTCCAACCCCCTGGCTGCTCAGTGTTGTCGTCTCTTTTCTTGGGGGGCGGAGGGCAGCGTGCAGAAGGTCCACACGGCAGACACCCTAACCTGTTCTGCTTTACTCCCCAGGTGAGATTTGTGGCTTTAAAATTCACGGGCAGAATGTCCCCTTTGATGCCGTGGTGGTGGACAAGTCCACGGGTGAGGGAGTAATCCGCTCAAGAGAGAAACTGGACTGTGAACTGCAGAAAGACTACACATTCACCATCCAGGCCTACGACTGCGGCAAGGGGCCGGACGGTACCGGCGTAAAAAAATCCCACAAGTAAGTAAGCGCCTGCCCAGGAGCTGAGTGTGCAGCTGGGAGTGACAGTCAGGATCCGGCCCCCAGGCTCCCCCAGAGAGGCGGAGGAGCTCTGCAAGGCCATAGGCTGTAGGGTCTGTGAGGGCAGGACTCCAGCCTGGGAATCCCCTTCTGTGTCCAGCTTCTGGGAAGAGCCTAAGGGAAACAGGTTTTGAAAAAGGAATGAATGGTTTTAGCCCGCCGAGGTACAGAAACTAAAGCCCACTGGGAACAGCGTCACGTGCCTGTCACCAAGGCTCTCGGAAGGCTAAGGTAGGAGGATCACAAGGTCAAGGACAGCCTGGGTGACATAGCAAGACCCTGTCTCTGGGGGAGAGGATAGGGTCAGGTACAGATAGACAGACACACTCACTCATTCACACACACACACAGGGCCTTCTTCCTGAGGAGAATGATTTGGTCATTCCTGTTGCTCCCTGTAAGCCCTGATCCCATGAGCTAGGGTGCTCGTAGAGGAAGCAGACGGGCTTCCTCGGTCCTGTGTGGAGGTATGGAGCTGCCTTCTACCAGCTGAGAGCTTCATTCCACAGAAGAGAGAGATGCAGAGTTCTAGACTTTTTTCACTAGCCCCTCAGCATCATGCAGATTTTCCGTGGCTGGGCCCAGGTTCCTCAGCGTGTTGCGGAGGAAAAAGGGATGTGTGGGTGCCATGCTGTCATAGGACATGTTAGGGCACACCGCGTCAATGAGCCTGGATTGCGAACAACAGGGCACGATGCACTAGTGAGTTATTCCTCATCTTTTCACACAGTGACATTTTATTTGCTTGAGAAGATTTTGTGTGTACTAAGGATGGAACCCGGGCCTTGTGCATATTAGATAAACACTTTGCTGTGGATCTCTACTCCCCAAACATTATATTTTGACCAAAAAAACCTAGTCAGCAGGTAGCCCTTGAAGCCGGTACGTGTCGTCATTTGGAGGCTAGTTGGGTGGTACCCAGCTATGGACCTGGTCAGTGGCGGCGAGGGTCCCCTCTGCGCCTCGTGTGTGGCTCTCTCCCTGCACCTGGCGCTGCCCCCATCGGCTAGTCCGGCCAGCAGCTTGCCCCGAGATCCCACTTCAGCTCTGAGCTCTAGGATCGCAGATGAGCTGCCACCCGGGGCTCAGGCTCCCGCCTTCATGCTTGTGTGACAGCGCCTCGTCCCCTGAGCCATGCCCCACCTCAGGACTTGGTACAGCTCATATCATGAAACTGTTTCATGTAGCGAAACCTTTTCTCTACGCCTCACCCGTTTTCCCTTTGGCTGTAATCACGTATCTTAACTTTATGACCGGAGGGGAAGTACCAGTGATGAATTCTCCTGCCCTCACTTTGAAAGAAAGTTTTCTTTCACTGATTTTCTAAGTCAGCTGCCTTAATTTTAGGGCACGGAAAAATCAGCCCAAGTCCCAATTTTAACTTCCCATGTAGTGTCTCCATTTCAAACTAAGAGGAATGTACTTTGGTTTTATATTTCGGCTTCTTTGTAGGAAGCTCATGAAACAGTATCAGGAAATTGAGAAGTAGGCAGAATGGTTGCCTGTTTGGTAAAAAAGAGAACCCCCCACAGTAGCCTTCCCTCCTTGTCTAGAGCAACCGTGCACATCCAGGTGAATGACGTCAATGAGTACGCGCCCGTGTTCAAGGAGAAGTCATACAAGGCGTCGGTGGCGGAGGAGAAGCAGCACAGCAGCATTCTCAGGGTGGAGGCGGTGGACGCAGACTGCTCCCCTCAGTTCAGCCAGATCTGCAGCTATGAGATTCTCACCCCAGACGTGCCGTTCACTGTGGACAAAGACGGTAAGGATCGAGGGGGCTGAAGTCAGTGAGCGGGGGTGGCCTCGTGCGGCCTGCCCCTTCCGATGAGGTCAGCCGCTAACTCGGGCAACTGCCTGGCCTGCCAGCTTCTCTGAAGTCTGGGCTCTCTGGGGCTCTCATTCTCCTTTCCTACCCAAATCAAGTAAAGGACTCACTTGATGTGAATCTTCTCACTCTTTTCCACATGCAACTGAGTGTCTTGTCCCTGTCGTTAGACTTTTTTGTTGTTGTTCTCCATTTGATTAGAACCTATTACGCGTGTGCGGACACACACACTCTGCTAATTATCATGGCCACAGCTTTGTGCATACTATGAAAAAGTTTACCCACTGGGCTACCCCTCCAGCCCCTTCTGCCTCATCTTAAAAGTGAGAGTTCATTTCTGCATCATCCCTTTAAAGAATTATTATTGTTGTTGTTTGAGACAAGGTTTCTCTGTGTAGCCCTGGCTGTCCTGAACTCGCCCTGTTGACCAGGCTGGCCTCAAACTCACAGAGATCCCCCTGCCTCTGCCTCTCAAGTGCTGGAACTAAAGGTGTGCGCTGCCTCTGCTGCTGCCACCTCGCTAAAGAATTATTTTTAATCATGTCTCTGTGTGGGTATTGCACATGAGCACAAATGCATATGGAGGCCAGAGGTGTTGGGTTCCCTGAAGCTGGGGTTTCGGGCCGTTGTAAGCCGCTTGCTGTGTGCTGGGAATGGCTCCTCTGGAAGAGCAGTGTGTGCTCTTAGCTGCTGGGCCATCTCTCCAGCTCACATTCATTTAGTTTTGAGTCAGACTCTTCCTGTGTAGCCAAGGCTGGCCTCACATTTGTTATCCTCCTGCCTCAGACTCCTAATTGCTGGGATTGTAGCTAAGGGGAGGATTTATATCATATGACTTTGCCAGGACCTTTATTCCTGAGTGGTTGACAGAGGTAACACAAGAGCTAACTTCTCGATGGTAAATGCAGCGTCTCTGCTACAAGTTAATTGGCAGGAGGCTGGGGAGATGGCTCAGAGGTTAAGAGCACCGTCTGTTCTTCCAGGGGTCCTGAGTTCAATTCCCAAGAACCGCATGGTGGCTCACAACCATCCGTAATGTGATCTGGCATATAGGCGTACATGCAAGTAGAACACTCATACATAAAATAAATAAATCTTTTTTTAAAAGGTTAATTCACACCGTGGTGTTTGATAGGACTGTGGGTGTGTGAGACTTCGTAGGGTCTCGGGAGATGGCTGCATGGTGATAGCGCTTTCTTCTAGGCCCAGGGGAATCCAACACCCTCTTCTGGCATCTAAGGGCACCAGACACAGACGTGGTTATATATACAGGCATGCAGGCACTCACACATATGCAAAAACTAAAAACACGTCTTTTTTTAAAAAAGGCATCTGTACTCACATTTAAACAAAAAGCCCTGGCCGGCCTGGAACTCAGAGACCCCCTGCCTCGGCGTAGCACGAGTATGAAACCTTTTAGAAGTGTTTATTGAAGCTGTGCCTCACTGTTAGCATTTAAACTAGTTACCACTTTCATTATTATTACATGTAAAACATTAAGTGTTAATATAAAGTCTAGGCCGTCAAGGTGGCTCAGGAAAAAGCACTTGACATGTAAGCCTGACCACCTGATTTCAACCCCCACAGCCACAGTATGAGGGAGAACCAACTCCTGAAAGTTAGCCTTTCACGTCCACACACGTGACACCCACCCACACACCAAATGACGTGTTTTTAAAAAGCTGGGTATAAGCCGGGCACAGTGCCACACTCCTTTGAGCCCAGCACTCAGGGAGGCAGAAGCAGGTGGATCTCTGTGAGTTCAAGGCCAGCCTGGTCTACAAGGTGAGTCCAAGACAGAAACCTTGTCTTGCAAAAACAAAAATAAACAAAGCTGGGTGTACTGGTACATGCCCTTAATTCCAGCTTGAGAGGCAGAGGTAGACAGAGCTCTGTGAGTTCCAGGACAGCTAGAGCTACACAGTAAGACCATACTCAAAAAACAAGAGAGGTTAAAACAAAACAAAAAACTAAGACCAGAGTAGAAAGAATACAAGGATAGCAGAGGACTGGCTGTAAGATTTGAACCATCCTTGAGCATTGGAGCATGGATTCGGTGTGTTCTCCAGCTCTGGCAGGACAGAGAAGTGCTGTGATTTCAGGACTCAGTTGATTTCAGGCCCTGTCAGTCCCATACAGCACAAGTAAAGATGGTTCTCATTGTTGCTTCCCTGCTCTGCCAGGTTACATTAAAAACACAGAGAAGCTGAACTATGGCAAGGAGCATCAGTACAAGCTCACAGTCACGGCCTATGACTGTGGGAAGAAGAGAGCTGCTGAGGACGTCCTGGTGAAGGTCAGCGTGAAGCCCGCCTGCAGCCCTGGCTGGCAAGGTGAGCCATGCCCTCTCTAGCTCCCCCACCCATTCTGAAATGTATACACCATAAAAACAGGTGTGAGCTTTCTGTTTCTCTCCACACCCACCCTTGGGCCACACAGGCTGGAGCAGCAGGGTTGAATATGAGCCTGGCACGGGGGCTTTGGCTGTCTTCCCGAGCATCCACTTGGAGACCTGTGATGAGCCTGTCGCCTCAGTGCAGGCCACGGTGGAGCTAGAGACCAGCCACATAGGGAAAGGCTGCGACCGAGACACCTACTCCGAGAAGGCCCTTCACCGGCTCTGCGGTAAGGAGGTGTGGCGGCTAGAGTTGGCAGTCTTCTGGGAAGGCGGTTCCTTAGGCCCTTAACCGCTGTCTTGATCTGTAAAATGATGAGCAGAACACAGTGTCCTGAAGTGGCTTTTGCTGCCTTGCTGGCTGGTGTTCATTCAGGACAGGCATCTACAAACCCTGTAGTGTCAATTCAGAGTGCTATGTGTGTCCGCATTGACGAACCCGTGGTTCCAAGAAAGTAACAAGGCTGGGAGTCACCGAGGATGGGTGACGCACAAACAAAGGGCCAGGCTTGGGAGTGTGTCCGTGACCCAGCTACACAGGACACCTGAGCCCTGTGCCTGAGCTTCTGCCCGGGCCACACAGGGCACGCTATTCGAAAGGCACCTGCTTCTTCTACTGCGGGAGGCACCGAGTTCAATCCCAGCAGCAGGACGACACACAGTTCACCCTGACGGCCCACTAAATCTTTTCTCTATTCTTTTTTAAATTAGATTTATTTTACATGTGTGTGTTACATGTGTCCTGTGGTGTTCATGTGGAAGTCAGAGGACATACGTGTGTGTGTGTGTGTGTGTTTATGTATCTGTGTGTGTGGTGCATTTGCCGTGGTGTTCATGTGGAAGTCAGAGGACATGGCGTGGTAGTCAGTTTTCTCCTTCCAGCATCCGAGTTCTGGGGATTGTCTGTCTCGGTGGAAGTGTTTTCGTGCTGAGCTGTCTCCCTGCTGCCTTTCCCCTGTTCTTTGGCACAGTAATTCCAGTTGTGGACGTTTATCCTAAGATCAGAATCGCGGCACACATAGAAGCTCACTGAAGAAAAGTGCCTGGCTGGAAGGAATTTGGGACAGCCAGTGTCCAACAGAGAGAGGCCTGAGTAGAGGGTGTTGTGTTCTGTGCAGTGTGATGCTGTGTAGAAGGCGACAGAACACGTGCATGTATTGCAAACACAGCCACTCTCCGGTGTAGTTACGAAATGCTGCATGGGCTGGAGATGGCTTGGTGTTCTCCTGCAGAGGATCCGGGTTCTGTTCCCAGCACCTACCCAGCAGCTCACGACTGTGATACCAGGTCAGGAGGTCTGATACTCTCTTCCAACCTCCCAGGCCATGAGACATGCAAATGGTGTGCAGACACAAATGCAGAAAAGCCGCTGGTGCGCATCAAGTCCAAGTAAACAACTTGGTGGGCAGGAGAGATGGCTCAGTGGGTGAAGCGCTTGCTGCACAAGCGCGGGGCCAGAGCTCGGGTCCCCAGCACCCACTGAATTGCCAGATGGGTGTGGTTGGAGACAGGTGACCCACGGAGCAAGCTATTGAGAGTCATCCTATAGGTAGCTCTGGCTTTGATTGAGAGACCTGACCTCATTGGATAAGGTAGAAGAAGAGTAATTGAGGGTGGTTCCTCCGTATGTGTGCACACACATGCACATGTGTGCCCACGTTCATGCAAACATGTACACACACACATGCACAAACCACTAACACGGAAGTGAGGAAGTAACTTTCTCCCTAAAAAAGGACTGGAAGTGGGAAGTGCCTGAACTCATATTAGGTGGGAGCATAAGTTTGTTGTTGTTTGCTTGTTTTGAGACAGGGTCTCACTACATAGCTCAGGCCAGCTGGATCTCACTGGGTAGAACAGGCTAACTTTGAACTCAAGAAGAGCCACCTGCCTTTTCCACTGCCTCTCAGGTGCCAGGATTAAAGGCTTGTGCAGCATGCCTGGCTGTGTTTTATGTTCTTTCTTCTTTTCACAACAAGAATCTGCTCTGTGTGTGTGTGTGTGTGTGTGTTGTTGTTGTTTTTGTTTTTCTCACTTTATAGCCAAAAATCCGCTTGTAGCTCTGGTAGGCTTTGAACTTGGCAATCCTGCCTCTGCCTCCCAAGTACGGGAATTACTGATGTGTTTACATTTTTGTTAGGGAAAAAAAAATCCCTTATTTTTCAGGAAGAACAAAGTGAGACCAACAAGCATTCTAATTCTCCTCTAGAGCCACCGGGAGCGTGGTCCTGGGCCCCTCCCTGGAGCTGACCTTGTTGTCTCTGGTTCTAGGGGCTGCTGCCGGCACCTCGGAGCTGCTCCCTTCCCCCAGCAGCTCCTTGAACTGGACTGCTGGCCTCCCCACCGACAACGGCCATGACAGTGACCAGGTCTTTGAGTTCAATGGCACGCAGGCAGTGAGGATTCCAGACGGCATTGTGTCCCTTGACCCTAAAGAGCCTTTTACAATCTCTGTGTGGATGCGTCATGGGCCCTTTGGCCGAAAGAAGGAGACGATTCTGTGCAGTTCAGACAAAACAGGTTTGTTGTGTCCCTGGACTGCTAGTGTTCTTCAAAGGCCCCTCTCAGGGACTGGTTCCCCTCTACTGCTCCCTATTTTCTGCTGTGGATACTTCGTCCTCTAGAGAGGCAGCAGCAGCCTGGGGAATTTATTAGTTTTACTCAGTGGATTATCACGAGTTTGAAAACTCCTGTGTGTTTGTTTCTAAACCCCGTCTTGGCCCAGCTGGAGAATTCATTTATGCAGATAAGGCACGTCTTTAAGTCCATTAAGGAAACAGACTTCACTATCCTCTCGGGCCTGCAGTTGGCAGTTTACCCACAGACACTTTCTTTGCAGACATGAACCGACATCACTATTCGCTCTATGTCCACGGGTGCAGACTCATTTTCCTCCTCCGCCAGGACCCGTCTGAGGAGAAGAAATACAGGCCTGCGGAGTTCCACTGGAAGTTGAACCAGGTGGGTAAACAGAAACCCCGCCAGGTATCGATCGCCTCCGGGCTGTCAGGGCTGGATGAACATTGTGGTTGCGTATCTGGTGCTCATGGGACAGCAAACCAGACCACTTAACTCCTCCCCACCAAAGCCTGCCTTTCCCCATGTATGTATTTTTATACATAAAATACTAACATAAAAATATTAGGTCCTTTGGAGCCGGAGAGATGGCTCGGCAGGTAAGAGGACTCGACACAGGTCTGACAGCCTCGGTTTGATCTCCAGAATAAATGCACAGGGCAGAAGGAGAGAACTACCTCCCGCAAATTATCCTCTGACACGCAGGCATACACACATGCACATTTTCAGAATTAAAAAGGAATACGTGCTCTAAAGTGAAAGGACAGTTATGATTGATTGAAATAAAGAGCACCATCACCCGTGACAGCCTTGAAGCCCCCGGGACCCTCCAAGGATGGCTGGATTGACTCAGCCACTCAGAAGTGCCATGGATGCCTTGAATATCCAGGGAGCCGCAAGCTGGGTATTGTTCAGATGCCACACAAACTGCTGTAGCTTATGGGTCTAGACTACATAGCATTCCTCCTGGTGATATCGTATCTTTTGGGGGGGTGATTTTCCAAGGCCCTGTGATGAGTGCTTGGGCAGAAGGCGGCTGTTGGGGTGTTTCTGTTGAGGCAACGGAGCCAGCACTTGCTGTAAAGTGAGAGAACACTTGTTAAGGACGAGGACAGGAAGGAAGCTCTGGCCTTAGCTAAGACTTACTTGGTTCAGGGAGTTAGGAGACAGGTTGACAGAGGTTAGATGGGCCTGGGTTGGCCAGAATGTAATGCTGCCTGAAACAGTGCAGCATCCATAAAAGGCCAAGGCTAAATGAGCTGGACGCAGAGCCTGCGATCTGCCCCCCCCCTCCCCTGCAGCTTTTGTAAATAACAACCCTTTCTCAGAAGCTTTTACTGTATTTTCTCCAAGAAGCTAGAGAAAAGGATGCTGTAGACAAGATTCTTTGTAACATGGGTGGACACTGCAGGCATGTTCCTGCTGCAGTGACATGTTCAGGGTCTTATGTTTACGTGTTTGTTGAATCCTGCTGTGTAAGGAAGGAGATGGGTGAGCATGAAGGATACTGCTTTCACCCAGCTTCTGCAGAGACCAGCCCTGTCAGCTTTGTTATTCTAATCTCTGTTAAGAACTTACTATCCACCCCCAAATTACTCAGTAATTCCCAAGACATCCAAGACACATTGTTTCATTTGCTATAGACGTGTGTTTCATTGTGTCTCTGACTTGTAACACGGTGCCAGGTGGTCTCCCACCTTAAATTGACAGGGGCGGTGGGAGTGTGGCTTAGTGACCACCTAAGCCCAGCACGCCTGAAACCTGGGTCCACTAAGCAGCACCTTCATTCCCACCCCCACCCCCCAAAAAAAGAGAAACAGAAGGAAAAATAAAATTAATTCTTACTGATCAAATATCCAGTAAGCGTCCAAATTTCAAGTTGTTTTATAAGTGTTTTTATTAGGGCCAGAGAGAGCCTCTACCAGTTTGCTTGAATCAGAATTCCATGAGGAGCTACACATTACATTAGATTGATTTATTCAAATGCCCATTCACTACTGCAGAGGGATTCAGTTGAGTCTGAGTTACAGATTCTTACTTGTTTAGTTAGTCATTATTTTTGAGGCAGGGTTTCTAGTCATTGTTATACAAACCTGGCTGAACTTGTCACATAGACCAGGCTGGCCTCAAACTCACAGAGATTTTTCCCTTTGCTTTTTCCTCTCCTATCTCCCATCTTCTCCCTCCTCCTCTCCTTCCCCCTCCCCTCCCCTCCTTTCTGACAGGGACTCTCATGTGGCCCAGGCTGGCCTCAAACTCACTGTGAAGCCAGTGGTGACCTTGAATTTCTGGTCTTCCTGCCTCTACTTCCCAACAGCCAGACACCACGGTGTGGTTATATGTGTTTCTGGGGTTTGATCCCAGGACCTTATGGGAGGGTCTCTGCCCCCTGGGCCACACCTCAGCCTGTATGTGCCTGCAGTGCGGCAGAGAACACCCATGCAGTGCCATTCGCCTTTCCCTGAGATTGCTGATACTTACTATTTTAGTCCAAAAATGAATGACTAGTACTCAAGAGGCAGGAGCAGATGGATCGCTGAGTCCAGATCCAATAGTCAGGACTGCATAGTGAAACCCTGCCTCACAAAAGGGGAAAAAGGGGAATAGCTCATTGACAGCCTAACCCAGTTTTTAGGAGGTAAATGTCCAGCCTGCTATGAGTGAAACTGTGCATGCCATGCTGATGGTGGAGAATTGCAGCCCCTTGTTATGGCCTACAGTGATAACGCTGGTCTGAGATGCCGGAGAGATGATGAAATTGTCCTACCCCTTTCCGGTCACATGTTTGCCGAATACTTTCTTGTTAGGAAGTCATTCCTTGTGCATGACTCATTCTTCACATCCTGCTGGTGCTCAGGGTTGTGTCTTTGGTGGAACAGCTGGTGACGTGTCACCCTTCCCTTGCCTTGGCTAGGTCTGTGATGAGGACTGGCACCACTTTGTCCTCAATGTGGAATTCCCAAGTGTGACCCTGTATGTGGACGGCGTTTCTCATGAGCCCTTCTCTGTGACAGAGGACTACCCGCTTCACCCAGCCAAAATTGAGACTCAGCTTGTGGTTGGAGCTTGCTGGCAAGGTAACAACAGCTCCTCACTGTATCAGGGTTCAGAGTGGCTAATCTTTACCCGCATGCCCTTTATCTGTGTGTAGCCTTTTAGGAGACGGTACCCGGATGTGTGTGGACAACAGCCTACCATTACCTTTCCTGAACCTGAGAACAGTGACAAAGCAGAGGGAAACTAGCATATAAATCACTCTGTTTATTTAATTTATTTATTTATTGGGTTTTAGTTTTTCTAGAACAGGGTTTCTCTGTGTAGCCTTGGCTGTCCTGGACTTGCTTTGTAAACCACGCTGGCCTTGAGCTTACAGACATCCTCCTGCCTCTGCTGCAATTACAGTCATGCGCCTCCACACCTGGCAATCAATCTGCTTCTTCATTATTGGTGTCTACAAAGCCAGAGGCAAGAGTGACACAAAAAGGCAACGGGCAAAGAAGTATCTGACTTGTAGGCCTCTTCCTTAGTTCTTAGTCCTTGACAGCTTGCTAGGAACCCGGTGACTGAGGGGACATTTGGGGAGGGCCCTTGACGCTCTGCTGAAAGGGGATCCCTGTGGCCAGAGCAGCATGACCGTGTTTGCCGGGCAGCAGGCGCCTGCCGCCTCCACCGACTCACTGTCTCGGGCGACCTTCGTATTCCTTTTGTATAGCTGAAGAAACTGGGGCTCGGGGGAGGGACAAGGCCAAGATCATCCAGGTGATTAACACAGAGCTGGGATTTGAACCTAAAAAGTCAGTGCACATATGTGGAGCCCATGCTGTGACTCACCAGACTAGGTTTGACCATTCCTCCAAGAAGTGTAGCCTTCCAGGTTTGAACCCCTAAAACAATACATGGACTATTATGGGATCTTCGGCAGCCAGTTAAGCGGAAACAGTGGCCAGCGTCTGGCAGGACTGACTCCATGAACTTGTGTAGTGACACCCATGGCGCCTGTTATCAGGCAAGAAACAGCTTTAGGCAGGGCCAGGAGGAGGAGAATTTGAAGGTGGTGACAGGCTTTAGACAGTATGCGGGTCCCCCTCTGTTGTGCGGTGATACCAGAATACCAGATTCTGCTTGCTGGGGTCACAGCTGCCACCGTTGTTGTGGTTTAGAGCCAAAGGAAGTAAGTTAGTGGAAATAAGCATTAACTGCTCTTGTCCAAGGTCACAGAGTTAGGAGTCTGCCTCCAAGGGGCGCACACCCTCCTTTGACTCACGTGCCTGACCGCCTCTTACGTCGTTTCCGGGCACAGCCCCATCACCGCATGTGTTAGGTGACGCGAGTTTAGGTACTGTTTCTCCCCATAAGACAGTACCTTTAAACGAGTCAGAATTTCCAAGACAAGTTAGTTTACTTTAGGAGAAAATTTTCTCAGATACAAAGGAGTAAGATAGCACATTGAGGTGAACCTCTTCAACGCATCCCCAAGCTTACTGTTTGTTGGTTTATACAATTGCCAGTGAGAAAACGAGATGAGAAGCCCAAAGCCTGAGCTGCAAGGGAGGCAGGCAGCTGTCAGCTGGTGCCTGGTGTCAGGGGTATAAGTTCAGATGTGCCGTGAGAAAAAGCACAAGCACAAGCCCGAATGACGCTTCTGTGTGCTTGTTTCGGCCAAATGGGCCCCTGTACTGTCCTGCACCCTTTGAGTACAGCGTCACTGCTGGCAAATAGCGAATGCTTTTCATCTTTTCTCTTTTGACCTCAACTGTTCCAACTTTTTCAACCCGACAGCAATTTCCACACCAAACCAACACAAAAATATTTTTTTCTAATTAAAAAAAAGTTGTGTTATGTTTTTGCCTGTTTGTCCTTCTGTGCACCATGTGCATGCCTGGTGCCTATGGAGACTGGAAGATGTCAGATGCCCTAGAACCAGAGTTATGGTGGTCGTGAGCCACCATGGGAGCTGGGAATTGAACCTGGCTCTTTTGGAAGAACAGCTCATGCTCTTAACCACTGATCTGTCTCTCCAGCCTCTACCAGCACAAGTTGCTTAAAGTTCAGTTCACATGGAGGCAGCTGACATTTGCCCCTCAGTGAATGTGAAACCCCTCTCCCTGCTGGTTCACACTGGGGAGGTTGGGCCCTTGGCGGCAGCAGCACCTCTGTGCTGGATCGCAGTGGGTGGACATGAAGGTGCAGCCGGCTCCCTAGGTCTGGCCTCACCCCAGGACGGTGCCACCCTTGCTGCACCTAAGCAGACCTTAGTGGCCAGTGTTGCCAAACAGTTGCAAGGGGGGCATTTCCTCCGCAAGGCAGTAGAGAAGATGTGCGTTCTGTGCTCCGCTGTGGGTGTGTCCACAGGGCTTTGGGTTCTGAACCCCGCAGGGCAGCTGTAGAGTCTGGCTGGTGAGCACGCAGGCCTGCTGTGGGCTATTTGTCTGTGTGAGAGCCGTAGCCAGGCAGCCTCTCTCCTAACGTCTTTTCTCTGTCATTTAAAATCTAGAAAGTACAGACTCACTTGTTTAATGTACCACGCTCTGGACCCTGGTACAAACCCTCCTGGTTTGTCTGTGCCTTCTCCTTCCCTGTCTGGAGGGAAGAAGATATTGCCCGGTCCAGGAGCTGAATGTTTGTTTACATCTGCTCGAGTGCCATTCCCGGCCAGACCTCCTTGGGAATGCATTGTAATGTGGGCTAGATGGATGATATCCGTGTGCCTGCTTTTCTTTTTCTTTAAACTGATTTGTGTTCAATCAAGAATAGGTGATGTGGGTATAAAAGAAAAACCCCAAATGAAGCACTCACTGGAGGGGGCACTTCTGGGAAAGGTCATGAAGTGCAGGCTTGCATCCGGGTGAACCGTCCCAGACACCAAGAAGGGACTTTGTTCTCTTCGTCCCATATTCGGCCGCCCCAGCACTTGGCTTTTGAGGTCCAGTGTAAAGGCCCTAACCTGTCGGTCCTTTCTGCTCTCTGTCTTGCCTTTCCAGAGTATTCAGGAGCCGAAAATGGCAATGAGACTGAGCCTGTGCCTATGGCCTCTGCAGGTTGCTGGATTCCCCTCCCCCGTTTCACTATCCTGTTTCCTTTAAAGATGAGGCATTGATCCATTCCACAAGTCGCATGACATGAGCATTTTGATCCTGGAAACCATTTCAGCTGCATCGAGCTTCCCCATCACCTCCTGGGACTTCCTTTCCTGCCCCCATCAGCCCTGCGAAAGGGGCACAGTCCCCCAGGCCCACTGCACGAGGCTCCCACTAAAATCCCCCAGGCCGGGTTTGGGAGGCCCCTTCATGGTGGTGGCTGAGCCACAGACAGGAAAAGTAGCTTCTGTACCTTCTGTCCTGATGGATACTAAATTCTAAACAGAAATAGCAATCCCGTGACATGCCATACCAGGGCCCTGTCCTTCATTAAGTGAAGGCAAGCTGTGGTTCATGGCTCTTTGTGGTGGTCCTCGAGGTCCATCCTCTGGGGTTTTCTTCTCTTCATTGCATCTTCCCTGACTGTTATCCTCAGAGACAGAAGGGCCCCCTGACAGCCAGGGTGGCCCAGCACAGAGCCAGGGGCTCAGATCTCTGGCACCCACATATGCGTCAAGTGAACCTGGCAGCCAACCTGTAATCCTAGGGATTGGAAAGCAGAGATGGAGATTCCCTGAGCAAGCTGGCTAGTTGGACTAGCAAGCTTTGAATTCCCCAAGAGGCCTACCTCAGTGAATAAGGTAGAGAGCAATGGAGGAAGATTCCCAGAGTCAATTACAGGCCTACCCCACACATGCACACACACATATACCCAACATATGTGAACATGATACACACATCCATATAATACATGTATGCACTATGCACGCGCACACACACACACTCATGCATACATACTCATACAAGTGGGTAATGTGCACATATGCATGCATGCACAAACCTCCCTAGAAGGCCTGGAAGGCTTTTTTAGAGACTTGAAGCATTCCAGAGTTACTCTTGTGCTATGACCCACTCTATCTCCCCACACTCCCCACTCCTGTGTCCTCAGTCAGGGAAAGCATCCCATAGTGTGCTCAGCCGTGAAGGTGGTAGTGGCGGAGCAGGCATCAGCTCTGTGCACCCTGGTCATGGTACTGCCTTGGCCACCACCATCAGGGAGTGGCCAGATGTGTAAGGACTGCGGAGGGCCCCTCCCCCAAGCTCCTCTCTCCTTCAGGCCATGTGCATGATCATGAACAACTTACTTTTTCATTGCGCTTCCATGTTTGCAAGGCTAACAGGGTGTGGTCTGAACTAACTTGCATGTCCATCCGTCTGGCCACCACCACGGGTAACAGCCATGGGAGGTAGCCAGGACTGTCAGCCTCAAGCCTGACTCCACGCTTCCTCCGTCCCTAAGGTGGTGACCTGCACATGACGCAGTTTTTCCGAGGTAACCTGGCCGGCCTCACGGTCCGCTCTGGGAAGGTGGCGGATAAGAAGGTGATTGACTGTCTGTACACCTGCAAGGAGGGGCTGGAGCTGCAGGTCCCTGAAGACGGCAGCAGAGGCGTGCAGGTAGGAGCTCACAGGACCTCACTCCCAGCCCCGCCTGCTAAGAGTGGGCCCTGCAGGGTAAGGCAGAGATGGGTGAAGGGGTTTCACCTGTGAGAGTCTTGCTCGTGAGGACTCAGGAGCTTCTCAGGGGTCAGTCCCTGCTGACCACTCCATGCCTCTCCGCTTTGGCTCCTCTCAGTTGGGACAGTGTTCCCCTCCCCCCTCTCTGGTCTGATGATTTCAGATCCAAGCAAGCTCCAGCCGGGCGGTATTGACCTTGGAGGGAGACGACGTTGGGGAGCTGGATAAAGCCATGCAGCATGTTTCCTACCTGAACTCTCGGCAGTTTCCCACACCAGGCATCCGCAGGCTCAAGATCACCAGCACGGTCAAGTACGTGGCAATGAGTGTATTTTCACTCACGGGCACTTGGACAGGAAGTGTGTGTGTGCCTGGAGATTTTTAAGCCTCTTTGCCTCTCCTTCTCAGGGAAGGTGAGCCTCACTTGATAAATTTCATCTGGCCACACTGTGAAGTGCATTCCTGGACTGCCGCCCTCTGTCCCCTCTGGTAGCCCTCAGAGCCTTCAGCCTTCTCTCCCCCTCTTCCTCTTCTCCGACAGGTGTTTTAATGAGGCGGCTTGCATCGAGGTGCCCCCAGTTGAAGGGTACGTGATGGTTCTGCAGCCAGAAGAACCCAAGATCAGCCTGAGTGGTGTCCACCACTTTGCCCGGGCAGCTTCTGAGTTTGAGAGCCCAGAGGGTGTTTCCCTGTTCCCTGAGCTTCGAATCATCAGCACCATCACCAGAGAAGTGGAGCCTGAGGGGGATGGGGCCGAGGACCCCACAGGTAACCGCCGTGCCTAGGCCTGTCTCCTTTGCCTTGACTGCCTGTCCCTCTTGGGCCTTTTTTCTGTCAGGTTTTGGAGGTTTTAATGTTTCAGTACTTGAGTCTGTTTCTGGAACTAGGCCACAGCTGGAGTCTTTTTCGGTTAGACATCAGATTTTAAGATGTAACTTGAGGACTAGCCCACAAGAAGACTGTCCCCGTCATACCCATTAATCACTAAGTGCTATTTATTGACTGAGCTGATTCTGGGCCTGGGACCTGGGCCTTCAGTATGCTAATTATGTACTTCAGGACTGCCTACACTCCCAGCCCCCAAGTCTCCAAGGAAACTCTTCCCTGCTTCTGTCAGACTCTTGACTGTGAGCTTGAGATGTCGCCAGGGGTTGGGGTTGAATGACAGAGCCCACCCATAGCCTCTGCTATTTCCGGTCGGCCATTTCTGCAGTGCAAGAGTCCCTGGTGTCGGAGGAAATTGTGCATGACCTGGACACGTGTGAGGTCTCCGTGGAAGGGGAGGAGCTGAACCCAGAGCAGGAGAGCCTGGAGGTGGATGCGGCCCGCCTCCAGCAGAAGGGCATCGAAGTGAGCCACTCTGACCTGGGCATGGTCTTTACAGGTGAGGGGTGGGATCTGAGGAGGGAAGGGGTGAGGGGGCAGATAGAGGCATTCGCCCGCCTGTGGATGTGGAGAAGCACATGGAGCAGGGACACAGGCAGTGGTTTGTGCAGAGTGGGGCTGGGCCCGCAACAGCACATGCTCCTGGATGGAGGATGCCCATGCTTGCTTTGCTCTCGTTGGTTCGTGGACTCAGAAAGCCACCAAGGGTGTGGCCACTGGCTCTGCTGACCCAGGAGCCTGCCGTTAGCTCCGCTCCAGAGTTATGCCACTCACCTTCACCACCCTGCAGGTGTGGACACCATGGCGAGCTACGAGGAGGTCCTGCACCTCCTGCGCTATCGGAATTGGCATACCAGGTCCCTGCTTGACCGGAAGTTCAAGCTCATTTGCTCAGAGCTAAATGGTCGTTACCTCAGCAATGAATTTAAGGTGGAGGTGAGTCCAGGGTGCCCACCCAGAAGGCCAGCAGTAATAGTAGTCAAGGGTTCTGACCCTTGGTCCCAAGGTTCCAGACATTCGTGGTGGTAAATGTTCGGGCTCATACCAGGGTGGTCTACTGCTGGATAGACATGCAGGCTTGGGGACCCTGGAGGGCAGAGTGAGTGGTCGAGAGAGAATGTGGGGAGAGCGGGGAGGGACAGGGTCATTCCTTGGGTTCCATGAGAGACCCTCAGGGAGATCTTCCTAGCTGGGCCAGATCACTCTGAGGTCACAGCGGCTGCAGTCTGCCCTGACCCTTTCGGCAGCCTCTGCTGCAGCCGACTTGCTCGCCGCCCAGCCTGTCTGTAGTCTAGAGGAGTGAACTCAGTTGTTCTGAGCGGTCCACCGTATCCTCCACCGTGACCTCAGTGGTAGGTGGAGGCTAAGTTCAGAATACCAGTGTGTGTTTTACTTGAGCCAGAGGGTGGCTGGTAAGGAAAGCAGCCAATGGCGATTTGTGCGGTCCCTGTGTCCAGATGAGAGGCGGTAGTGCTCTGTGCCAAGCACTGGCTGAGTTTGTTCTTTAAGATGGTGTTTTATAAACTACACTATAAATCAGTCATTAACACGTGCTGTTTCTGGGATGTGAGACAATGTCAGTGTTGTAACAGTCGACAGCTTCTTCACTCTGGTCACTGGAGTAACCCTGTCTGTCCCCAGCCCAGAGCAGCACTGCTTTGCTGGTGGCTGACCCTGTTCATCTGTCAGGTACACACGGCGTGCCAGCCTTAGCGGCTCTTTCTCTGCTGCAGGTGAACGTGATCCACACAGCCAACCCCGTGGAACACACCAATCACATGGCTGCCCAGCCACAGTTCGTCCACCCTGAACACCGATCCTTTGTTGACCTGTCTGGTCACAACCTGGCCAGTCCCCACCCGTTTGCAGGTAGGACTGTGGGGACGAACGTGGGTCACAATGCTGTGGCATCCACACAGGGTCCGGATGGGTACCGCTGCAAACCAGGCCGTAAGCGTGGCCCGCAGCCACCACCTGTCAGCTGTCCCCTACTGTCGCTCAGGAGGAGGGTCACCCCAGGCGTGCCAAGCTAGGCTCACTGCTTCCTTCTAGTCTGTGGGGGTCAGGAAAAACACTGGAGCACATTGATTTTGACCTAGAGTGGTTGAGGAGGCCGAGGGCGGGAGAGCTCTCTGGGTAAACAGTGTCACAAAAGCTGTGTCTGGTCTTCAAATCTCGTGACAGTTGTCCCCAGCACGGCGACTGTTGTGATTGTGGTATGTGTCAGCTTCCTGGTTTTCATGATCATTCTGGGCGTGTTTCGGATCCGAGCCGCACATCAGCGAACGATGCGGGACCAGGACACCGGGAAGGAGAACGAGATGGACTGGGACGACTCTGCCTTGACCATCACCGTCAACCCCATGGAGGTAGGTGCCAAGGGCCCCAGACTGCAAAGCACCAGAGACCCATGTCGTGTGTACTACAGGTTGGGCCCATGAGGCCGGGGGTAGTTGTCTCCAGATGAGGAAGCCCAGGCTCAGGAAACCTCACTGACTAGCATAGCTAGGCAGCTGGTGTTCTCTGCTTCTCTACCTCAAGATGTAGCAGGACTAAGCTCCATCCCTCAGCAGCAAGCACCGCCCCCTAGGGCACAGACTGTGTTGCTGATGAGAGCTTCACTCTTGATGCAGCAATCCCATGCTGCTCGGGCCCTTCTGTCACACTGTAGGCTTGTTTCATTCTCTGTGGCTTCTAGAAGGGGACAAAGGGGGCTACAAGCTAGACTTACACCATCGGCTCTTTGCCAGACATACGAGGACCAGCACAGCAGTGAGGAGGAAGAGGAGGAGGAGGAGGAAGAGGAGAGTGAGGACGGGGAGGAGGAGGAGGATATCACCAGTGCTGAGTCGGAGAGCAGTGAGGAGGAGGAAGGCGGCCCTGGGGACGGCCAGAACGCCACCCGACAGCAGCAGTTGGAATGGGACGACTCCACGCTCACCTATTAAACACGCACCTCCGCACCTGCTCTCCGGAACGCTCTCCTAGCCGTCTCCCAGCCCCACGGGTCCACGATGTACAAAGTCATTTCGGCCAGCAGGTCTGCAGACCCCTCTCCCGTTGCTGAAGATCCGCCTGCGCTTGGTGTGTGGGACCACAGGCTCCGCCCCCCACCCTCCCCGCCCCTCACTCTTACAGCCTCTCTAGAAGCTTCCTCCCAGCACAGGGGCCCCACGGCACCTGGAGTCCCCTGTCAGTAGGGGAGAGGACACTAGCCCTTCAAACCTCCAGAGAAGCTGCAGTGAGTGGACCTGTTGACAAGAGGGTAAAAACACCTCCCACCCAGTGACCATTCTTTATTTTTTAAAGTTTTTATTTTTTCCAAACTAGTGCATGTATAAAGTGGGTGAATGGGGGTGAATATGTAGATGACCAACTGACTTTTTAATATTTTGTAAATAAATTGGGATTCTTCGTGTCCTCCATGCTAGTGTAGTCCAGGACAGGAATGTGACAGGCCTGGGAGGAGCTGTCCTCTCCTTCCTCCCCGGAAACCAAGATGGAGAGGTCCAAGTCACTGTGGCCCTTGCTGGGGTTTCTGTACAGCCACGTGGCCAGGTACCATAGGCTTTGAGTGCTACCTGGGCGACCAGACCCAAGCACCCCTACCACGTTGGAGGCTGGAAACAGCCAGGGCGTTGCCAAGGCCCCTGGTCTTATACGCTCCTTATGACTGCAGCCGCTGGGGCTGTGCAGCCTTGTGGCTTCTGCTTACTTATCTGTGTCTCTCTGTCGGTGATATCCTGCAGCTCATGGGAACGGACAGCAAAGGTGGCCAGGCTCCTGAGCACAACAGCACCCAAAAGGAGACCCTGAGGCCCAAAGACAAAGCGCTAGAATGTTCCAAATAGTCTGTTTTCTCCCCAGAGGCCCCATGTGATGCCCCCCCACCCCGCTGTCAGGATGGGTGGGGTAAGACCTGAACCCCAGTAGCTGAGAGTCCTGCTGCTTGCCTTAGGGTGAGGCAGAGGAGACAGCAATCTAAATCTACAGTGCTCAGCCTGCCCTTTACAACCACAGACTTCTCCAGCCGGGGAATTGCCCTCGCTGCTAGTTCTAAGGATGCTGGCGGCTGTGCTGTCTGTGAAATCCACCCCATGTCCTGCCCCTGTAGCTGCTTTCTTAGATGGAAAGAGAGGCTGATGAAGAAACAGACATTCTCATGTGTTGGTAGTGCAGTATCCCTTTAAGATGTGTGTATATTGAAGCTAGGTCAGGAAGTGTACGCACTATAATAAAGTTCTGGTTCTAACTCTAGCCCGAGTGGGGTCTATTCTGTCACGATTTGGGGAGGAGGGCTGTTATTTTTGAGTCAAGATCTGCTACATAGCCCTGGCAGGGTGGCCTCTGTAGACCAGGCTGGTCTCAAGAGCAATCCTCCTGCCTCTGCCTGGTCAACGCTAGTATTAAAGGGTCCACCATACCAATGCCAGGATTTGCTTTGGTTTTTCTGGTACTGAGGAATGAACTCAGGCCTTGACGCATCCCAAGCAGGCGCTCTACCACTGTCCTGTATCCCCAGACACCACACACCCACACACCGCCCTTGCTGCTTTTTGAGCCGAGAATGTAAGAACATAAAAAGGTTTTTATTTCTTTAAACCTGTCTTTACCTGTCACATCAAGGTTACACAAACTAGTCTCAGCCCACATCGGTGAAAGGAAATCCACCTTCTCCGCAAAGAAACATGAAATGACTTAAAAAAATAGAAAGTACTCTTCCGGCCAGGTACACAGACCATGCACCCAACTCAGGAGTGCTGAGTGTGAGCAGGATCTGCGCCACAGCAGGGAACACAGCTAGATTCTTTTCAATAAATAACATGGCACACAGACACACACAGACACGGACTTCCTATTCCCCTATTCCAGAGTTGGTTGGGCAGACTAAGGGCTCAGCGGGCAGCTCATCACCCTCATGGGGAAGCTGGCTCCTAGGCTCCTTGAGCCATGTTCTGGGTGACACAGAGGTGACAGCTCTGCAGAACGCTACTGAGAGGTCCAGCTCCCAAGGCGGCCACTGATAACATCAAGATGTGCTCGGGGCGGCACACTGAGCACGTGCCATGGCGCTGAGCTGTGGCCCTGGATCACCGGGCTCTCCACAGCTCCGGGCCTGGCTCCACCACTGTGGCGGGTGTGAAGGCCTAGGAGGCGGCTCAGACCTGCATTTCTAGAGTTGCTCTGAATGCCAGGACCGCTTTGAATTTAGCCTCGCCCTTGCTCACACCTCAGAACCTGGCTCCCGAAAGGCAGCCCTGGGAGAGATGGGTCCTGTCCTTTCCTAACTCCGCCTTCATGTGTGGCTCACACCCTACACGGAGCACGCCCTTCTGCCTGGCCTTTGTCTTCACTCGTGACCACACGGAGCTACGTCAGGCGCCAGTCTTGAGTGTTTCAAGGCCTGGCACACGCTGTCCACAGTGGCAGCCAGGTCCTTCACCCCAGCCAGAGAGGCTCTCTACATAGTTTGGCTCTCACGCTCTTACCCGCAAACAAAAGGTGAGGAGGTCCCATACCCAAGAGGTCACTTGAGCAGTACAGAGCAAGTGTGCCTGAGTCTGGAGGGTGCCCTGGCTTCCTCAGGAGCTGCCAGAGGCTTGATTGGTGGAGGTCGCCAGGGCGGGCCACACAAGGCGGCAGAGGTGAACTGAGGACTGACCTGGCCTGTCTGGATGGGAGGCACTGGCCTTGATCCAGGCAGCCCACTAGGAGTGTGGGAAGTAAGCCCCAAGAACTGTCTTCGCTGGGCCAAGACCACAGGTTGGAAGACTGGGTTACAATCCTGACGGTGCTGCTTACAGTGCAGACTGGGGGTGGGGTGTTGTGAGGTCAGCGCCTCCTTCCCCTGCACCAAGATGCACTTCTGCTATGGCTGTTCTGTTCCTTAAACATTGAGTCATAAATAAATAACCAGTGTAAACAAGAGACGGCTGTGTGGTTCTTCCCCATGAGGAACAGGGCAGGCTTTGGGGCCCTTTGACCACTGGGCGTGCCTGGTCCCCAGGACCGACAGTTTACCTCTGGGGCTGAGAGCCAGGAACCGCTGTGTGGCACCCAGGAGGGCCCCTTACTGCCTGTTGTCCTTGGACACGTTGTGTGCTAGCCAGTTGACTTTGGTTTTCCAGCTTTCCCGCAGAGCTTCGTTGAACTTTACCCGGAAGTGCTTCAGCGCCTCTTCCTCCGTCTTCCCTAGTGCCAGAGAGTCCTGGACAGACACCACAGCAGGGCTACATTGAGGGACCCTGCTCTCCTCGTTACGCAACCAAAGCCTAGTGGGATGTTAAGTTCTCTCTAAAAGGAAAAGCTCTTTATTCAGAGCCCCAAGCCCAGGGGGCCCACCCAAGGCCTCAGATTTAAGCCAGAAGCCTTGAAGTGACAAGTGGCTTTCAGGGATGCCCCTGGCTAGGTCTGTGGCCTGTCACCACCTCACTCTGCTCCACTTATCACAAGCTGAGAATGTGGGAAGGAAGCATTTTATACAACGTATTGCACAGGAGTGTGCGTGAGAGTGAAGACACCTGTGAGGGACACATGGCTTGACTAAGGAAAGTCACCTACATACCTGCCACCATCTAGGCCCAGTAAACTGCACTGCTCTGGTTACTTCCCACCAGACCCCACTGCTAGGACAAGAATGGCATGAGGACCCCCACCAAATGGGGCCCCTCTAGGACCCAGACTGCCAGGCAGGCCTTGGGAAGCAAGTGGCCCTGGGGCAGGCCCTGACTGATGTGGGATGGTCTAGCCCACTGTGGACGGCGCCATCCCTGGGCAGGAGGTCCTGGAGTGTATAAGAAAGCAGGCTGCGCAGGCCACGTGGAACAAGCCGTAGCTTCTGCTTCGGTGTCTGCCCTTGCCTTCCCTTCAGGATAGACTACAACTGCAAGCTAAAACAAATCCTCTTCTGCCCAAGCTGCTCTTGAGGGTCCCTCACTAAGTCACTTGCCTTGAGATACTGGATATCTTTGGAGCAGCTAAGCTCAGGCAGACCTGCTGCGCGCATCAGGGCAAAGAGATGGAGGAAGAGCAGCCCATGGCGCCGCAGGATGGTGTAGGCTCGTTCACAGTAGCCACGGAACCTGCAGGGGAGGGAGGGGGCAGGTGAGGTCGATCCTGGGGTCTCCTCACTGCTCCCCTCAGCCCAAGGCCGGTGGACCTGTCTGCACCTTCTCCTGAGCTGTGGCTTCGGTGATGGTTCTACCCAAGCCTCTAGTTCCTCGGGCTGACTTCACCCTGCCTCCTATAGGAGACACCCCCACACACCCCCAAACACATACCCCCTACACACACACCCCACACACTGCCATGACCCAAGGAGGTCACCCATCCCAATCCACAAGCAATCCAGTGGAGGAGGCCAGAGTAGGGCTGGCAGCTGCTTCCATCCTTGTCCCCTCACCCAGGGTCCCCGGTCCAGGGCAGATCATCAGGCGCGGTGCCCTTACCTTTCAAATTTCTCACTGTTGTTAGTCTTCCCCTGCTGAATCACGTGGACAAAGTCATAAGTGAGAATGAAGGGGACGCGCTCACGGTTGATCCCAAACTTGGTCTTGAAGTTCCCCAGAAAGTGGCCGAAATCGATGTGGAACAGCTGGCAGGGAGGAAAGGGCAGGGAATGGGAAGCCAGAAAGGAGGGACCATGGGAGCAGGGCCCTGGTCAGCGTGAGCAGGACCCAAAGCCCAGGAACCCCGAGAAGAGGAAAAAGACACAGCAGAGAACAGGGAGCTTCCGTTCTTGAGAGTCCCAGGGGAAGACAGCCGGGCTCATGGCATCGTCTGGGATACCAAACTCAGGGCAGAGGTGCGAGGAGGGCAGACCGGGGGTCAGCCCCATGGGAAAGCCACCCACCCACGGCCCCTACCTGCCCGCTCTCTCGAATCATGATGTTGTCGCTGTGCCGGTCACCAATGCCCAGCACGTACGTGGCCACACAGTAGCCAGCACAGGAGAGGGTGAATTCCTCGATGGCCCGATCTAGGGCCTCCCTGAGTGAGAAAGACTGAAGGTCAAGGCCACTCCAGACTGTAGCTCTTTCTACCAATCTCTTCTCTTCCTCTTGAGTCCAGCCTCTCAGCTTGCTTTACAGAATGTACACTGTTTCAGACCTTAGGCCTGGGATACCGCCCTGATCTTGAACCTGTCCCCCACTGCCTGTAAGCACCATGGGGAGAGGCTGAGGCTCGCCTACATGAGGCCAGGAGGAGAGGTAAGGCTGCCAAGGCAATGCCAAGGCCCCAGGCTTTCACTGGACTCCATCTTAGACCTTGCAGGGTTGGGAAAAGTCCCAGATGACTTGAGTTGTCTCAGGCAAGACATGAACGCTATCCTAGCCTCCCCACACCATACCTCCCAGGAGGGAGAAGGCCTGAAACCCACCCGGGGTTCTTGGACTTGAGCCAGTTGAGCAGGGCATCCTTGTTGAAGGCGGCTGTGGCTGCCATGTTGCTCTTGTTCAGCTGGATGTTGGCAATGGTGTCCGAATGGAGGACAACCTCAATGAGACCCGTGCGGTCTCCGGTGGGGAGGCAGCCATAGGGGGTCATCCTAGATGAATGGGGGCAAACTGTCATGAGCAAAGGCCGTCCCGGGGGTGACATGCGGAATAGCCCCGAGGGATGCCACACACAAGGCAGTGAGGAGAGGAGGAAGGATGGAAGACTCCAAGGCTCCATCTGGTACCCAAGATGGTGAGGGTGTGGGAGAAGATGCTGCTGCTTCCTCAGATGGCCAGGAGGCCAGGAAGTGCAGGAGGGAGCAAGGACAATGCCTGGATGCCTTCCCCACCCGCTCCTAACTGCCCCCACCCCTGTCTTGAGAACAGCCCTTTCCCAACTGACACAGTGACAGTAGTAGCTTTGGTCCCTTTGGAAGCACAGGCTCTGCTCTAAGGGCTGGCCCAGAAGCAAAACAGTTGCAGGATGGGCCCCCACCTCAGGTCCAGGCCCTCCTGCTTCCACAGGACATCCATGAGCTGGATCATCTGCAGGGTCAGCATGTCCTGGCGGAGGTCTGTAGAGAGGAAAGGAGGCCACAAGTATGTAGGAGGCTCTGCATTCCCGCTACATGTCTGCCCTTAGGTCCCAGGACCACCCCCTTCAGGATAGCACAGGGCCAGAGCAGGCTTCAGCAGGCTCCCTAGCCCGCCTGCTCACCATCCCCGTTCTTAAAGATGATGCCCACGCTGCCAGCGCTGCCTGCCTCCTCGCTGCTGTACATGATCCACAGCGGCTTCATCTTGGAGTCCATGAAGGTGCACTGCTCCACACTGCCGGCCAGAGAGTGGGGTCAGCAGGTGCTCCTCCTCTGAGGGCCAGAAGGGCGAGAGGAGCCCCCGTGGGGCCGGGCATGGGGCTCACCAGACTTCCTCCAGCAGGGTGCTGGGGTCGAGCGGGGACTGCAGGTGGGACAAGGCCTCCATGTAGGTCTCCTGCCGCATGCACATGTGCATCATCTCCTTGGTCTGGGGCTTGGTGGTCTTCTGAGAGCTCACCTTCACGAAGTCATTCAGTGCCTTAAGCTTGTTCAGTGCTTCCCCCTGGTGGTAATGGTAAGAAAGGCAGCGGTGGGGACCAGCCACAGGTGAGAGGAACAATGCAGGTAGGGACAGCATTCTAAAGCCTACAAGCAGAGCCTGGCCAAGGTTTACCTGCTTCATTAGCACCTTCATGTGGTGAGTGCTGCCTCTGCAGTAGGCTTCCATGATGAGGCCAAAGCGCAGGGCCACTGATGGTACATGCATCTCAGAGCTGGGGGGAAAGATGGTACTGAGTCTTGCCTGTCAGGGCCACACATGCCCTCACCAGCCCAGGTGGGACCCAGGACGCCAGATCATCTGAGCCTGCTAGAAACATGAGCTCAGCAAGCCTGAGGTCCCCCTTCCCTGTGGCCCTGATGGGGTTTCCAAGGAACAGGCTGGGGTGCTCTCAGCTACCGGAGGTGCCAGAAGAGGAAGTGGCCGATCTTGCGGTTGGCTAGGGCTCGGTCCAGCAAGAATTTGGTCAACTCGCAGTCCAGGTAGGACTCGTATTTGAGCACTTGCACCAGCTGCAGGAGGTACTGGAGAAGCTCGCCATCCCTGCAGAGAAGGAAAGTGAATGGCCTGCAGCTGGCAGGTGGCAGAGGAGGAGGCAGAGGCCAGGCTCACCCCAACCCAGCACGCTCTTCTGGGTGGTGGGGGCAAAGCTGCCTTCTGGAAGAGCAGGGCGTCTGTGGGGCCCAGAGGGAGCACCCAGCCGGGACTCACGTCAGCTTCCGCAGGGACTTGATGGCGAAGGAGCCCACGTAGGAGTCAGGGAAGCTAAAGTCCAGAAGTTCCAGGGCGCTCAGCACAGGCAGCTCGGGCCAGGAGCACAGCAAATAGAGCATCTGGGACAGCTTGGTGGTCAGGTGGGAGGGTGGGCAGTAACTGTCATCCGCCCCGGGCTCCTGTCGCAAACCCCCCTCCCCTCACCTGGGCCACATCCTCATGTTTATTCCACTTGGTGACCAGCAGCAGGCGGGCCAGCGCCTCTGGGAAGCGCTCCTGGACCTCGTGTCTCATCTTCCACATCAGGTCCTTCTCATGTTCGTATAGCTCCCCAGACCCGCGCCGCTCCAGGATCTCCCGCAGCTGCAGCTGCTGAGGGCACGGACAGGCTGAGGCCTCCAGCCCCGTACCCGCTTCCCACTCCCCCATTCCCAGGACCTGAGCTCACCTCCTCCTCCGTGATGCGCCCACGCTCCCCGTGACGGCCCAGCTCTAGGATCTGCAACAAGTGTCAGGCTCTTAGTGTCCTGGGCTTGGGGCGGCCCCTGAGGCACCCCAGGGCAGGGCATCTACATCTCAGACCTAGCACCCGCCATTCACACTGGTGGAAGCCACCTTGAGCGTCAACACAGCCTTCACCTTTTACCAAGGTAGGTACCTACAACACGCCAGGAACATGCTTCCCACACCAGACATTACCCAATGGCGGCTCAAGTGGCTCACAGAAACCCTGAGTTAGCACGATGCATACACTCTAGGCAAATCCCGGGGTGGACAGGTCTACTCTCCAAAGAACTGCAGAACTGGACTGGGAAAAGTCTAGAACAGTGTGCTAGACTGTGGGTCGCAACCCCTCCTTCTTTGGGGTCAAATGAGCCTTTCACAGTGGTCGCCTAAGACCATCAGAAAACACGTGTTTGCATTATGATTCGTAACGACGGCGTAATTACAGCTATGATGTGGCAACATAAATAACTGTATGGTTGGGGGTCGCCACATGAGGAACTGGATTAGAGGGTCGCAGCAGCAGCAAGGCTAAGAAGCCCCGGCTAACAGGACAGTCTTTACCGACCTTCTCCAGGGCGGGGAAGTAGACGGGATGGGGGGCCACCTCCGGCAGGTAGATGACCAGGGCAGCAGCACTCTCCGTGTTGGGGTTACTGCGCACGGTACCCGCAGGATTCAGCAGCTCTCCTTTGTCATCTAAACGCAGGAACGGGTGAAGTTGTATGTGTCAAGTCACGTGCTCCGAGACCTCCACCCCTGCTGGCTGCTCCCCTGGGGCTGGCCCACCTGGGACAGAGGGCCACATGTAGAGGCAGCGCTCCCCGGTCTTGAGCTGGTCTTTGTAGTCGAAAAGCATGAGGTTGACCCAGGCGATGGGGCAGTCCTGGGGAAGGACACCGGTGGGTTAGGGCCAGTCACAAAAGCCCCCTTTTGCTGACTGCAGAGTAGAACAAACTGGAAGGCCAAATAGGGGAGGGGATCTGGGCTTCAAGGGAAGACTCCCAGGTAGACTCAAGGGAAGACAAGAGGAGGGTCCAACTGCCTCATCCTAGTGATAAAACCAGCAAGGCCTAGAGCCAGGAGCCAGTCACAGCACCTGGCTCAGCTCCCAGTGCACATCAGCAAGGCAAGCAAGTATAGGAACGCTGCCTTCATGTGCACCAGAAGAGGGCGTCAGAGCCCATTACAGAGGGTGGTAAGCCACCATGTGGGTGCTGGGAATTGAACTCAGAACCTCTGGAAGTGCAGCCAGCGCTCTTGACCACTGAGCCATCTCTCCAGCCCACAAGGGTCACTCCAAGTACTGGAATTGGTGACTAGGGGGCCCAGCCTCTCAAGGCAACAGCTGGCTCAAGCCCTTTAATCCCACTGAGGACAGTTTCTACCCTGGGAGCTGCTGGCCAGAGCCCAGTGGATGGACTACAGGTGCACAGCAGGCAACACCAAGCAGGCTGTTCACAAGCTAGAGTGGGAAGGGACCCAGACTGTGATGGTGGCAAGGCTTGGGGTCTTGGCCCCTAGGGCCCCTTCCCCAGCCTGCCTGCCCATGGGGCACAGAGGGGGGCCTAGGCCACTCCCAGCCAGCCCAACCCACCGCCTTCTTGGACTTCTTCTTGGTGGACTTCTTCTTAGCCTTCTCCACGACCGCATAGAGGGCAAAGCAGAGGCGGGCCATGCGCGGCAGGTCACAGATGCTGATGTCGAACTCGAGCCGCTGCTTCCACACGGGCTCTGAGCACACGCTCACCTCCGAGCTGGATACCGTCTTACACAGCGTCTCGTGGCCGTGGAAGAGCCCAGCCTGCACGACCAGCTGTGGGGGGAGGGGCGGGGTGCCAGCACAGAGTAAGGGCAGCAGGGGCCCTGGGCCTCACCTCTCCCCTCACCTCAAATATCTTCATTCTTAAGTGGGTCTGAATCTACTTCCTCATGGGGTAGGGGAGGCCACAGACTGCACTGACAGCTGAAGACATGTCCCTTCCCACTCCAGACCTCCAACAGGAGATGGTAATCCAACGGCTCTATCATCCTAAGGCTGCCTGCCCTCTTTGAATCTTCCTGTCCAGGAGGCCCACAAGTCAATCAGCCCAGACACAAGCACCTAGACCTCCAAGTCTGTAAAATTACGGAGCTAGGAAAGGAAACCCAGGCTCTGTGTGGGCTTCCCATGCTGCAACGGGAACCTGGGAGCAGCTGTGAGGACAGAGGATGCCAAGGACTGAGGATGTCACGCTCGTGAAAGAGCACGGAGCCCTACACTATCTTCACAACCCAGAGGAAGCCCAGACACCAGGGGATGAGGCAGCTACCCGGTCCGCCGGTCCACGCTGCAGGCCTGCCCTGGCCAGCTGCAGCCGGGCTCTTCCTCGTACCTCACACCTCCCCAGACACCTCTTTCATTCCCCACAACCTCCACACCAAAGCCAAATACACAGAAATCAGCTCAGCCTGGTTTCCACGAATCGGTCTCTGGCTGGCCGGCCCACCCCACTCCCCTCTTCCTGTTTTGAAGCAGCTCACAACCACTCCAGGCAGGGACGCTGGGTAATGTGGTCAGGTGGCTTTCGTGTGACATCTTCCCACTCTGCTTCCGCTGCCACCCCTCCTGGCCACAGCCGCCTTGTTTGTGTAGAAAACAGTGGGCCCCTCACCTGGCCCAGGCGCTCCTACCTTCATCCGCTCATCTGCATTCACTTTGCTGCCCTGGATCAGCTCAATGAAGAATGGCTGCTCCAGGGACCACAGGGACACAGAGGAGGGCTAGGGAAGGAGGGAGGCAAGGTTGGTGGCTCAGACACCTGTCCCCAACACTCTATCGGAAAGCCTGTTGTGCAGACACACAAGGGCCCCCAGTACCTCTAAGATCCACAAGCGGACAATGGAGGCTGCCCTTGCAGTCCACACAGATCCCAACAGGACACTGGTCACTTATCACCCCTGAGCCCATGGCCCTCCCTGTTTGCGTCCCAGCAGACTGAGGGTCTCACCTTCTTAGCAGGGATGGGGGGAGGTTTGGCGCGTGGTTTCTGGACTTGGGGGGCAGGGTTGCTTTGCTCATCCCGCATGGCAAGGATAGAGGAGGAGTGGACCATGGTCAGGTGGGGGGTTAGTCCGCTGTGCAGGCAGCTGCAGATGTACTGGGACAGAGGTGCAGGGTGAGCTGCTAGTAGGCGGCACCCACGCATTCCCTGGATGGCTGGTTCCTGGGAACTCCCCAAGCCAATACTGCCTGTACCAAATCTCAGGAGAAGCCTCCTGTTGCTTCTCCCTAAAGATGGGGTCCTGCCCTGTGCTCACAGAGGAACAGTTCAGCAGGGATGCTCTCATGGCGACCACAAAGGCCTGCCTCCTCAGACTCAAGAGCGGCCCTGCATCCAGCGCCCTTGATGCTCCGGCCATCAAGGAGCAGGTGGTAAGGAGTGCCTTACGGAGGGCTCACCTGAAACTGGCAGAGCGGGTAGCTGCCATAGAGGTACTCGTGCCTCCCATTCACCTGCAGGGCATAGTCCTCGGGCTGCTCCACCAGAGGCTGCCGGAACACCGTGGCCTTCTTTCGGAGGGCGCAGGCCATCAGGGCCAGGGGCATGTCCTGGGTGGATACCTGGAAGGTGAAGCTCTCCTATAGGGAGAAGGGTGTCAGCCTTCTGCTCTGCAGGCCCTGTGGTTTCTGGGGCACAGAGGCGGGGCTGCCTGTGAGAGAGCGCCCATCTCCAAATCATGCCTTGGTGTTTACTGATCAAGACATGCAGCCAGCACCCAGGAAACACCGGGAGGGAAGGTGGAAGAGAGGGAGGGAAAGAAGGAAAAGGCGGATGACGCTGTTGGGTCACTATGCACTGTCAATCTGCCTGGTGAGGGGCAGTCCCTGAGTGTTTACTGCTCTTGCAGAGGACCTGGGTTTGGTTCCTAGTACCCACATGGTGGCTCACAACCATCTCTACCTCCAGTCCTAAGGGATCTGACCTCCTCTTCTGACCTCTGTAAGTACCAGACATGCATGAGGTACCGTTACAAACATGTAGGCAAAATATTCACATACATAAAATACGGTAAAATAAAAATCCAAACTTGCCTGGCAAGACAACTGGCTGAGCCCTTTGGCATGCACGGGTACCTGGCAAATGCCCTCCTATGCTACCGGGAGGAGAAACTGGAGCTTTGGATGGTTGGAGAGCTTTACAAGAGAAGGTCCCTCATGGGCAAGGCAGGCTGGATGAAGCAGCCAGCCAGCATCCCTAGGGTTAAGAAGCGGCGAGCTCACCTCACTACCCTCGAACTTCACGTTAACCAGCAGAGCTCGGTTGGTCACTCGCAGTATGCCCGCCCGCCAACTCCTTGCTGAAGGCTCTAGCTGCAGGGGAAAGCTATACTGCAGCCATTCCTCCCAGCCCAGCTGCTGGCGGCGAGCCGCGGCCTCTTCACAGAACTGGCGCATCTTAGTGCGGAAGTCATTCACTTCTGGGTCCCGCAGGGAATCAAACTCGTGGAGACCTTTAGGGGAGGCGGGAGGAGATCAGCACGACGCCAGGATGCTCGGGGCGGCCTGCCCGACTCCTGCCCACAGCACACGCACCTTTGCCGATGAGGAGGCTGATCTGAGAGTTGACGAGCTTCTTCACGCGGTCACCCTCTCGGGCCACCAGACGCAGCACGGGCAGGAAGGGCTGGATGTCACACAGCCTCCGCTGCTCATCCTCCAACTCCTGCTGCTCCGCTGTCTGGTTCACGCAGGTGAACACATAAGCCTCGGGGTCACTGAGCATGTGGAAGAGCGGCTCATACTGGGCACGGTGCCACAGCACCTGGGAGAGAGGGGCGCAGTCAGCCCTACGGGACTCCCACAGAAGGCAGAGGGAGACCCCAGGACCACAAAAGCTCTCAAACCCAAAGAGTAACCGTGTCAAACTTCCGCTCTCTGCCCTCTGTGCCAGGTGCAGGGGTTTTGCTGAGGCTGGGGGCGGGGCAACGGGTCCTCTATCTTCTCCATGGGTTCCTGGATGACCTTTGACACCCATCCAGATGATCCGTGGATGGCCTCAACTCATCCTTCTCTGCCCCTGGTTCTTAAGTGATTGGGCCACGGGCATGAAGTACCAAAATGGAACATAAAGCTTAGAGCCAAGATCGAGTGTCACTGCCCATTCAGTGAGAAAAAAATAAAAATAAAAAAGATACAAGGGAACTGGAAGGATGGCTCTGAGGTCAAGAGCAGTAGCTGCTCTTGCAGAGGACCTGGCTTCAGTTCCCAGCACCCACATGGCAGCTCACAACCCCGTCACCCCAATTTCAGGGGGCCCAACACCCTCTACCAGCCTCTGCAGGCACCAGGCACACCCAGGGTAGTACACATACATATATGCTAGCAAACACTCACACAGTTTTAAAAAATCTTTAAAAAAGAGAGATATAAAAAGTTCATCGTCAGGGCTGGAGAGATGGCTCAGTGGTTAAGAGCACTGTCTGCTCTTCCAAAGGACCCGGGTTCAATTCCCAGCACCCACATGGCAGCTCACAACTGTCTGTAACTCCAATTCTAAGGGATCTGACACCTTTACACTGATGTACATAAAGTAAAACTTAAATAAATCATATAAAAAGATATATTATTTAAAAAAAAGTTCATCGTCAGATTTCTGCCAAGACTCAAAGCATAGGTACAGAATGAGCTGGGCCTGAGCTTGACCCCAGAACCCACACGATAGAAGGAGATGCCACATTCCTCCAAGCTGTGCTCTCATTTCCAAATGCATCCCATGGCATACAGTGCTCACATATCAAGAGACACCCAAGTAAACAAATACATGTAAATTTTTTAGTTGAAAACAAAACCAGAAACCAGTTTGGGGTATTGCCTGCAACTGTCTCTTCTGGCTCAGTCTGGCTCTTCCTTCTCTATTTTCAGATATCTTTCCGTATTTATTGTGCTGGAGGGGCACATAGATGCAGGTCAGAGGACAATTTAGGAGTCGCTTCTCTCCTTCCACCTGTGGGTTCTGGGGATCAAACTCGGGCTGTCAGGCTTGGCAGCACCCACACCTGCTGAGCCATCTCACCAGCCTGCCTGCCTGCCTTTCCTTTTGTGAGACAGGAGCCCAGGATGACCTTGAACTCACTGTGTAGCTGAAGGTGACCCAGAACTTTGGAACCTCCTAGTGCCAGGGTCACAGCTGTGTGTTACCACACCCCTGACCACACGCAGCTTACTATGTGCTGGGAATTGAACCCAGGGTAGCATACATTTTAGGCAAGCCCCTTCCTAGCTAACGGAAAGCCCCAATGTCCTTTTTCTTTTTTTCCTAGAGTTTAATGTGACTATATTGTGTTCGTAGTGGAAAAAAATGAGTATTAAAGTAAATCTCTTGGGGTGGTCATAGAGATGATCCCTCCTCTTACAGTCACCTTTCCTGCTTCCATTTATGGCTTTTAAAATTCTGAGGTAAGCTCTCAGCCTTTGGCAGCTCAAAACATAACCCAGCAAATCCCACACTTAGTGGGTTGCACAAGCCCTGTCCAAGTCACAAACAGAAACTACTAAATGCCATCCAGATGTGTGTAAAGCTTCGACTTAGTAGATCACCCTGAAAATGATTCAATAAACCCAAACCTCTCTCTCACAGTGGTGTTTACTGTGATGGCGACAGTTCTAAAGGCAAACAAGATACAAGGCCCTTGCACTGTGAATAAGGCGGTTCCAAAAATGACCACAGAGTCCCGGGTCGGATGAGAGCCTCAAAGCTGGCTAGCAATCTGGTAAGCTGGCGAAGGGAAATGCACACTACTAAAGGGGAAGCTGACTTGGGAATGATAAGTGAGGTTTAACCACACGTTTTAAAACAATTCTTAGAAATTCTATCTGGTAAAATTTACATCAAAGGGCTGACCGTAACAGCTCAGCAGGTAATGTGCCTGCTCTATAAGCATAGAGACCCGAGTCAATCCCGCAGAACCCACATTTAAAGGGGGAGAGGGGCTGGAAAGATGACCCAGTGGCTAAGAGCACTGGCGGCTCTTCCAAAGGATCTGGGTTTAGTTCCCGGCACCCACATGGCGGCTCAAACCCATCTGCAGCTTCAGTTTCGGGGGATCCAAAGCTCTATTCTGGCCCCCCGGTGGACACCAGACACACGCAATGGTGGATACCCACACACATAAAATAACATAAGTAAATCTTAAAACAAGATGCTGAGTCTGAAAGCACTCTTTTGTAATTCCAGTGTGGAAGAGGCCAGCCAGTCTATCCTACTCCATTGAGATCCTGTATCAAAAGAAGACCAAAAAACAAGGCGTGCAAGCACCGGAGAAGTGACAGCGTGCACGCCATGGTTACACCCAGGGAGTCTTGTGTCTGTGTGAGAACCGGCTTCAACATGGAAGCCGTACCTGTTTGATGGTGCTGAGGTTGGCGTTTCGGGACACCTGGAAGTTCAGGTAGACCCCCGTGGGCAGCAGGAAGTCAACAGCCACACTCTGGCTCTCCTCTTTGGTCCAGAACTCCATGGGGCAGTCCACCCCAGGGGGCATCCTGCTGTGTTACTTCTCTGAGGCCCCTTTTCCTGAGGGAAAGGCAAAGGCACAATGAGCTGGGAGTTGGCAAAGCGGGATGGCCAGATCTGGGCCACAGCAAGACATGTAGAGCTTGCCGCACACGAGGCACCGTCCTGCCTAGGTGGCACGTGACTCCCACCAAATCTGCTGCCCTCTAGGCTGAGGCGCCTCTCATCACAGGTGAACATGCCATTGGCCACAAGACTGCATTGTGGCCAACAGATGGCCCAGAAGGGGAACAAGAAGAATGGGCAGACACTTGAGAACTGAAAACAAAAGTCTGCAATTCTCAGAAACTTTCTAGACAGAAACCAATTAGCTTAAAAGCAGCTTTGACTAGCCAGGCACAGTGGCGCCTGCTTACAATTCCAATACTTAGGAGGTGAAAGGCCAGACTCAGCGACATAGTACATTCAAAACCAGCTTGGGTTCCATGAGATCTCACCTCTCTCTCTCTCTCTCTCTCTCTGTCTCTCTCTGTCTCTGTCTGTCTCTCTCTCTCTCTCTCTGTCTCTCTCTCTCTCTCTCTGTCTCTCTCTCTCTCTCTCACACACACACACACACTCACACACAGAGAATGAATAAATGACTTTATCTAAGGACTTGTGATATCTATCATGGCAACCCTTCAGCCATCCCCTGCCCCCTCCACACTACCACAGTAATAACAAAACATTACAGATAACGGGGCACAGGGTGTGTGCCACCCACACTCCAAGTCACCAAATCCCTCTCCACCACCACCAGTTTCCCCCTTCTAGGTCACCAACCACAACCTAGAATCCAGCCACTTAATGTTTGTATGCATGTTTTCATGTTCTTATTACTAGTGTGGATCCAAACTCAATTCCTAGTGTTTCCTGTGTACTCCAAGCCCTCCCTGGTCGGTGAGTCTTCACAGCCTCTGGCCGCACAGCATGACAGGATGCTGGCAGACCCAGGCTTGTGCAGGGCATGTGCAAGTAACCTACTGCTGCCGTGAGCCCACGGATGCAACAGCCACGTCATATCAAGAAACTCCTCACCACACCTTGGGCTTCCACATTCTTCCTGCTCCCCAAACCACACAGCCTGGGCCGCGGGTGGGGATGGGGGTGCTATAGATTTCCAGCTAGGGCTGAGCAGTAAGTAGAAGGTTTACACAATCAAATCTATTCCTTTTCATCTTTTACTATTTTTTTTTCACTACTTTTGTGTTCTGTTTTGAAATAGAATCTCATTATGTAGGCCAGGCTGGCCTCAAACTCTGTGAGGCCTCAGCCTCCTGGATGCTGGGATTAAAGGAGTACATTGCTGTGCCCAGACTACATTTATTTTTAAACAAAACAAAACACTAGGCTGAGCATATGGTTCAGTTGGTAGAGTACTTGTCTACCACGCCACAAAGCTCTGCAAACTGGGTATGGCTTACAAATCTGTAATCCTAGCATATGGCAGGCAGAGACAGGAGCACGAATACCATCTTCTACTACACTGCAAGTTCAAGGCTAGCCTGGACTACATGAGAGCCTGTCTCAAAAAAAAAAAAAAAAAAAAAAAAAGGAGAGACTTGTGGGTTAGGGTGCATAGCTCAATGACAGAACACACACTTGAGGCCCAGACTAAAGCCCAACACCAAAACAGAACAAAAAATCCCCATGCCTATCACAAGGTCACAGTCTCCTGGACACGGTCTCCTGGCTTTGAATGACCCGTTTGGTCTCTGAGAGATGTCCTTTGGGTGGTGGAACTAACTGGGCCGGCCCTAACTCACTGGACAACAGCCAGCAGCTGCTCCACACATCACGCTGCCTCCCGTGCCCCCCAACACCCCCCTGCTGCTGGTAGCCACTTCCTCTGAGTGTGAAACCACGTCCTACTTGGGGTTCCTCTTTTGGAGGCCAAAGTTTTCCTTTTTTATTTAAAACTCGAGGTGGAGAGGTAGTAGTCAGGAATCTGGGGATCACATCTACAATGCTAAGCTTTCTTTCCAAGCTTGGGAAGTCAGGGTTGCCTTCTGTCATGTGACCCCAGAGGCCTGGGCTTCTGAGGACCCTATCCAAAGCTCTGGGTTTGCTTTCTTGCCCCTCAGCCCTGTGGAAAGGAACGTTTCCTCTGTGCATACTCAGCTGGTGGCAGAGAATTAAGTCTAAAATATCTTCATTCAACCATGGGGAAGGCCGCATGCTATACCAAGCCCATTTTCAAGACTGGAGACAGGGGAACCCCTTCTCTCTTCCCAGGAACAAGTCTAGAACCATCCCTTTCCAGCAGGATGTGACAGAGAGAGGGAAGCAGGTCCAGGGAGTTTGGAGCTACCCCAAGAATGCATGCTGGCCCAGCCATTGAGGCAAACTGTAGGGCTCTCCCGGAGCAGAAGCAGAACCTGCCTGTGCCCTGGGACCAAGCCAGTCACAATCCCTGCCCGGGCGCAGACCTGGAACACAGACATGTCAGAGAGTGTAAAGCTGTGCAGTCACCACACCAGCACTTCTCAGGGGAAATCAGTGGCAGAATGCAAGCTTTCCTTCCCAGCTGACATTAGGCGACAGCAAGGATGAAGGAAGAATCTAAGGATGCACAACGGATCTCATGGACAGAAAGCAACAGAAGCCAAGAGTGAAAACAAATACACCCGAGTTCGAGGCCAGCTGGGGACACATGAGAGACATTTTCATGACCCAGGCTTGCCCTCTCATGGATTTCTGGCCTCCATCTCCACTTGCTGAGTACTAGGGTTGGCAGCATGCACAATCATTCTGGGTTTCCACGGCAACGGGAAGGGAACTGAAGGTTTCTCTCTTTTTTTGAATATTTCTTTTGGAGGGGCTGAGGCAGGGTTTCTCTGTGTAGCCTTGGCTGTCCTGGAGTCACTTTGAGTACCAGGCTGGCCTCAAACTCACAGCTATCCACCTGCCTCTGCCTCCCTGAGTGCTGGGATTACAGGTATGTGCCACATATGCACTGATTGATTTATTTAAATTTTTAATTAGCCGGAAGGCAGAGGTTGTATTGCATACTCCAAAACAGCCAGGCAGCAATCTCCCAGCCAGTTCTGCTTCCTCTTCCTGTCTTTCCATCTTCCATTGCATGCAACTTCTCACATGGGTTCCAGGGACCCAAACTCAAGATGTCAGGATTGCATGGGTCGCACACTTATCCCCTGAACCATCCCAATGAGGCATCACTTAGTTTTTCTGCTATGTCCCACAAAAAGCATCTTTTTCATGAATGAAGCAGTACCTTCCACTGGAAGACACTGCCTGTTTAGAAAGTCTTCCTTGCAGGTTGGCTGTCTCTGACAGCCAATTCCTGCCCCTCTGTGCTGCCATCAGGTGATAAGTTAGGAGGGCAGAGCTTAGACAGAGAGTCAATGAGGGTCAGGATTGTCCTGAGTCACTGGGGAGGTGTCATCACAAGACAGAGAGTTAGCAATACCTGGATCTCAGGCATTCGTCCTGGCTTCTCTGTCTGTACCTAAGCCATTCAGAGAGTGTCTTTTAAGCTAACTTGTACCACATGATCTACAAAATCAGCTATGGGACAGCACTGTGGCAGATCCAACAACCTCTTACCAAATTTTCGATGTTCCCAACCAGTTTTCTTTAGTCCAAGGTGGACATGTAGGATCTGACTGAGTCTTAAAGGTCCAACAGAGATGGGGCCTGAAGAGACAGCTCGGCCAGTAAAGCACTTGCCATGCAAGCCCGAGAACCTGAGGCCTCCCCAGAACCCACATCAAACACTATGCACACTGGCAGATGCTTGCAATACCAGAGCTGGCAACATGGGACAGCTGGAGACAGCAGAACCTGGAGCTCACAGGACAGCTAGCGAAGCTTACCTACAGGCCAGTGAGAGGCTGGGCCTGTTCCAAACAGAAAGGTAGAAGTGTTCCTGAGGAACAAGACCAGAGACTGTCCTCTGACTTCCGAGTGCCTCTGTTGTACACATGCATAGATCCAGGAGAGAATTTTCTCCAGAGACTTTAACAGACATACCCGGGCTACCATCAGCATCCAGGAATGCTTCAGGGGCCCTCTGAGACTTCAGAGGAGCCTGGAAGCAAGAAAACCCTGGGCTGGGAGCCCCACTGGCTGGAGTCTGGGTCCAAGCTGGAGCTTGCCCAGGAAGGTCCTTGCCTATCTGCTCAACCATCTCCTGGGACTCCCAGAGGCACAATCTCTGGACTATTAAACTCTACCTCTTTCAGGGGTCCATGCCAAATACGGCTGATTCTAATCAGGCCTGCTCCCTAGCCTTTGTCAACATAACGGCAGTCTTTGGGGTCCTGCAGTCATGAGTCCCAGGGAATGCCTCCTCTGGGAACACCTGAGTCACTCTGGCAGGCTACACTGGGAACAGGCAACAAGACAAAGAGGGGAAGTTGTGTCCTGCTTCTCTGGATGATAACCATCTTTCTCCCCAAGGCTTGACATGGCTTTCTCCCCTGGGAAAGCTATGTCATGCTTCTTCAGTGCTCCTCCAAAGGCGATCCAGAGTCACTCCAGAACAGGAGTGTAAAGTCCCCCTGGGAGTCAGCCCTGCATGCCTGTGGAGACAGAATACTCATACTCAGAGCCCACAGGTACACCATCTGTCCAAGCCCTGGATTTCAGACCCAAAATGACAATTTAATTAGCACAAGAGAGTCTGAGTCACAGACACTTTCAGGAGGTGACCACGCGTAGTCTAAGGATCCATAAACTCAGGCTGGCAGACCTATGCCTGGCACCCATCTCCACAGTAAATGGAGAGGGCACCACACAAAAGCATTTGTGGGGTAGATGAACAGTGAGCTGTGGTGGTACAAGGGACCTATTTGCAGGCGCCCCTCAACCTGCCCTCAGGAAGCCCTTCATGAATGCACTCATTTTCATTCAGTGCATTCAATGAAGGCACTCATTTTCTCAACTGAGACAAACCTATGAGGAAAACCAGCACAGGTGGGCACCTCAGAGGCAGAGTCCAAAGGGGTCGGTCTTCATGAATGCACTCATTTTCATTCAGTGCATTCAATGAAGGCACTCATTTTCTCAACTGAGACAAACCTATGAGGAAAACCAGCACAGGTGGGCACCTCAGAGGCAGAGTCCAAAGGGGTCGGTCTTACACAAAGGGTCACCTCACAGCAAGTCTCCAGGGATACTCCCCGAGAAAGAACATTCTTAAGACTGTGGATGCCAAGGAAAGCCCAAAGCCCCTGAAACACACACACACACACACACATACACACACACCCTCAGAGGCCCTCAGAAAGGGGCCATGAAGAGCCATGCTGCTCAGCTCGATTAGACATTTACTTTTATGTGTCCAGCAGGAAGATGACAGGCATCAATCACCCTTGCTCTTAGGGAATTTACAGTCTGGTGGAAGAAGACGGAAAATTAAAAGGAAATGGAATGAATAAGATGCTTTCATAGAGCTGGACTGAAACAAAAGACTCTCCGGGAGATGTGCTGCGGATGGAGGGCTGGGGCTAGGACCTTGGGTAAGACCACACTGAAGTGACATCCAGCGAAGACGGGGAAAACAAGTACTGGGTAGTGAGAACGTGGTAGGAACAGTGCAAAGGCCCTGAGGCAGGAAACTGGGTGACCAGTCCTGGATCCTCAGGCCAATGACCAGAAAAGGTGAGTGTAGCCCTTGCTCTTGCCCTGGCTTCCAGTTTACTGCTGGATGATGGCTCCCTCCTGCCCGTGTTCCTGCCACAAAGCCATCCAGCATTAGGTTTGGAGGCTGAACCAACAACTGAGCAATTGAACCTTGGACTTTCAGCCCCCAACACTATGAACTGAATAAACATCTTTTCTTTGTAAGTGGCCTGCCACGGATATTTAGTTATAGTAATTGAAAACAAATCTTAACATAGTGTTGTTTTCCAACCATTCCTAAGACCCAAAGATAGCATTTGAAACACTGAAAGTCATTTGGCAGCTGAGCCAAACAGACAGTTTTATATTGTATCTATTTTGTTTTCAGTTTTCTTCCTGCTTTGCACCTAGGTTGACCTCTAGCCTCAGCCTGCTAAATACTGAGTACCTGCATGATGCCTAGCTCATGTTCGTTGTTTTGTTTTTCTCACATTAGTGGAAGACTTTCTTCTGTCACTTCCTCAAAAAGACACAAAAAGGTATGTGTGTAATTTTGAAAATTTACATCTAAAAAAATTGTCTTAAATGAACCAGGCATAATTTTGGACACCAAAGATGCAGAAGCAGGAAGGTCATGAGTTCAAGGCCAGCCTAGGCTATATACGTGAACCCTGCCTCTAAAAACCTAGGTACAGAGATGCACAGCTGTAATCCTAGCAGTCCAGAAACAGAGGCAGAAGGGCTGCTCCAAGCTCAAGGCTAAGTGATATACACAGGGACTCCTAGACCAGCTAGAGTTATATAGTGAGACCCTTTTTCAAAAAGCCTAAACCAGAGGCAAGAGAGATGGCTCAGTGGCTAAGAGCACCTGCTGCTCTTCCAAAGAACCAGAGTTTGGCTCCCGGGACCCACACTGACTGGGTGGCTCACAGCTACCTGTAACTTCAGCACCACTGGGATCTGAAGCCTCTGACCTGGGCATTGTGCATGCATGCACACACGCATGCACGCACTCACTGCTCAAGATGCAAAAGCAATAAAGCCGGTCGGTTGTGGTTAATGCCAGCCTTTAGAAGGCAAAGGAAGGTGACTCTCCGCAAGTCTGAGGCCAGCTTAGACCACACAGAGAGTTCTAGGACAACCAGGACTACACAGAGAGCCCCTGTCTTAAAAATAAAATAAAAGTAATGTTATTTTTAAAAAAAACCAAAAAACATTATTTCTGATGCCACAGGGGTTTGTTTGTTTGAGACAGAATCTCGAGGTAACCCTGAACTCACTATTTAGCTAAGAATGACCTTGACCTTCTGACCCTCCTGCCTCCCAAGTGCTGGGATGACAAACATGCATCACCACCCAGTGTATGCTAAGGACTGCCGGCTTTGTGCACACTAGGCAAGTGCTCTGCCAACTGAGCTGCAGCTCGGGCCTTTACCTCAGTTTTCACATGCAAGTGCATTCTGCCATTTAAAAGAAAAACAAAACACACAGCAGCTTTTAGCTTCCTTCTTCTATCATTCCTGCTAAGAGCTTAACTATGCAGGACCACCAAGGGCTGCCAGGTCAAATATGAGAGCAAAACTCTTACACAATGAGCTACTTTTGCTTTACCAGGATAAAACAGCTTGCAGAAATGACTTAGGAAGGAAACACTTATTTTGGCTCATGGTTTCAGAGTCTCAGTTCATTACCACTGGGCAGGTATTGTGGAGCAGCTAGTGTATGGATTGTAGGAGCCTGGGGCAGGCGCTGTTCACCTCACCGCAGACCAAGAAGCAGACAGCACGGCAAAACCCAGGGGTACCGCCCTCACCCCAGTGACCTACTCCTGTCTGCCACACCTTACTTCCCAAAGCTTCCACCACCTCCCAAGAGACCGACTGTGACATCTCAGAGTCACCCAGCTGCTAACCACACTTGTACACTGGTCGGGCTCACTGTGCAAAGGGCCTCACGAGCCAGCGATCAGTGTCAGGATTGATGGTGGCTGTTCTTCTGAGCTCAGTTTCCTCAGAGAGAAGCTTTGCAGGATCCTACACGGTGACTGGGTAGAGGCCAAGCCACCGAGCTTTTCACTATTCTGTGTGCAAGTGTCTAGGTTCCTTCTTATCCGTCTTTCAACTTTTTAATCTCCCTCCAATTCCTACCAACTCGTTCCTCCCCACCAGCCCTTTTCTCAGACTCATAACTTTTGGTTTTGTTTTCTGATCCAGGACAGACCTGCTCGTTGGAGCCTGGGGGTCTCTCCCTGGGTCTACCAGTGGCGAAGAGCCCAGCAGCAACAGGTAAAGCCCCTGCGCCTCTCTTCCAGCCATGCCTGACTAGGACAGCTTCATCCTGTGCAGACCCAGAGCACACATCCACAGCTGCTGTGGGTTCACATTGTAATGGCTGTATAGTACCCAGAAGATGTGTAACTCCAGTGTCAGGGGATCCAGCGCCCTCTTCTGGCCTCTATGACCACTGCAAGCTTGTGGTGCACATACGTTCAAACACTTAGACACATAAAATAAAATCTTTGTAAAAATTCAAATTCTTTAAGAACAAAGGCTGAAATTATTATTAAAGGTATTTCCCGAGCCATGGAGATGAGTGAAAGTATTTGCTGTGCAAGGCTAGTGACCTGCGTTCACTCCTTTCAACCCACATAAAGACAAAATGAAAAAAACGAAACAAAACACAAACCCACAGAATTGTCCCCTGACCCCTGTACACATACCATCATGCATAAGTATGCCTGAACACACACAATTATAATAAATGTAAAAATATTTAAGGTATCTTGGAAATTAAGTTTCCACCTACTTCCAATGCTAAAATTTTGCTTAAGAACCCCACAAGCAACAAAGAGGTTTAGCAAAGCACCAAGAAGGACCTAGAGATGATGAGCCAGTGGCTGGGGGACACGTCACAGGTGACACTGGCCCTGCCCAAAATTCTGCTCAGGCAGAATGCTCTCCGTGCACACAGAATAATCATATACTCCAAGGACTGCAAGGGAACCCCAGACTTTCCTGTTGGTATAATGTTCTTTTGTAATGTATATACTTTACCCTTGTTCATTCAAATGCTGATTTCTCTCCCCCACTCTCTGGTTTCAATCGGACATTGCATTGTGATATTTATTCTAAGCATCACCTGTCTCAACTTTGTGTAAACATCAAAAATAAAACCAGCCACAGTGTTGAGCAAGGGAAAGGAAGCAGGAAGAGAGGGGGGAGCCAGAGGAGAGGAAGATGGGAGGCAGAGGAGGAGGGCAGGCAGAGGCTGAGAGAGCAGAGGCAAGATCGGGGATCTTGGACCGACATGGGGAGGTGGACTGGACCTAATATATCACAAAAATTAAGTATAATGTAGGAAATCTAAATGTAGAAACTATGTGGGCTTGCAGGTTTAGGATGGAACAGCTATTGCCCAGCATTGTGTTCTAGGTTAATTAAATAAATCCCAGTGTCTGTGTGGTGCTGTGGGTATACAGCTGTTACGACTAACAGCAGCTTTACCAGAAGATATATCAACAGTAAATATTAATCGCCACCTACAACACTTTCCCATCACAGGACCCAGAACCCACAGCCAGGTGCCCACTACCTGGATGGGTGATTCCTCAGTGACTTTTCTATCGCTGTGACAAGACACCATAACCGGGGCAAGTTATAGAGGAAAGAGTTTCTTTAGGGCTGGTGATTTCAGAGGGTTGGAGTCTATGAGCACGATGGTGGCGGGCAAGCATGGCACTGGAGAAGCTGAGGGCACACAGCTTGAGACACACCGAGGCAGAAAGAGACACTAGGAATAGGCTGAGTCTTCGGAAACCTCAACCCCTGCCCCTGGTGACACACTCCTCCAACAAGGCCACGTCTCCTACTCCTTCCCAAACAGTTCCACAAGCAGGGGACCCAGCATTCAAACATAGACATTCTTCTTCGAAGTCAGGTGGCCCAGAAGCTCAAAAGAGCATCCTACCTTGATCTTGTGACTGTCCAAGTCTCTGTAGACACAGAGTCCCTACTCAACGCTAGCACTTAGCTCTACCCCAGCCCCATTCTCTTCCTCTTGATCATGCTAGTCCCACGGATAAGTCAGAGAGGATAGATTTTCTCCAAATTTCTTCTCTTAATACAGCATCACTTCCTTCCTCTACATATTCCTTTCCTCTTTATATCCTCTGTTCCCCCAACCTACCTGTTTCAGATGGGCCAAGAGAGACGACAAGCCACGGCCCCCCTGCCTGGGGGGTTAAAGGTGCTTCGCCATCAGTGAGCCTCATCCCACTCCTGCCTCAGCCCCTGTGTGTCTGAGAAGAATGAGAGGAGGAAAGAACATTTGAAACACAGAATTTCAGAAACGGAGTACATGCTGATGTAAGATACCTCAGGGCAGTGGGTAGAGCTCAGTGGGAATGCCTTGCTAACATGCAAAAAGCCCCAGCCTTGAAGGGAGCCACTTCATCTCAGTCTCTCTTCTCATAGCTCAGCCCCATCTTGCTGTGTTGGCCTTTCTCAGCCCTGTGCCAATGCCACGCTAAATCCCTTTGGTAGTACAGAAGCAAAGCACAGGAACATTCTCAGACCTGAAGCAGGGGTGGACGTGCAGATGGCTCAGATGGTCTTTTAGAGCTATTGGTTGGTTTTATGAAAGCAAAGTTAATTGATCTGAGCCATGCCTAAGGTTGAATTCCATCTGATGGCTGAAAAAAAAAAATTGGTTCATGAAGTTTAGGCCTTAATTTCTCATGAAGCTCTCTTTTCAAAGCCAAATCTAAGGGCAAATTCATCCTTGTTGGGCTAGAGAGGAAAAGGACAGCTGTGAGAAGAGGGGCTGTTTCCTCTCCAAATTGGGCACACCTAGAAATAACCTGCTCCCTAAAAGAGAAATGAGAGAAGCCCAGTCCTGGGCACCTGTAGGCTGGGAAGACTTGAGCCTGGATTCTATTAGGTAGAGTGGGAAGGAAGAGCTGGCGAAGGGGCACAAAACAATTCATTACTTGCTTTTTTATAAGACAAAAACAAAGCCCTTAGGAGTCCACTGGAAATAGCGTGTACTCTTCAGGCACACATTTATCAGGGTCCAAGCTGAAGTCGGCTAGCCTGCCAGCCCAGACCCCGAAAGCACACTCAGCAACCCTGCAGGAGCCTGGGCAGCTGGGTGTGGATATAACCTTCCATCCACGGAGGACCACTAGGGCTTTCCAAGAAACTATCAGCAGAGTCACTCGAGGCTTCTGCCAAAGACTAAAAGAAACAACTTCATGCTGAGCAGTGAAAATAACAATACTAAGAGAGCAAGACCAACAATAGCAGGACAGATCCAGGGGAAACCAGAAGGGCCAAAAGAAACCATTTTAAAAAAAGAAAGGAAAACCTAAAATCAAAACAAAATCGGAAAAGACAAAGCAGAAAGCATGATGGAGCCCAGAAGACTGCATCCTCAGGAATTAGGGACGGGAGATGAGGAGCCAGGAAAAAATGCACCACGGATTCGTCAGGAAGGAGTAAGTCCCATGGTGGAAGAGGGACAGGACCTCCGGGCCTGGGTATGACTTCTGTTTGCCCCTCTTGATTCAAGGGCAAAGCTAGGGAGGGATGAAGCTTTTGCGGACTGCTGGGTAGGGAATTGGGGACAGGGGAAGGGGGGATGGGGGAGGACGGGGAGCGCGTACAGAACTGCTTCGGTTCCAAAGAAGTAAACAGCTCGTCCTAAGGAAGGTCCTCTTCGGGACCTCCACTGAGGGTCCGGCTCATCCCATCAAGGGCGGCAGGAGACACACCCAGAATTTCATCCTTAGAGAGTCACAAAAAGATGCAACTCAGCACTTCCCCCACCACACACAGACTAGGGAATCCCAGGCAGGCTAGACCCTAGGTGTGGGTCGGCCTCTCCAGAAGGGTGCTGTCGCCTCTGGATGCTCAAGCCTTTCCTAAGCCCTTCTACCCTGGACCCCTGATGACCTCCCATCCTGCCCTCCCATTCCCAGGCCAACAAAGCCCAGTGCTAGGTGGGGCAGAGCATCTGGCCAGTCCGGGGGAGACACAGGGACCCCATAGACTCCCGCACAGGTGGGTTTCGTACCAGGTGTCGCTGGCAGGGGCGGGCTCCGTCTTCCTGGAGACAGTTGCCCAGGGGACACGGTGGGAGGGTCCCGGAGTGACCGGAGGACTCCAGCCTCAGGCAGCCCACAGGGCCCGAGGATAGGGCCCCGTGCTGGAGGTGGTGGTGAGTGTGCGAGCCAGCAGCGGCGGAGGGGCGCGGCTGGGGCGGGGCTGAACAACGGGCTTGGAGAGGGCGGCGGGGTGGGGCGAGGCGGGGCGCGGTCAGAGGCGGAGCATCCCTGGGATGGGGCGGGGCCAGAGCCCGCTGCACCACAGCACAGTCCACTAGTGTTAATAGCCCAGGTCTGTTCCAGCACGGCGGGAGGAATAGCGGCGGGGTGCTAGGAGGTGGAGACAACTCGGTTGCTCTTGCCGGAGGCCGGGCTAATGCGGGGAGTCCTCAGGGTCCTCCCCATCCTGAAGCCCCAGAGTGTTACAGGATGGCAAGCACAGATAGTCCCGCCTGGCTCTCAAAGTCAGCAGACTGAAGGCAGTGTTTATAAAGTGAGATCTAGTTTCTCCAGCCTCTTTCTGTCTTAATTTGCTTTTTATCGCCGTGATAAAAGAGCATGAGAAAAAGCAGCTTGGAGAGGGGAGGGTTTGTTCGGCTACACATCCCTGGTCACAGTCCACTAAGGGAAACCGGGGCAGGGGTCCCCACGACTGGCCCAGCCTACTTTCTGAGGACCACTGGGACCACCTGCCCAAGGGTGTCGCTGTCCCTAGTGAACTGGGCCACACCAATCATTAATCAAGAAAATACCCCCAGAGACTGGCCAGTCTCATCATTACAGGTCCTCTGGGCCAGAAGTTCCCAGCATGGGAGGACTGGGCTGCTGAGATGGCCAGGATGTGGGAGGTCCCCAGCCAAGACTCACAAAGCCCAGGTCAGGGGCTTCCCACGGCCCCCAGCATCCCTGCCTGGGACCTTGGTGCTAGAGCACCAGAGATGAGAGTTAGGCAAGTCGGGATGCAGTTCATTCCCAGCACTATGTCAAGATGTCAGTCTAGTCTTTAAAAAAACACACCACAGGCTAGGAGTGGCTTTTAATTCTAGCACTCAGGATGGGAGGCAGAGGCAGGCTGATCTTTATAAGATCCAGCCTGGTCTACAGAGAAGTCCAGGAAAGCCAGGGCTATAGAGTGAGAACCTGTCTCAAAATAACAAACAAAAGAAGACATCTCCCCTGGTGCTATTAACATAAACAGAGAAGGCACACAATGCCCCAAGGCCTCAGGCACCCAGCTGTGCTGTTCACAAGCCAACCTCTGGATCCATGGGACCTGGGCCACTGTGAGTGACCAGCCTGATGCCGCAGGGCTCTGAACCTTGGCACTTCCCCTTTCCCTCAGGGCCTTGCAAGTCTGGGAGCAGGGCCGGCCTCTGTGGGCAACTTGGAGATCCTGAGCCCATGGTTCTCCAAGGTGTGGAGACTGAGTCTCCTAGGCTGCCCAGACCCCACAGAGTCTCAGAAAAGTCGTAGCTCTATTTTGACCAAGTAGACAGGGAGGAGAGGAATTCAGACAGCTACCCAGGTGCAGAAGAGACATAACTCTCACAGGTTAATGATCCCCAGTGTCAGCCACCAAAGAGATTTTCCCAAGCAGAAAAACTCCCAGGCTCTTCTACCCTCTTCTCTGTGTGTGGAGTTCTGTCATCTAGCCCTCCCCCAGCCTAACCTCCTCCCCCACAGCATAGGTTTGAGTGAAGGCCAAACTCAAAGACAAGATGCCCATTGGTAATGAAACCCAGGGACGGGTTTGGGTGCAAACTGAGCAGTCAGCTACTAATTTCTCTTGGAGTCCAGAGGAAAATACTGGATTTCTTTGAAATGGCAAAACCCACAAAAAGGTGACATGTTTATATCACAAAAAGAAATGCTAGAACTGTGCTGACAAATACAGGAAAAATAGAAACCGTTTTTAAAAAGTAGGAAAGCCCGGAGAGATGGCTCAGTGGGTAAAGGCGCTTGCCTTGCACACCTGGCAGCCGGAGTCTGTCCTGGAGCCCTTGTAAAGGTGGAGGGAAAACATGCCAACTCTGCAGAGTGATTCCCTGGCTTCCACACATGCCCAGTGTGGTACACGCTCCACCCCCAACAACAGTAATACAGTAAGGCTTAAAAAAATTAGTTTGGAGCGAAGCCAGTTTGGAGGTACATGCCTGTAAAATGTGTAAAAAGATAGGGAAGGCACCCATTGTTGACCTCTGACTCCCACATTGCACCCACCACACACACAATCAATACACACACACACACACGCGCGCACACACACACACACAGAGTTTCACTACTGTCAAAACTCAGGAGTAAACAGAGAGATTACATTTCCACCCCTCTGTTTGCTGCAGCCAACGGAGCCATTTTGCTGTAAGTATCCTAAGAGCAGGAAGCCAAAGGCCTCCACTCCTGGGAGCCCTTGTCCCACTCAACAAGTTTCTTTGCTCCCTCCATCACTCCCCTCCCTCCCTGTCCTGACACCTCCAGGTCACCAAGCTGTGATGCAATCCCACCTCCTTCAGCTGCCTGCCAAATCCCAACTGCTTGCCCTGCTGGGGTCCTTCTTCCTCAAAGCGGCACCAGCATGCCCAAGCGTGGCCAGAGAAGACCAGACCGGAAGCTACTCTCTTCAGCTGTCAGCTTGGCACAGCCGAGGGCCTCCTGAGAAGGGGGTACACACGTGTCTGGTGGATTGTCTGGAGTGCCTAGCCCACTGTGGGTGGCACCATTCCCTGGACATGAGCTAAGCATGAGCCTGAGAGAGAGGGGAAACCAGCAGCAGCATTTCCCATGGTTCCTTTCTTAGTTCCTTAAGTGATGTCAATTCTTGGTTGTCATCTTAACCACATCTTGAACTAAAACTCAAAAACAGAAGGCAAACCTATGAGGAATGTGTTGTTGTTGTTTAATTGAAGTAGGAAAACCCACTTCTAGTCTGCATCATTGAATCCAGATCTTGAGGTAGGAAGGCACACCTTCAACCTGGGCCACGCCTTCTTCTGGAAGCCTACACAAGGACATGGAAAAAGAAGCTCTCGCTCTTTGCCTGCTTGTCTCATCTTGATAGAAAGTTCATTCCTCCACTGGCATTCAGCAGTGGTTCTCAACATTCCTGACACAGCTCCTCATGTTGTGATGACTTCCAGCCATAAAATTATTTTCATTGCTACTTCATAACTAAGTTTTGCTTTTGTTATGAATTGTAATGCGAGTATTTGTTTTCCAGCTGTCTTAGGGGGCCCCTGTGAAAGGGCCATTTGATCAACTAAAGGGTCGTGACCCACAGATTGAGAACCATTGAGTTAGACCTTACTTCTCTGGGATCCCATTGTATGCTAAAGATGGAATTCCAGTGTATGCTGAAGACCAGCCGAGACATCCAGCCTTACGGAATGAGCAACTACTGGATCCTTGGACTTTCTGTTCACAGCCAACCATTGTTGGATTAATTGAACTGCAGCCACTAAGCCATTTTAATAAATCCCATACATGTGTGTATATGCATATATATAGTGATTCATTCTATAAATCTGTTAATTTGAGAGAACTCTGACTGATAGACCTCCCTGGTAACCAAGCGTTGAAATGCATGAGCCTATGGGGGCATTTATATTCAAACCACCAGTCGGTAACCTGTAAGATGACATAGACCATCCTCTCCCTAACCTGTAAGATGACATAGACCATCCTTTCTCTACGTGCGTTTGGTCATGGTGTCGTCACAGCAACAGAATGAAAGCATGACAGAGCCTAAAGTCAGGGATGGGGCAGAATCAGATACAACTTACAGTAAAATGTGTTAAATGCGTGTCTTAAATTCTAGTTGAAAAAGAGGAGGGCAATGAAGAATTGTCCTGTGTTAGTTAGGGTTTCTGTTGCTGCAATGAAATGTCATGACCAAAAAGCAAGTTAGGGAGGAAAGGGTTATTCAGCTTACACTTTTACTCTGTAGTCCATCACTGAAGGAAGCCAGGACAGGAACTCAAACAGAGCAGGAACCTGGAGATGGGACCTCATGCAGAGGTCATGGAGGAACACTGCTTCTTGGCTTGCTCCTCATGGCTTGTTCAGCCTGCTTCCCTATAGAAACCAGGACCAACAGCCCAGGGAATGGGACCACCCACCATGGGCTGCACCCTCCCCTGCTGATCACTAATTGGGAAAATGCCTTACAGCTGGATCTCATGGAGGCGTTTTTCTCAACTGAGGCTCCTTCCTCTCTGATGACCCTAGCTTGCATTAGTTAAGACAAAACCAGGCAAAGCAACCGACCCTCAACTTGACACACAAACACAGCACTGTTAAGCCACAGCCCTTCTTTTCTCACTCACCCCCAAGATCTCACATTAAAAACGTAAATAACTTTAAAGGTCCAACAGTCACAAATTCAAACACGTTAAAATTTCAACCCCTTTCAAATGCCAATCTTAGCTGGGTAATGGTGACGCAAGCCTTTAATTCCAGCACTTGGCAGGCAGAGGCAGGCAGATCTCTGAGTTTGAGGCCAGCGTGGTCTACAGAGTAAGTTCCAGGACAGGGGACTCTATACAGAGAAACCCTGTCTTGAGAAAATATATATATATATATACATAGTTAGATAGATACTCTCTCTGTATATATATCTTATATTTTATATTATACATATCATATATATGTCATATATATGTCCAATCTTTTAAAATTCAAAGTCCTTTAGAACTCAAAGTCTTTCGGGCTGGAGAGATGGCTCAGCAGTTCAGAGCACTGTCTGCTCTTCCAGAAGTCCTGAGTTCAATTCCCAGCAACCACATGGTGGCTCACAACCGTCTATACTGGGATCTGATGTGCTCTTCTGGCATGCAAGTACACATGCAGATAGAGCACTCATATATACATAATAATAAATTTTTTAAAACTCAAAAAAGTAAAAAAAAAAACAAAAAAACAAAGCTCAAAATCTTCCAACTGTGGCTTCCAGTAAAATACTTTCTTACTTCAAAAGGGGAAAAATCAGGCCACAGTCACAGTCAAAGCAAACTCCAACTGCCCAATGTCTGGGATGCTCACAGTCTTCTGGATGCCCCCAAAGGGCTTGGGTCACGTCTCCAGCTCTGCCCTCCACAGCACACACAGCTTGTCTTCCAGGCTCCAGCTGGCTCCACCCCACTGCTGCTAATCCGTGACCCCAAAACTACTGGGGTCCTTGTTGCAACTAGGCTGCACTTTCACCAATGGCCTCTCCTGGGCTCCCTTCATGGTGCCAAGCCTCACCTTCTCAGCATGACCCCTTCAAACCTGGGCCTTCAACTGACACTGAGGCCGTACCTTCACCAGCGGCCTCTCCTGACCTCAGACAGTGCCAAGCCTCAGCTGCTCTCCATGACCCCTGCAGGCCTTCAAAAGCAGCACCACCTGGCGACCCTCAAGCTACAAAGTTTGGCAGCGTCTGAACACAACTTAGTGTGCTGACTCTGGGGAAACACTTCCCAGAAGATTTCACCTCATTGATGATGGCCTTTTCTTAATCACCACTAATTTCTCAGCTCCAGGTGACCAGCATTGAGAACCCCAGAAAAGCATAGGTTTCACTTTAGTGGTTTCTGGTCTGCTTAATCACAGCTGATGCTTCAGCCCCAGCTGACCAGAACCAGAGTCTTCATTGGAAATGGCCCCGTAGAGCCTTTGCGTCCCTCTGAAGCTTCACAGCCAGACCTCCATCGTCTGCACTGCCCTCAACAGTCTCATCTCCCACGCTCCTGCAGAACACCCCATTGAGCTCTCAACACTCAGTTACTTTTCTAGCTCAAAGTTCCAAAGTCTTCCCACAATCCTCCTAAAACATGGTCAGGTTTTGTCAGAGCAACACCCCATTATCCTAGTACCAACTTGTCTCAGGTTTTCTACTGCTGCAATGAAACAATGTGACCAAAAAGCAAGTTAGGGAGGAAAGGATTTACTAGGCTTACACTTTTACACTGCAGTCTATCACTGAAGGAAACCAGGACAGGACAGGAACTCAAACAGAGCAGAAACCTGGAGGCAGGAGCTGATGCAGAGGACAGAGAGAGGCTGCTGCTTACTTAGTGCTTGCTTCCCATGGCTTGCTCATCCTGCTTTCTTTCCCAAGATCACCAGCCTAGGGATGGCAGCACCCGCAATGGCCTGGGCCCCCCCCCCCATCAATCACTATGTAAGAAAATGCCTGGATCTCATAGAGAGATTTTTCTCAACTGAGGCTTCTTCCTCACTGATGACTCTAGCTTGTGTCAGGTAACACAAACCGGGTCAGTACACCCCCCAAAAGGGACAATATTTCATAGTTATTCATATAATCTCACTATAGCCTCGTCCCCTTGACATACTTCTTTGTGTTGTTTAGAAATAGGGTCTTTGCTGTCCTGTCCAGGCTGGTCTCTCGCTTCTGCCAGCAACTGTGCTGCAGCAGCTCCTTGGGTCTCTGGGACTAGAGGTGCGCGCCTGCCCCTGTGCTGGCCCGGCCTCTTGATACTTTTATGAGGAGTGGCTAATTACAGGTGGCTCTCCTGCCAGCCTTACGTATTTTCACTCATCTCTGAATTCTTACCCTCAGGTTAACTCAAAAAGTCACACTCAGCTGTAGTTAAAGAGCCAGTTAATTAGGATCTGAAGCTTCCATCTCCTCTAAGCTCTGACCACTTCTGTCTTATTGAAGCTACCAGAGTCTGTGACTCAGGGCATGGAAGGGGGTGGGCAGGCCGAGGAAAAAGACGCTTGTGTTCCCAGGAACGCAGCTCTGGAAGAGACTGGCTTTGAAGACACCTGCTAAGTTCTCCACTGCTCATTGCCTGCCCTAGGACAGGAACATCAGCACACAGGGTTGATGTTGGCCTGAGAAGCAAGGATCAGACAGAAAGCACACACTGGCAGCCTCTGCAACCACCCACAGGGGAATCTACAACCATTCCCTCCTAGAGGCTGTGAACCTGAGTTTTGTGTTGTCTATGAATGGAAAGAAGGGCTCTGTTTGTGGAAAAGGCCTGCTGTGTATTAGGGTTAGAATAATGGACTCAATAGGATGTTGTGAGTTCCTCACAAAAGGCACTGGGGTGGGGGTGGGTTTCTAGACCTGATTTTCCAGATTGTCTGGTAGCTGTTGTCTTATAGTTGTGGCAACCTTTCCTTCTGCTTTTTTTTTTTTTTTAAGGTTTATTTATTACGTATATAGTGTCCTGCCTGCAGGCCAGAGAGGTCACCAGATGTCAATACAGATGGTTGTGAGCCACCATGTGGTTGCTGGGAATTGAACTCAGGACCTCTGGAAGAGCAGCCAGTGCTCTTAACCTCTGAGCCATCTCTGCAGCCCAGAAGATGACTTTTTCAAAGTGAACCTGGCAATATTAAGCTAAACAGTCACAGAGCTGTCCCTAGAGAGCAGGTGACTTGCTGGAGTCACAAACTGACAGCAGTAAGTGCCTTGTTGAATGCCAGATACCAGGGAGACAGTGCCGTGTGCTGATCAGGCCTGTGTTAAAAGCCTCGTCTCCAGCCTGGTGGTGTAATCTAGGTACCCGGTTCTCCTATCCCTCTCTCTCTCCATCTCTCTCGCATCTCTTCCCCCACACCCACATGATGCCTCACAACTGCCTGCAACTCTAGGTGTCAGGGGCTCTGTTGCCCTCTCTCGGCCTCTGTGGCCACCTCCTGCACACACGTGGTGCACCTGGATACACTCAAGCATACATACATGCACATAAAATAAAAAAATTCAAAAACGAATAAATAATCAAGTAAAATAAAACTCAACTAGCAAAGCTTCAAGGTGCTGGTTTTAAAGCAGGATATATGTTCATTATAGTGAGGCTGTCTCCTCCCCTCAAGACAAGTCTTATGAACACACTCAGGAGGGCAGGTGGTTCTCACAACCCCTGTTGGATGGTGTGACCCGCTTCAAGGCTAAGTTTAAAGGGGTGAACAGACCATCTCCCCCCATCTACTTTCATGGCAAGCTTCTGATTTTTGAGGTGCCATGAGTTTGCCCACACACAGGCAATGGAGTCCGCAGTGCCTCCCAAGGCTATGTGTATCTTTATTTTGTGATTTTTTTTATCGTACTTTTCAAGTTTTTATAAAGAACTTGAATTAAAATCTGTATAAAAATATATACATGTACAAATGTCACCAATGACTTTATAATGGTATGTGTTAACATTATATGCATATATGTGCAGATACATAGTATCTAAATATGCAATACAGAAAACCTCAGCCTATAACCCTTAGAAGATACAGCCACTCCAATCTCCATATCCATGCAGTATTTAGGATGTTTTAAAACTGCTAGTTCTCAATCCAGGCTTGGTGCTGTGAGTTTGAAACTAAACTAACCTATGTGCAAAGTTCCAGGCCTGCTGAGGCTACATAGTGAGACCTTGTCTCAATCACCCCCCCCCAAAAAAACCCTGCATATTCACAAATTCTCAATTTCTTCTCTCCACCCCCTCTGTGGTGGTGGACACATGTCTCCCCTTCTCAAGGGTCTCAGTTCCTTGGCAGTTCTCCTCACTCTCAGAATAAGCTCTGAGTCTGGCTATCCACACTCAGTCCCTTCCTCCGTCTTACATGGCGCCTTTCCCATTGTCTCCTGAGACCCCGTGTCAAAACACAGCTCTACACTCACTGGACCAAAGGGAGAAAAATCCTAGGGACACACAGGCTCCCTGCATTTACCAATCTACCATTTATCATCTATGCCTGTCTCTTCCTGGCAAGGATTCTGTGCCTCCTTCTGTCCCTGAGCAGGTCTCTGAGCCATTTTTGCCCCCAAAGCCTGTTAGATCAGTTCTGTCTCTGTTTGTCTCTCTTTCCCAAGGACTGGCTGGGCTGTGGGGCTACTGTGATGTATCAGGGCCTGGCACATCAGACGGCCCACAACGACCTGTAATTCCAGGTCAGGGGATACAATGCCCTCTGGTTTCCTCCAGCACCTGGCACATGCATGGTGCAGGCAAACCCATGCGGACTCACACGTAATGCACATAAATAAAAATAAATAAATCTTAAAAAAAAAAAACAGATGCGCATTTCTTGAGCTGAGGAGATGGCTCAGCCAGTAAAGTGTTTGCCTCCCAAGTTCAAAGACCAGCATTTGGATTGCTAGAGCCCAGGTAAATGACAGGTGGGCATTACAGACTACCTCCCCATCATTTCAGTGGCCAAAAGGCAAAGACAGGATCTCCAGAGCACACTGACCAGCTAGACCACCCAGTGGACAGCTCTGGGTTCAATTGAGACAATCTGCTTCAATGAATACGGTAGAGAGCAATTGCAGAAGACTCCCGGTATGAACCTCTGGTCTCTACAGGTACATGTATACACAGCCACATTTGCACATGTATGCACCCCCATCCTCATATAGGAGAGCTCATGTGTCTACATGTGCCCACATACCACACACACATACGCATAAGAGGGGAAAAAAACCCAATGTACTTCTTGTCCAAATTCTGCCTCACATTCATACAACTTTTTCATAATCCTCATGTTTTCAAGATGGGGGAAGCCACTGCTGGAAGTAGAGGAAGCCATGGAAGAAAACATAAACATCTCTCTGGAGCGGCAACTTGACCCAGAAGAAGAAATATTCTTTATAGTAAAATAAACACACACGTATCAGGGAAGAGAATGTAAAATTAATGTCAGTTTTAAAATAGGGCTTGAAGCTTCAAAGCAAGGTCACAGTTGTGGGATGCTGTGGACTGGGTTTCACATCGCATCCCCCCAGCCCCCACCAGCCAGAACAGCGGGTGGGAAAGTTGGAGAGCAGTCCATGGAGGTCGAGGCCACTGCCAGCTGCTCAGCCATTTCCCAGACACTTCCCCGAAAGCCTAGGGGTCCTGGGTGGCTGTTTTTGAAGTCATCGGCCCATGCATCCCAGCTACAGAGACAGAGCTTGGTCAATCCTCTCTTATCACACTGTAGCACAGTTGTGGAAAGCTGATGTTCACACTATGCCATGCAAGCGTCAGGTCAGCCATCATATGTGGCAGGGGCACCTGTCATTCAAAAGCCATTCCCTCTGGCGGTGTGGCCTCCTGTAAGAGTCCCACTTCCAAAGGCAGAGAATGAGAGCTTCTCCTGGGGCCATAACCTGACCATCAGGACAAAGCGGCGAGACTCTGCCGGTCCAGCTCGTCAGAGGAAATCCTGCTGTCTTAAGGGGCATCAGGGGCATTTACATGTTAAGTATCAAACCCACCTGCTTCATACTAAATAGCTTAGGTTACCATCGAACTCACGACCCTCTTGCCTCAGCCTCTTAAGTACTAGGATTACAGGTGTATGCCACTATGCCCAACCCATCTGTCCAACTCTTTTTAAAGATACATTTACTTATGTTTATGTGTACAGGCACAAAAACACCATAAAACAGGTGGACAATTTACAGGAAAAAACTTACTCTTTCCACCATCATTTCTAGGGAACACATGGTAGTTCTAGGTTGTCAGGCTCGTCAGCAAGCATCCTTACCCACTGAGCCAGCTCATCAGCGTTAATTCTTTCTTTCCTACTTTTTCAATGCTGAGGATCAAGCCTCAGGTCCTGGCATGCCAGGCAAAGGCTCTGTACCACTGAGCTAAAGTGCCAGCCTTCATCTGTTTAATTCCAAGGCTCTTGGTTTGAACACCCACAGGAAGCTGTTTCCATCCATTTTCCCCCAGCACAGCCCAGGAGCCACCTGAAACCTTGAGTGTCTTAGGCCATGACCACTTGTTAGATATGTGTCGCTTCGCTGAAAAAAAAAACAGACCACACATCACTGGTTTCCAAATGACAGATGAGTTACCTCATGCAAACATTCGCCATACCACACAATAGGGAGAAAAGCGCCTGGAGGCTGATTCACCCCTGACCCAGGAGCCTTCGGAAAAAGGAGGCCTGCACTGTCCTTTCACTGGCTCTGAAGGTGAAGGGGGTTTGCTTATTTATTTTTGGAATTGTTTGTAGATGGAGAAGTCAGGGCAGAATGTAGGGGATTTTGGTGGTTTTCCCCCTAGAAGAAATTTCTCATGAGCAGACTATATGAGACGGAGATCCTGGTTGCATGTACTTCCTTATCAGAAGCAGGTCAGCCTCAGAGACGAACACCTGTGCTGGCCCTGTGCGGCACACCCCGCCCACTTGCTGCCCACTTGATTGTCTCCTCAGTGGAGGTTGCCCTGGGCCACCTGAGCTAAAAGCAGGGGCCATGTCATTTTAGAGGGCTTCAGGAGGCCAGAGAGACAGCTCAAGAGTTAGGAGTACATATAGAGCTTTTGCAGAACACCATAGTTCAGGTCCCGGGAACCAGGTCAGGCAGCTCACAGCTGTCCTGAACTCCACCTCTGATCTGATGCCTGTGGTCTTTACGGGCACTTACCCACTCGCCTACCCGCCACTGCCACAACTAACTGGGCCACATCTCATCCATCCCTGACCTGAGTCTCTCAAACTACACAATGGAGTCTGTGCATGTAAACAGCAGAACAGCTCCCGAGATGAATTCTGTTCTCGACAAGAGCCATTCATAATCTTTATTTCTACTTTCTACTCCACAGATACTGCAAGACCACAGGGAACCCAGGCTCCCAGAGAAACATCCCCAGAGCCATCAAAACCCTTACCCTGCTCCACGAGACACACACTGCACCAGCACGGCTTGTTTCCGGGCCCCAGAACAACTACTGTCCAAATCCAACCAGGCAAGGATTAGCCAAGAGGACAGTCCATTCAGACAAAGGCTTTGCCCGCTCTCCCTCCAAGCTCACCCACCTCCCTGACAGCCGATGGATCTCTGTAAATCAGTCTCCCTCTGCCTGAAGGGTCCACCATTTCTCCTTGTTAGAATAAGATGGATCTTGAAAGCAAATGGCCACTTTTTAACTTACATGGAAACAAGTAAGAACAGCTGATACTTGGTGCTTGGTGATGTTAGTCTACTTTACCTCACTTAATCCACATGACAAACCTTGGAGCAGATCCCATCAACTCTATTTTTCGGAGGAGGAAACAACACCGGAGGCATTAAGCAACCTACTTGAGGCCACCCAGCTGGGAAGCAGAGAGGGTAAGGCTGGAAATGTGAACTCATTCACTCCAAAAAGCAAGCTATTTAAATTCAATGGCAATAAAGAAATACATCTGAAATTATTACTTTTAAGAAGGTTAGCAAGACATTTCCCTCAGCATTCTTCAGTGGTAGAGAGAGGGTCTTGGAACTTTGTATATTCACTTAGTTTCTAGAAACCAAAACACGTTGTCTTTGAGGTAATAATTCCAGAATATGAGAAAAGCCATATGCCTGAGAAATGTCAGTCACAAATTTGGGGAGTGGGGACTGTGGGGCGGGTGGACAGGTCTGGAAGAAGCAGGAGTGCCCCTCTCTAAAGGTTGCTTCAGGGACCATGACATTCCTGTTTTAGAGACTTAGGCTGCACGGAGGACCACCACGGTGGGAGGTAACTTGGAAAGCTGTTAAGCTACAATATGCAAACACCATTGCAGAGGACCAGGAAGATGGCTCGGTGGATACGAGCGCTCACTGTGCTCGCACAGAGACCTGAGTTTGGATTCCCAGCACTCATGTAAAAGCCAGGCATGGTTACACATGCCTGTAAGCCCCAAGTTGGTGGGGGTGGAGATATACGGCTCCCAGGAACTCAATGGCCAAGCAGTCTAGTAGAAAGGCCCAGTTTCAAGTTCTTAAGATCCTGTCTTTTTTTATTTTGTTTTGTTTGTTTGTATTTCTTTTTTGAGACAGGGTTTCTCTGTGTGGCCCTGGCTGTCCTGGAACTCACTCTGTAGATCAGGCTGGCCTTGAACTCAGAGATCTGCCTGCCTCTGCCTTCCCAGTGCTGGGATTAAATGCATGCACCACCATCACCTGGTTGAGACCCTTTCTTAAGAGAATAAGGGAGAAATAAAGATGGAGGAAGACACCCTCTGTTCTCTTCTGGCCTCCACAGGCATGCACCTGGGCGCACACACACACAGCCAAACACAAAAGCACATACCTCGCTGGGCATGGTGAGTGCAGTCTGTCATTCCAGCCCTGGGGAGACATGGGCAAGGAGACCAGGAGTTCAAGACCATCCTCAGCTATGTAGTGAGTTTGAAGCCAAGCTGAGCTACCGAGACCTTGTCTAAAAGATGGTGCTGTATTATTCTATATTATTTATTACATGAGGTACCTAGAGTTGTCAAGTTCATAAAGACAAGAGAGCAGCTGTCGGGGGCTAGAAGTGGGAAGGGAGAAATCATGTTGGGGCACAGGGGTCTCCCCCAGTGACTTTTCAGACATCTGTCTTGTTGTGTGTGGCCCCTTTATCCAATCATGAACATTTAAAAATGGGTAGGTATTGCCACTGTCTCTAAGGCGCAGAAGGTCAAGCATTTAACCCAAGGTCACTTGCCAGGAAAAAAGGCCCTGGAGAGATGGCTCCGTGGTTAAGAGCACTGTCTGCTCCTGGAGGGACCCACTAGGTTTCAGCACTCAGGAAGGGTGGCTCACCTCACCTCAATCCAGCCCTAAGGGGACAAAATGGCAGCACTACCCACACATACACACAAATAACTTAAAAATAGTAAAAATAATTGTTGTTGTTGTTTGACATGGGGTCTTGTCTATGTAGCCCTGGCTGTCCTGAAAATTGCAATGTAGCTTAGGCTGTCCTTGAACTCAGAGATCCACCTGTTTCCACCTCCTGAGTGCTGAAATGAAGGTATGTGCCACCATGACCAGCACAGATACGTGTTTTTAAAGTAGCTGAGGCTGGAAGGGGCCAGTCCACGAGGGAGCATGACTCCCAGGAAGATGAGCCTGGGTTCCACACTCAGGTCAAACGCCCAGCCGTGACCCAATCCTGCCCTGGCCTGCAGGCTCACTGGCCTGCCCTCACCCTTAGGCAGGTGTCTTCCTTTCCCAAAGGTTCAGCAGCAGGGATAAGCTTTTTCTTCCCTGTAAGGACACACAGCTCCGGCTTCCACAGCAACAAGAAAAATCAGTGTCCCCACTAGAGCAGAGGGATCGGAGCGAGCAGCACTGCCAGGGCCCCTGGGCACCCCTGGGCACCCCTGGGCCCAGCACGCTCCCCCTTGCTTCCTGTAACCTAATGGGGGCCCCCGAGTCCCTTCGAACATCTAAAACCCAATCTCATGAAGTCTGTCAGGCAAGTTACAGTCCCCAAGGAGGACATGGGGACTCAGTGAAGACAGACAGGGGGGGAAGAGGGAAGAGAGCCCCTGCTGAAACAGGAGAGGTGAACAGGAAAGCAAGGGAGGGAAATGAGCCAAGGGGACCGGCCTTCCCAGGGAATCTCACTCATACTCTCCAAGCAGAACTGACTAGAAGGCCCATGCCACTCACAAAGACAGGGAAAGGGAAGCAGGAGGGAAGCTTGGGACAGCAGTTCAGCAGAGATCACCAGGAACTGAGACACCAGCCTAAGGTCACCCTGCAGAAGAAGCAGGATGGGGCAGGAGGAGGGAGAAGACACTGGCTTCTTCCTTGGAAAAGGCATACAGAACACTCCCTTCGCTTGGTGAGTGGCTCCCAAGGGTGCCTTTGCCCTGGACCCTCATCACTGATTGAAAAGAAAGTTTGTATTTGGGAGGAGGAAGCACATGGACGCGATCATGTGTGCGTGTGTGCACACGTGGAGTGAGGCCAGATGAAGACCTCGGGCTGATTCTCTGCTACACTGTCCACCTTATTTTAGGACAGGGGGTTTGTCATTGTTGTTTTGTCTTTTGAGACTAGGTTTCTCTGTGCCCTAAAACTTGCTTTGTAGACCAGGCTGTCCTCAAACTCATGTAAATCCACCTGCCACTGCCTCTGAGTGCTGGGATTAAAGGGGTGCACCACCCCCTGACTGGCAAGACAGTTTTTTAATTTTTAATTTTTTTCCTGGGTGGGGCAGCTGTGCGCACCTTTAATCCGGGCAGTTGGGAGTCAGAGACACGTGGATCTCCAAGATTGAGGCCAGCATGGTGTACAGAGTGAGTTGCAAGAGAGCCAGGATACACAGAGAAACCTTGCCTTATAAAACAAAACAGCACTCGAGGAGGCAAAGGCATGCTATGAGTTCGAAGCAACCTGGTCTACAAAGCACGTCTAGGACAAAGCTGCACAGAAAAAAACCCTGTCTTGAAAACCAAAAAAGAAGAAGAAAAGAAAAAAAATGAAATGAAATACAAAAGATTTTTAATTTAAAAAAATTCTGTGTATGTGTCTGTGAGTCAATGCCATGTAGGCAGGTGCTGTGGAAGCCGGAAGGGGCATTGGAACCTCTGGAGGGAGAGTTACAGGCTGCTGAGAGCCGGAAACCTAACTCTGTGTCTCTGGAAGAGCAGTAAGTGCTCTTAATACTTGATCCACCTCTCCAGCCCCTATAAATTCTTTGAATGTTATTTTCTACGTATATGGTGCAGGATGTGCCCCAGCACACATGTGGAGGTCAGAATACAACTTTGTGGATACAGCTTCCTCCCTCTACTTTCACATGCGCTCTGGGTTTTCATGCATCTTCGGGCAGCAGGCATCTCCAGCTGCTGAGCCATCTCGCCAGCCCAAGATAGAGGTTCTCCTTGGCCCAGGGTTCGCCAGTCAGGCTCTGCTTGCTGGCCGGTGAACCCCTGGGGTCGGCTCCATGTTTTGTCTTCCCGGTGTTGGGATTGCCACACACCAGGCTTGGTTTTCTTTGTTGTCTCTAAACATGGGTTCTTGGGCCAGCATTCAGGTAAGTGTGCTCCACAGAACCATCTCCCCAGCCCTAGAGAAGGGCTCATTGCATGTGTAAGTTAGTGAATGACTTTTTGACTTTAACTAGTGAGGTTAAAAGTAGCTTCCTCCTGGAAACCCTAGAGTGGTCCTACACCCAAGGACAAGGGTTCTCACAGGAGACAGCCACACAGAGGGGTGGTCATCCGAGGACAGAGGCATGTGAGCCCAGAGCTGCCTGGAGCCATCTGCAGCCAGGAACCGCAAGGGGGGGGAGGGGGGAGACAAGCCTGCTGGGACCCTGACTTCAAACTTGTGGTTCCAGAATAGAAATCTGTTGTTTTACGGCACAAATCTGTTGCTCCTTTGTCACAGCATGCGGCAGGAACCAACGTGGCATCCCAACAGGACGCAGAAGTCCAAGCAAGTTGCTCCTTTTCTGAGTCTCTCTCAATCCGTTCCCACTCCCACTGCTCTCTGCCACACACATCCCCCCCCCCTCAAATTCTCTGTAAACGGAAGCAATTTCTCTACCAGGAGCCACTACATCCATCTCTGGCCAGCACATCACACCCAGCGTCCTTCGCTAGCAGCAGCCTGACCCTCAGCCATCCTCAAAGCTTCAAGGGTTCACATGCATATTCAACCGGAAGGGGAACTTTCTTAGGCCCCAGGGACAGCCCTGGCCCTGGGTGGAGGGAGCAGAATGAGTTGTAGTTTGGTGCACCCCACAGAAAGTCACACAGCATGTTTAGCTGCAAAGAAAGATCAGGGAGGTTCCCGGGTTGATGTTTTTTTTCCACCTTGAAACTGGCAGCATTTCTGATATGATGGCTGGGGATTTCCAGCAGCCACTTCAATGACCATTCAGTGTGAGCACTGAACAGCAGGACCAAGCAGAGGTCTGCAATGGGAACGGTTTCGCTCATAGGTGCTATTTCCAGAACAAACCTGGTATTCTTCTCACTGCCAAAACAAGCCAGGCTCCTGCTGTCCTCCGGGCTGGAAGCTAGTCATTCATTACCTCAACACACGTGCCCTGTTCTGGGTTCTCCTTGCCCATCCTCCAGGGGCAGTTGCCTTTGGACCAGCCCTGCTATCTGACTCTTCTTGAGGAAACACGGAGTCCCTGGGGAGTCTGAGGAAGCTTTCCTAAGGTCCCATCCTAATGAAACATTTGCTGGGGCTCTGGACCCACAGAGCTAGGGAACCACTCTCTGAACAAAAATAATTTTGAAAAGAGCAGTCAAAGGGGAATTGCTTCATACATTGCACATTCACTTCCCCCTCCTACTGTACAGTTGATAGGAAACACAGCAAAGCAGGAAGCAACCCCTCACCATCCACAACCACTCTGGCTCTGTCCTGTGCCAACCCTCCCATGCCCATCCCAGAAGCCTGTACTTTCCCTACCTGCCTTGCTCTTTGCATAGTGTCTAGTCCTGATGCATCAGGTCAATGCAGCTGAGCCAGGGGAGGGACAGAGCCCACAGCATATTTCTCAGGCATGCTTTTGTATATAAAACAGCCGAGTTTGTTGGGAAAGACTCTATGGCAGAATTAAACTGCCAAGAACTTAGAGACACTGTCAGGAACCTGTAAGTGTCAGGGATGAGAACCCAGGGATTACACCCTTACTTTCTAAGTCCCTTTGAAGCAGGTGTGAGCCCCTCCCTGACCCTCTCTCTTTTTTCCTCCTCTCCCTCCTTCCCGCCCAATGGCGCACTCATCCTACATACACGGAAGCCTGTGCCCCAAGTCTCAGATGGCATTTGAGGGTGGGCTTCAAGTCCTGGTGCAGAAGCTCCATTAGCTGATAAGAGTGCAAACTGACAGGTCCCGGCTCCCGGCAGAGCCTGAACCGAATGGAAACTGCAAACAGTTTCCACTGCAAACCCCAGATTCCATCTGCAAACTGGGGGAATTTTAAGGGATGAGGCCCCAGTATGTGGGCGCTTCGCACCCTGACTATCCCGGCCTCCACATCCAGAGCAGTCCAGAGCACATATGTCTTCCTCTGCCAGTAGCCCCTTCCTGAGTCCTGGGAGTCTCCACCTCTCCGCCAGGGAAGTACACAAACACCCTAGCAGTACCCCCATCCTGAGGCCCACGATGGTCCTCCTGGTCCCACTATCTCTTAAGGATGAAGTGCAGAAGAGGAAGTATAAATAAGAACAGGAAACTAAAAAAAATTGTAGAGTCTCATTCAGGCTGATTTACCGGCAAAGAATATATATTAAAAAGAGAGAGATCCGGAAATGCAAAGCTGGAGGCGGTTTTGCCACAGTAACCCCTGCTCAGCCGCAGATCTGAAGAGTGATCGAGCCCTCGTCTGGGTCCAAAACTCCCACCGCAAGCAGCACTGGCAGTGGAGAGAGAGGGAAGGGGGGCCCAAAACCTCAGTGTCTGCCCCTAGCCAGCCCTGACCATCTGTGAAGATGCTGGAAGGACCGCAGGGACAGGGTGCAAAGGATCTTGACGCACCCCTGTCCCTGTGTCTGGACTGGCTTGCCTGGGTGACCCTGCTAGGGCTCAGCCTCCCAGCGACCTAGACACCTAGAGCGGAACACAGACCTCAGCGACCCCCGCCGGGTCGGAGAGCCCATGCTCCAGAGATTGGGATGCACAGCGACGGGTGTAGGGGAGATGCAGGGTCAGGGGATGCTGGCACAGGGGACATAGGGTACCCCCGAGGGCAGCTCAGGCCCCGAAGCCCGGCTCCGCAGGCATCCACTGTCTTGCTAGACGCCAGGAGGCGCCCAAAGTCAGGGCGCACCGGCTGTGTGTGCTGGGACTGTGCGGGTGAACCAGCCCGGAGCTGCCTGAGCACCCCTCTACCACCACTGCAACCCATTCTTCCCACCTCTGCGACGCACCCCATGGACAGCGCTTACCGGTCCCTGAGCGGCTGGGCCCAGCGGAGCTGGCAGCCCGAGGCTGGGCGCGAGTGAACCGGAGGCGGGGCGCGAGGCGGGACGGCCCACCCACTGACAGTCCCACACTCCACTTCCCACTTTGTTTCCTTTCTACAGATAACAGGAAAAACAACTGCTCCCCCGCGCCTCTCCAGCCACGCCCCCAGCCCGGCCCGGCCCTGCAAGGGCAGCGTCGCAGGTGCCTCTGAACCCGGCAGCAGCTGGCACTGTTCAAAAGCAAAGTTTTGTCTTGGTGTAAAAGGCACACTGCCAAGTAAAGGTCCGCAGGACCTGAGCAACGCCGCAGTCACTCAGAAAAGAACAAGAAAACCGAACCTCGACAGGCCGGCAGCGCTACAGGATGAGTGACTGCTGTCATGGGCACCCACGGAAAAAGGAGGCAGAAGAGTCACAGAGGCAGCCTGGAAGTCTCAGAGGTCCTTTAGGAACATTAGATAGCCAGGCATGGTCGCACAGGCCTTTAATCTCAGCACTTGGGCAGAGACAGGTAGGTCTCTGACCTCAAAGCCAGTCTGGTCTACATGGTGAGTTCTAGGACAGGTAGGGCTAAAGAGAGCCTATCTCAAAAATAAAATAAAGACCATCAGTAGTTGGCTGCGTGTAGTGAAGCATGTGTTTATCCCAGCTAGGGAGGCAGACAGGCAAGCAGATCTCTGTGAGTTCCAGTAGCCTGTTCTACATAGTGACTCCCAGACCAGCCAAGGCTACTTAGTGAGACAAAAACAAATGAACGAGGTGAACAGCTAGGCTTGTCTGTAATTACCGTAATTTCCTGTCTTTCTAGGATCATTTGGCTAAGCCTAGCTTACCTCATTTGGTCCTTTTTCAACTCAGGAGGGAGGTAAAGCACCTGTTTTTTTTGAAGAAAAAAAAATTTGAGACAAGATCTCACTAACCCTGACTGGCCCAGAACTCAATATGTAGAGCAGGCTGTCCTTGAACTCAGAGATCCACCTGTGTCTGGTTTTCAAATAATGGTTTTAAATAATAGTGCCACCATGCGCAGGAAAGCTCGTTCTTAGAATTATTTGGGTTCTGGGGGTAGAATCTGGGGCCTTCAGCGTGCTAAGAACCAGCTTTACCAGGAAGCAAGTGGCACTCCCATGAAACAGCTATTCCTGTTCCTATGAACAAAAAGGACAGACGCCAAGTCTCAGAAGGTATTTAGGAATGGGTTCCTTCTAGTTCTGGTGCACACACTGATACAGTCTGGCACTGTTGGAGGCTGGCAGGTCCATGTTCCGAGCCTCTCTTGGGACTGAAGAGTCAGAACCAGGACCAACTCTGGATCCCTACCATCAGAGACTTTCTCCATTTCTGTCTGGGAAGAAAAGGGGATTTGGTGCAGTTACTGTGTGGGCTCTCGACTCTCAGAGATGCTGACTTTCAGGCCCCTTTCAGGGTCTACTCCAAGGAACACACCAGATTCTCTTCTCACTAGGATGCCCAAGTGCACAGGCTGACTTCCACCCTACAGGCTCTGATGATGGCAGAGGCTTCCACCACTGCCAAGGAGAACGTGGCAAAGCTAGGAGTAAAGCAGAATACAGGGAATATGCCAACACCAGTCCTGAGGCTGCTTTTTAAACACTGCTCCCTGACAGAGCTCTTCGTGAGGCAGTCAGATGAGGAATACATTTGCAACTTCAAAATAACTTTTAGGAGCCATGGAGTGTGGCTCAGTTGGTGGAGGGCTTGCCTAGCATGCACAAAGCCCTTGCTTCCGTCCCTATCATCCCTGCCCTCAGGAGGTGGAGACGGAAGGATCAGAAGTACAGTCGTCCTCAGCAACATAGCAAGTTCAAGGCCAGCCTGGGCTGCATGACACCTTGTATCTTAGAGTTACTATTGCTGTAATGAAACACCATGACCAAAGCAACTTGGGGAGGAAAGGTGTTTTCTTTCTTCTTTTTTTTTTTTTAATGTGTCTTACACTTCCATATCACTGATCATCACCACAGGAAGTCAGGACAAGAACTTAAAACAGGACAGGAACTCACGCAGGTCAGGAACCTGGAGGCAGGCAACTAACGCGGAGGCCATGGAGGGTGCTGCTTAGTGGCTTGCTCAGCCTGCTCTCTTGTAGAACCCAGGATCACAGCCCCGAGTAGGCCACAGCCACACCAATCACTAAGAAACTGCCCCACAGGCTTGCCTAAAGTCCAACCTTATGGAGACATTTTCTCAATTGAGGCTCCCTCCTCTCTGATGTCAAACTAAATGCAGACATAAAACTAGCCACGAAGCTGACCCCTCTTCAACTCGACACACAGATGCACCTGTCAATCCACTGCCTTTCCCCCCTTGTTCATTCTCAAGATGAACATTAATAAAGATATCACAATATAAAATATTTTACAAATTTCTACAGCCTTGCAAACTCACTAAAAATTGTCTCTTGCCAGGCAGTGATGGCAAAAGCACTCCGGCACTCAGGAGGCCAGAGGCAGGTGGATCTCTACGAGTTCCAGGCCGGCCTGGTATAAAGAGTGGGTTCTAGGACAGCCAAAACTATACACAGAGAAACCCTGTCTCAAAAAACCAAAAACCAAACAACAAAAAATTGTCTTTTTAAAAACATCCAGTCTCTTTTAAAATCCAAATTCTTTGTAAAACTCCAAAAATACTTTTTAAAAAAAAGTTTAAAGTCTTTCAACTGTGGCTCCTGTGAAGTCAAAACTAAATTAAGCACTTACTTCAAGAGGGAAGAGCCAGGGCGCAGACACAACCTGAGCAAAGCAAAACTGAACGCCAGCATTATAACTAGCTCCTTGTCTGGGACTCACTCGGTATCTTCTGGGCTCCTCCAAAGGGCTTGGTTACTTCTCGCGCTCCGCCCTCCACAGCGCTCCGCCCTCCACAGCGCGCACAGCTTGTCTTTTAGGCTCTGGCTGGCTCCACCCCACTGTTGCTGCTGTCTTGATGGTCGTCCCATGACACTGGCATCTCCAAAATGCTGGGGTCTCCTGCTGCAACTGGGCTGCACTTTCACTACAGTCTTTCCTGGGTTCTCTTCATGGTGCCAAGCTTCAGCTTCGCTACATGACACTTTTAATCCTGGTCTTTAACTGCAACTGAAGCCGCACCTTCACCAGTGACCTCCCTGGCGTCTCACACTGCCAGCTGCTCTCTATGACCCCATCATGCCTTCAAAGCTGGTACCACCTGGGTGAGACTACCAAGTTCAGCTGCCAGCGCTAGGTATAATCTTGGTTGGCCCTGAACTACAGCTTCTCTGTGCTCTCAGGAAACTCTCTAGAAGATTTCACCTCAGTGCTTCTGGTCTCTTCTTAAGCACTGCTAATGTCTTGCTCCAGCTGACCAGCAGCGATTGTCCCAGTAACGCAAAGGTTTCATTTCAGTGGGGCTGGTCTCTTGTTAATCATAGGTGACTCTTCAGCCCCAGCTGACCAGAATGTCAGAATCTCAATTCAAAACAGCAAATAGCCCCGGTAATATTTAAACGTCCCTCGGAAGCTTCACAGCCAGGCCTCCATCGTCTGCACTGCCCCCAACATTCCTATATTCCAAGCTCCTACGGAACAGCTCACTGAGCTCTCAACACTCACTGGCTTTTCTAGCCCAAAGTTCCGAAGTCCTATAATCCTCCCCAAACATGGTCAGGCCTGTCACAGCAGTCCTCCAGGATCCTAGTACCAACTTGTCTTAGTTAGGGTTACTACACCATGGCCAAAGCAGCTTGAGGGGGAAAGGGCTTATTTGGCTTATAGTTCCATATCACTGTTCATCGTAGGAATTCAGGACAGAAATTTAAGCAGGGCAGGAACCTGGAGGCAGGAGCTGATACAGGGGCTATGGGGAAGTGCTGCTTACTGGCTTGCTCACGTGGCTTGCTCACCCTGCTTTCTTATAGAAGCCAGAGCCCGGATGGGCTGGGCACTCCCAGTCACTAATTATGAAAATGCCCTGCAGGCCTGCCTGCAGTCCATGTTAGAAAGGAATTTTCCCAACTAAGGCTCCCTTCTCTCTGATGACACTAGCTTGTGTCAAGTTGACATAAAAGTAGCCAGCACACTTTGTCTCAAAAAACAAAAACAAAAACAAAAAAAACTGGCTAGCAGTTGGAGTGGATAAAGGCTCTTGTTACCAAGCCTGATGACCTGAGTTCAATCCTCAAAACTCTCCTGGTGGAAAGAGAGAACTGACTCCCAAAAGCTGCTCTTCATTAACTTCATGCTTGTATCATCATCATCATCACCACCACCACCATCACCACCACCACCATCTCTCTCAAACACATGTACAAACAAACATATTAAAATTTTACAAATGGATATGTCTGGGAGACAATGATCCCAATTATGCCTTTAAGATGCTGCCATGTGCCAAGACGTGCTTTTCCACCGTCCTCTTTGCTGCCCACAGCTGCCCAGGACACTTAGCTTCGTCATTAAGTCTCCTCATAAATGGACACTCAGTCATTGCAGGAAGCAACCAACAGTCAATAAGCAGCCAGCCTTGTCTGGGTCTCATGCCTTCTGCCTTGCCTTACCATCATTGTGAGACGCTTTGCCTGAGAAAACTCCACTGTCCAAAAATACAAATATCCTTCTTTATTTGACCTAACCCACAGAACTTAGGGTAACCCTCTTTTTCACTCAGGGTACCAGAAAATTCTAATTAAATTTGACATTTGGGTACATTTACCCTCATTCCTCAAGTTCCTCATCAAGTGGCCTCCTGCCGTCCCCTCTCTGGTTTCTGCTCTCTTGCTCTATTTTTAACTGTTGTCATGTGTGTGTTAGAGGAAGCTGCCTCAGGTTCCCTTTGAACTGTAAATAACATGAACTGCTTATGGTGGGTAATTTAAGAGAACAGGGTACTTCAGCCATAGGACAGGCATGCTGACTGCTCTGGGGTCCTTCTCTCTGGAAGTGGGTATTGCTGGAAGCACTCTGGTCCTTGATGGGAGGGAAAGGAAGTGCTAGGCTGAAGGGCGGGGCTGCCCTGTGGAGGGCCTGCTGGCACAGCCTGGGGCCTGCACTCCTGGTCCCAGAGGCTTCTCCTGCAGAGCTTCCCCTCTCAAAGGCAGCCAACTTCTGAAGCATCTCCTGGATGTAACAAACAGCAAGTGTCTTTGTTATGCTCATCCTCCAGTGGCTTCACCACGGACACCCACAGGTGCCCAGAGGGTTACCTCACAGCAGCTCCTCTGAGGCCTGGGCACAGAGGTGGAGCAAGAGTGAGAAGTTCTGTGCCCAGCCTGTCAGGACGCCGGTTCTGCTGCAGATTTCATCCTTCCAGGCAGGACAGAAACTACCCAGATCATTTCTTTACCCTTTGAGCAAGAAAAGGGCCGTGAAACATAGCAGCATTTTGGTCCAGAGCAAAAATCTTCCCCAGAGCCAGCCTGCCTGGGCCGCAGCAGTGGTGCTGTGTGATTTCAGGCAACTGACTTAACCTCCCTGTGTTCTCTATTTTCTTTCTGTTACATGGCAATGCTGGTAACAGGTTCTACTTTTAGAACATGCCATAGGATTAAATTAGTACATAAAGAATACTTAGACTAAGCTGGGGCTCCCGGCACTCTGGGAGGCAGAGGCAGGCGGAGCTCTGTGAGTTCGAGGCCAGCTTGGTCTACAAAGTGAGCTCAGGACAGCCAAGGCTACACAAAGAAACCCTGTCTTGAAAAACAAAACAGACAAAAGTAATAATATTTATACTGTAGACTGGAGATATGGCTCAGGGAGAAACAGGTTGCCGTGCAAGCATGCGGGCCTGAGTTCAAGTCCCAAGAACCACATAAAAGCCATGGGAAGCACATCTGTCATCTGTGCTCACAAAGCGAGATGGGAGGCAGATATGGCAGAATCCCTGAAGCTTGTATGCCAGCTAGTGAATGAGAGACTGTCTCAAAACACTACGACAGCTGACGACAGACGCCTGAGGTTGTCTCCTGGCCTCCACATGTGAGCTGTGGCATGGGTGTGCCCCCTAACATGCCAAATATTTAAGAATATGCTGTTCTCCGTGGAGCAGAATGAATCCCCGGAACATGTTTTTGAATAATTATTATTACCTTAGTTACTAATACCTCAACTATTCTAGAACAGTCTTTGGACATTGCAGGCTCAGGCAGCTCTGCTCCAGAATGGTTTTTTCAACAGGGGAAACATAAGATGCGTGACAGGTCTGTGTGACAGGTCTGTGTGACACGTCTGTTTAGCAGGTTTTAAGCAAGACAGCAACCAGGCCTTGTGGTACAGGCCCACCATACTAGCTACTTCAGAGGTTGAGGCAGGAGGATTACAAGCTCAAGACCTGTCTGGGCTACAGAGTAAGCTCAAGGCCAGCTTGAGCAATTTAGGCAGACATTGTCTCAAAATATAAAATAGAAATGGTGGAGGCTGGGGACAAAACAGTGTTAGAGCCCTTGCCTAGCATACGCAGTTCAGTCCTCACTATTGTGAAAACAGAACAAAAAAACTACACACACACACTCTGAAATCCAAGGCCACCAGGCTTCATTTCCCACCACTTACCTCTCTGTGGCCTTAGGGAAGTCCTTCAGTCTCAGTTTCCCCCTCTATTCCTGGAAGACTGAAGCTATACTAGGTTTGGGCAAGCACAGGCTAAATCGTGCCCTGCTCTTGGCACCAAGGTCAGGTATCCACAGCTAATTTTGAAAAATCTTGTAATGGTTTCCCTAGTCCAGGAATTGGGGGCCCTGCGGGGGTGGGGTAAGAGGCTAACACAGAGTTCCAGAATCAGGAGGCTCCCACCTGCAAACCCTAGGGCTGACCCTGGATGCCTAACAGGGACTCCTTCGGCCACTCAATGTAGCTGTGCTGAGGCACATGCTAAGAGAAAAAAGAAGCCATGAGGACTAAAATGACAGCATCTGACTGTAGGCTGAGGAGGAGTTCAGAAGAGCCATCTGAGGGCAGGCCTTAAAAAACAAAAACCCACACCACCAAAACACGTTTTTAAAACAATTCTCACTTTGTAGCTCTCAGGCTGGCTTTGAGCTCACGGAGATCTGCCTGCATTTTCCCCCTCATGTGCCACTCACGATCCATGGCTATTTTTGGTTATTTTTCAGCACCATCAGTCCTCCTGTCCGATAAGTCTCCTCTTCTGCTGTTTGTCTTCCAGAGTCATGGAGATGCTGCTGTTAGGATGCTACAGGACCAGGCCCTGCACGTGCTCCAGCAGCTCATAGATGGCTCAGATATTGGGGTGGGCCAGCTCAAAGCCCTGATCTGGGCTTGGTGGTAGCTGGGTTAGCCTGAACCTCTTATGAGCCCCCATGTCACCCCCATGCAGTGACCAGTAAGGGATAGGAACAGCTCTCCCGGGCCCACGCCACCGCCAGCCAGTGAGCTCAGCTGCTTATTTTATTAGATTTATATATTTATTTATCTGTGTCTCATGCGAAAGTCAAAGAACAGCTTTACGGGAGTCAATTCCTTTAGGATCAAACTCTAGTCATCGAGCTTGGTGGGATGGGTCTTTACCTGCTGAACTGTCCTGCTAGCTCAGAGGTCAAAACCTTTGAGCAAAGCCATGGCCTCAATAAAATGAGGGTGTTTAAATTTACAGAGTCCCAGGCTCTGAGAAAGCCCCCAGGACAGCAAACTGGGGCATGGAGGCAGAAAGATGGGGTGAGTAGGCTGGAAACAGCAAGAAGAACCTTCCAGTAGCCAAAGCTAGAACACGAGCCACACAATACATAAAGTAGCATTGTTTATAAATCAAAGCAGAAAGTTAACGTGTAGGCAGCCGCATGGATGTCACCAAAAGATACAGGGCTGTGACTATGGCCCAGTGTTTAAAAACTTGCATAGCACACACAGCTCTGGTTCTGTCTGGCACAACATAAGCCAGCATGGTGGCACACACTGTAATCCCACCACTGGAGAGAATGATGAGAAATCCACCTGCATCCACAGACCACATTTGGGGCTAGCCTGAGCTACACGAGACCCTGTGTAAAAGAAAGAAAGAAACAGAACAAAAAACAAACAACAACAACAACAAACCACCCAAAATCAAACCAGAATAAGACAAAACAAAAAAAAATTGAATACAAACGGGGCCGGTCACATGGTGGGGTGCTTGCCTGGCTTCACCAGTTCCATCCTTGAGTTCAATCTCTGGTTCCAGAGCAGCAGCAGTAGTGAGAACCTTGCCAGAAGACTGAATGCACACATCAAAGAGAATCAGACAACTTTCTTTCTCTTCTGCTTGCTTGGTTTTCTGTTTTGTTTTGCTTTATGTAAGACAGGGCCTCACCCTGTAGCTCTGGCCTTGAATTCACTCTGTACACCAGGTTGGCCTCAAATTCACAGACATGCACCTGCCTCTGCCTCCTTGGTGCCAGGATTAAAGGCATGTGCCTCATGCCTGGGTTAAACAAGTTTCTTGTACAAAAGAATTGCAAGTAATACCTAAGATGGGTTGTCCTCAGAGAGCCTAGCTACGGTCAGTGTGTGGGCAGCACCCAGTGACTTCCTTAAAGAACTGCAATAGAGGCAGAGGGCAAGGCGTGTGCAAAAAATAATAAAATTAAAGAAGAGAAAGAAGAGAGAGAGAGACAGACAAGAAGGAAAACAAATGAACAAAAACCTCGGCCAGACACAATGATGTGCTCCTTTAACCCAGCTTTCCAGAGGCGGAAGCAGGAGTCTCCGAAAGCCTGGTCCACAGAGCAAGTTCCAGGACAAACAAACAAGCAAGCTTTAAAAAAGAAAGAAAGAAAGAAAGAAAAAGAAAAGGAGAGAGGGAGGGAGGGAGAGAGGGAGGAAGGGAAGGGGGAAAGGGAGGGAAGGTGGGAGGAGGAAAGGTTAAGCCCTTTTTTCCCCAGGTCAGTGAGTCCTCTTCACACCGTCCATACCAGGACATTGGAAGAGCCATGGCTGTAGTAATTTGAGCTATACAGGGATAAAAGCCCAGCGCTTCCTGGGGGCATGGCCAAATTCTTTCTTGGGGGTGCTCTCCCCCGCACTTGCACGGCTACATCACAGTCCCAGCTCTAAAGTGTTCACTCACCGTATTCCCCATCCACCTGCCTAAGTTGATGTCGCCTGGCCGGCCACCTGACCCAAGATAGGTGTGGTGGTTTGAATAGATTTGGTGCCCACGACTCATGTGTGTGGATGCTTGTCCACAAGGTGTGGCGCTATTAGGAAGTGTGGCCTTGTTGGAGTAGATGTGGCCTTGTTGGAGTAGATGTGACCTTGTTGGAGTAGATGTGGCCTTGTTGGAGGAGCTGGATTTGAGGTCTGATGGAACTCTCAGCGCCTTTCCCAACCTTCCGCCTGCTCACCACCACGCTTCCCACCATGATAATGGACTAAACCTCTGAAATGTAAACCAGCTCCAATTAAACGGTTTCCTTTATAAGAGTTGCTATGGTCATGATATCTCTTCACAGCAATAAAACCCTAACAAGAAAATAAGTTGTCAGTAATTTCCCTGGGCATGCTGTTAGAACCAAGGGAATAGAATGAAGTTCTTCCAGGATGTGGAGCTGAGGTGCCACACTGAGGAAGCTGGGCGCTATGGGGCTTCACTCATCCGTGAAAAAAAGGGGCTGGAGAGATGGCTCAGTGGTTAAAAGCACTGCTTGCTCTTCCAGAGGTCCTGAGTTTAAGTCCCAGTAACCACATGGTGGCTCACAACCATCTATAATGAGATCTGGTGCCCTCTTCTGGCGGTCTCAGGTGTACATGCAGACAGAATATTGTATACATAATAAATGTATACTGTATATATACAGAATATTGTATACATAATAAAATAAATTTAAAAAAGAAAAAGGGCTAAAAAAAAAGGTCAGAAAGACTGCAAGAACTAGAGAGAAAGCAGATCCCCAGAAACGAGGGACAGAAGACTCCAGGGCAGATCCCCAGAAATTTAAAAAAGAAAAAGGGCTAGAAAAAAAAAAAAAAAAGTCAGAGCCACTGATGTGCAGAAGGAAAGCAGATCCCCAGAAACGGGCAGGGCAGGAGGAACAGAAGACTCCAGGGCAGCTCTCGGGCCCCAGCTCACTGTACCTGGAGCCTCACTGCATTCTTATCCCTGAGTTCTGCCACTGTCCAAACTCGATAAGACTCCTCCCCTAATGCACCTCAAATAATCAGATCATCTACAGAGACCCTGTTTCCAATTCTAAGGTTCTGAGACAGGTTTTTGGTGTTGCTGTTATTTGGTTAGTTGGTTGGTTTTTTAGAGGAAGGGAATTGATTACCACTGTCTGGAACTTGCAATCTAAAGTGCAACAGATATTAGTGTCAGAAGGGGGGGTGTTACAGAGAAAGTTTGTCAAAGAAAATGGGAAATTATCTGACATGAGGTCAGGCAAGGGGCGTGGAGAAGTCTCTGTTCTTGGCTTGGAGGCTGGCCATTCATATTACACAGTAACAGACCAGCTCTGCTAGGTTCATTTGTGCCCTGACGCTCAAGTTGGAGCAACCATTAAGCAGCTTTGTAGCAGCTGGGTGCAGCAGTGGCTCACACCCGTAATCCCAGCAGAGGCAGCAGATCTGTGAGTTCGAGGCCAGCCTGGTCTACAGAGTGAGCCCAGGACAGCCAGGGCTACAGAGAAACCCTGTCTCGAAAAACTAAACAAGAAAGAAAGAGAAAGAGAGAAAGAGAAAAAGAGAGAAAGAAAGGAAAAAGAGAAAGAGAGAGAGAGAGAGAGAGAGAGAGGCTGGAGAGAGGGCTCAGAGGTAAGAGGGCTGGCTACCCTTCCAAAGGTCCTGTGTTCAATACCCAGCAACCACATGGTGGCCATCTAAAATGAGATCTGGTGCCCCCTTCTGGCATGCAGGTGTACATGCAAACACACATTGTATACATAATAAATAAATAAATCTTTGGAAAAAAAAAAGGAAGGAAGGAAAGAGAAAGAGAGAGAGAGAGAGAAACTTTGTCGCAACATACAAAGGCTCTGACTTAACTCCTATCAGCCTTCCCAGGCGCTCGAGACAGGGCTCGGTTTCATTCCACCTGTCCTAGAGAGGCGTCGCTCTGCTGCAGGGCTTGCCCGGCACGCTCCCACTCTTGTGCCACAGTGACTACACAGATACACAAGGGCAGCTGCGAGCGGTGCTACCTTACCCTGTAATCCCAATACTTGGGAGGATGCTGAGGCAGGAGGATGAAGAGTTCCAGACCAGGCCAGTGAGATGGCTCAGTGGGTAGGGGCCACTAAGCCTGATGACCCGATTTGATCCCAGGGACCCAAGATGGTAGGAGAGAACCTGAACGTTGTCCTCTGGGCTGTGCACATGTATCACAGCCAGCAGGCGTCCTCCCAGACAATAAATAGAGAGATGTAATAAAAAGTTTTTTATTTTTATTTTATGTGCGTGGTGTTTTGCCTGCATGTGTGAGGCGGTCTAATCCTCTGAGGCAGGAGCTGCAGACATTTGGGAGTTGCCATGTGGGTGCTGGGAGTTGAACCCGTGCTCTGTGGAAGGGTAGCCAGTGCTCTTTACCGCTGGGTCATCTCTCCAGCCCCTAAAACAGACTTTGTTTGTTTGCTTGCTTGCTTGTTTTCAAGACACGGTTTCTCTGTGTAGCCCTGGCTGGCCTGGACTAGCTTTATAGATCAGGCTGCCTCAAACTTAAAGAGATCCTCCTGACTCCCCAAGTACTGGGATTGCAGGCTTGTTCCGCCATGCCTGGCTCATAAAAATATTTTTTAAGGAAGAGTTGTAGGCTAACCTGGGCTACATCCCAAATACCATGTATTTAGCTTGTTGTTTTTTGAGACAGGTTTCTCTTTGTAGCTTTGGCTGTCCTGCAACTTTCCCTGTAGATCAGGTTGGCCTTGAACTCACAGAGATCCACCTACCTCTGCCTCCCTAGCTCTGGGATTAAAGGTGTGTGTCACCAACACTTGGCTTATATTTAACTTTGTAAAAGGATATTCTTTTTTTCCCCTACAGTCATAAACCATTAAGGGTCAAATCCTCTCATGTTGGCTGCATGGCAGAAGCCACACCCTGTGTGTGACCCTAAGTTGGCACACTGCACCTGGCAAGGGAACAGATTTACTTATTTAAGAAGAGCCATAGGGCTAAATGATTTCTGAACACCAGCCCTGGTAAACTAGCTCCCCCTGTCTGACAAACCAGCCTGCAGCCTCCTAGAAACCCCGTGAAGGCAGGCTCTGGATGGGGAAGTCATTTTCCGAGAAATGAAAGAAAAAGCTTCCACCCCCAACTAGAAAATAGTTCCCTCATCCCGCCCTTGAGCTGAAAGAAGCCGTCTTATCCCCTGCTGGGAAGCCACGCTGGGCCTGACTAAAGGTTCAACTGGACAGGATTTCAGGGCATTGGTACAGACAACTGGCACAACTCCAAACAAAAAGTGCAAACATGGGGCTGGAGAGAGGGCTCTGAGCTCAGGAGCCAGTTCTGGTTTTTCAGAGCACCCAAGTTTGGCTCCCCAATTGGGCAGCTCACAACCTCCTGTAACTTCTGCTCCATTGGATCACACACACTCTTATGGCCTTTGTAGGAATCTATACATAGGTGCACATATAATTTTTAATTTTAAAAAATGTATTTTATGTGTATCATGAGTGTTTTGCCTGCAAGCATGCACACACTCTCTCTCACACACACACACCACTTGTGTGCCTGGTGAAAACAGAGGTTGGAAGAGGGGGATCAGATCCTCTGGAACTAGAGTTACAGGTTTTTGCAAGCCATCATGGTGTTGGAAACCAAACTTGGGTACTTTGCAAGAGCAGCCAGCACTCTTAGCCACTGAGCTATTTCCCAAGCCCCTATGCACATAATTTTGTTTGTTAAGGCTGTTTGAGACAGGATTATTCTGTATAACCCTGGATGTCCTGGAACTCAAGAGATTCTCCTGTCTCTGCCTCCCAAGTGCTGGGATTAAAGGTATGTGCCACCATACTTAGCTATTGCCCTACACACATAATTATAAAGAAAGTTAAGGGCTGAGGATGTTTCAGGTAATCCACTAGGGTTTTATGATGAAGGGCTGAGAAGTCACACCTGGCAACGTAGGCCGTGACATCCCATCCTCAGGGACACAGCTTTGTCAAAGTCCAGGCACCAGGTAGCAGATCGCTGTGGCGATTACAGCCCTACAAGAAAAAGCCTGCCCAAGAAACTCCCAGGTAGGACTGGAGAGAGCCACAAGAAGGCCAACTTCCCAGGGGGAGGAGCATGGGGCAGCCATGCTCTCTGACAGGAGCCGCAGAGAAGCCCATGTGACGGCTGGCTGCTAACATCAAAGCACAGCTTTCCACGTTTCACTCTATAGGAAAAGTCTGCTGCGTGGCCAAATTGATTGTTCACAAGCTGAGGGGTCCTGGGGCACCTCAGAGGAGGGGCAAAGGACAGGTGGAGAAGGGAGGCCTGAGCAGGGACATCACCATGGGTAATGACAGGGGAAGACATGCTTAAGTTTGTGGTAGAGCACAGTGAGGTTAAACAAGGGCAAGAGGAATGAGGAAACTTAGAAAAGTGAAGCAGGGGTAGGAGGGACTGGAGAGGTGGCTGGGCGGTTAGGAGCACTGACTGCTCCTCAGAGGACTGGGTTCAGTCCCCAGCTCCCACACGGTGGCTAGTAACCACCTGTAACTCCAGGCCCAGGAGATCCCACATCTTCTGTCCATTGCGTGTACCAGACACACACGTGGTGCTCGCTCAGACATACATTCAAGAAAAACACTCATACACACCAAACACTAATTTAAAAAAATACAAAACTATTCTCTTTTGTTTGTTTGTTTGTTTGTTTGTTTTTTGAGATGGTTGCTCTGTGTACCCCTGGCTGTCCCAGAACTCACTCTGTAGACCAGGCTGTCCTTGAATTTAAGAGATCTGCCTGCCTCTGCCTCCCAAGTGCTGGGATTAAAGGTGTGTGTCACCACTGTATGGCTGAGACATTTAAAAAACTCGAAAGGAGTGCCTGCATGTGTTTTGTGTGTATGTGTCTGTTTGTATGTGTATCCGTGTACATATGTGTGTGTGGGTACATATCTGTGTGTATATATGTGTGTGTCTGTGTTTCTGTATGTGTGTATGTGCTTGTTTCTTTCTGTTGGGTTTCCGTATGTGTCTGTGTGTTGTATATCTTTTCTGTGTTGTACATGTTATGTGTATTTGTGTATGTTTGTTGGTGTATTGAGTGTGCCTGTGATGCGTTTCTGTATGTGGCTTGTGTTGTATTGTGTATATTATATATGTCTGTGTGCGTGTGTGTATTGTGTTATATGTATGTGCATGTCTGTTTGTTATGTATGCGTGCGTGTTGGGCAGGACCAGAACAGAATGAACTCACACGGACAGTTATCTTCTAGCCTGTTAGCCTGACCCTTTTCTGGCAACTCTTCCCCGTGTAACCAAGAGGTTAGGCATCCAGCAGACAAACCGGACTCAGGGCCATTACTGGCTGGATCAGAACGGAGGCCCTGAACCCAGTGAGGCCAATCAAGTCCTTCCCAGGAAAGTGGACCAGGGTGAAGAGGCCTGGGGCAGGTCAGCTTGGCAGCTGTGGCACATGGGGACAGGTGAGTGGTGCTGGGGCTCCCCTGCTTCAGCGAGGCTGGGCTTCCACTCTGGGTCTCACCTGTAATGCTGTGGCATGAACATTTGTCCGGTCTCCCAGGCCGGCTCCTAACACCCCAGGAAATTCTGCAGCGGCGTCTTTCTGTGGCCCGGGCAGCCGGTCAGTCTTAGCGTGGGGCTGTATGCCCCAGGGAACTAGCTGTGGGTGAGGACTTTCAGCCCTGCCCCAGCCTACAGAGAAGGAAAGCCGGTGGGTGTCACCAGTGTTTTCCACACACATGCTTGAGAGGGCGGTGAGATGGGTCTCATGTATCACAGACTGGCCCCAAACTCACTGCAGAGCTGGGGAGGCCCCTAAACCTCTGAGCCTCCTGCCTTTGCCCCTGAAGCGCTGGACTTGCAGGCACCTGGTTTTAGGCGTCCTAGGGCTTCCAGTGTGCCAAGCGAACACTCTGCCTCAGGAGGGCAGTGTTCTGAGCACTTTCTAGTCACTGGAACAAAACAACTGGACCAAGAAAGTGGCCCTTGGGTCAGCCAGGGTGCCCCATACCCTCCCTGTGTCTCTCACCTAGTCCTTTATTACAAGTGAGAAAGTAAGTGACCATTTCCCAGGGTTCTCAGAGTGGCTCCAGAGAGTTAGCTGAGCCTGACTAGGGGTCATGGGAAGTGGGCTCTAACAGGGAAAGCAGGGATTTGTGATGGGCTTGGGGACAAGGCACCTACTACAAAGTCCCCTTTCCTGTCCCAGTTAACTGGCTGGTTTCTGATCGTAGCCTGGGAAGCAGACTGTGCCCCAGGATGTGGACTAAGGCTGCAGGCTGAGAATAAGACAGAAATGAGGTGGAGTCACACAACGAGCCTCCGGGGTCCTCTCCCACCCCGTCTTCTGCCCTTACTGCCTCTGACGCTGCCCTGACCGAAGCTTGCAGGTCCAGACCTTCCCTGGCTCAGTGTGGATGGGCCGGGCCTTTCCATGTCTGGACTACCAGCCTCTGCCTCTGCCCCTTGCCCAGTGCTACCCCGCTTTGTCCCTGGCTGTACCCTGGCGTTGCAGTACTCTGTCCACTCAGCTGTGCCCTAGGCACACCGCTGCACACGTGTCAGGGCGGGCAGTCACCTGCTCTCTGCCTAACACCCAGACAGTGCTGCAAGCATGGAGGATGCCACGGAACGAAAGAATGGATGGATGATGTATATTTGAATGGGGTGGTTGGGAGTAGTAGCCAAAGAGTGGGGCTGGAGATGGCTCAGCAGTTCAGAGCACTGACTGCTCTTCCAGAGGAGCTGGGTTCAAGTCCCAGCATCCACACGGCAGTTCCCAACTGTAACTCCAAGATCGGACATGCTCACAGATATATATGCATGCCAAACACCAATGCCCATAAAAATGAAATTCTGCCCTGCTTTTTAAGCTGGACTCAGGATTATGGGGCCTAATAGTCACCATTGGCAGCAAGAATGCTGGCTTTGCTTTTGTGTGTGTGTGTTTGTGTGTGTGTTTGTGACTATGGAGGTGTCAATGTCAGGCATCTTCTCTTTTCACCTTAGTTTTTGAGACAGGGACTTTCCCCAAATGTGGACTTCAACAATGTGGCCAAGCTGGCTGGCCAACCGGTGAGCCTCAGGGATCTGTCTGTGCCTCCCTAGAACTGGGATTACTGATGCCCACTGTGCCCAGTACTTTATGTGGGCATTGGATTCAGAGCACGGATCCTCCTGTTTCCACATCAAGCACCTTACCAGTGAGCCATCTCCTGGCTCCCCTGCTCTCTGCTTGCTTCTCAGTGTCTCTCAACCCTTTACAGCTCCAGAGAAGGGCCTAGAGCAGGACCTCCTGAGCTCAGTTCTTGAATCAAGGAGACTTCCAGCTTTAGAGACACCACGGGGAAGCCCTGCAGCCTTTGATACCCCTCTAGCCAGCCTCATGATGGCTGAGGCTCTGATTCCTAGGCTTCATCCTCAGTGGCCTTCACCTTCACCTCAAGCCCCACGATGAAAGAACAGGGGGCAAAATTTGTTGGGAGAGAAAAACAGGAAGTGGAGGCCAGAGCAGGGGGTGACTGCATCCCACAGCACATAGGAGAGGGAGTTGGGGGAAGCCATGGTCTATGCACGCAGTGGTGTCCAGCAAGGCCTTGTGTTGAGGGGCTTTATTTGGGGACCACACATTGCACCGGTGCCTCAGTCTTAGGTCTTATCTCAGCTACACACAGCTGCTCAGTTTCCAGAACAGACCAGGAAAGCTCCTGACCAGCCAGAATTGCCCAGCTTTTCCCATGGCGGGGTCAGGGCTCCTTGCTCTTTTCTCAGACTCTGATTTCTATTTGTGGTGTGTTTTCATTTTAGGACTGTAAGTGTGTAGTGGGTGGGGGTGGGGCAGAGTGGGCTCTTTCTGGATCCATTTCAGCACATGAAGAGCAGGCAGCTGAGGACCTGAGCCTGGTTCCTGAGCTGTGTCGACCAGTAGGCCCAGGCCCCAGTTAACCTCAGCTGTGTATGTACCTAGCAGGCTGAGACACCGAAGCTCAGAATTCAGTGACTTCAGTTCTTCCTTCCTATATCCCAAGCGCAGACAGCCCTGGTCCTTCAGTTATGTGCTCTGATGGGATGTATAGTCAGGCTGAGATCTCAAGGTGAAAGGGACTCTGATGGCCTCACTGAAATGATGAGGGGACAGCTCCCCTGCTCTGGCTGCTAGGTCATGAAATCTACTCACCCTGCTCATCCCTTTCCGAGCCAACGAGCTAGGCTTCTGGGGACCTTCTTCACATAGTCCTACTACCGGGCCTGCAGGAGCCACGAGGCCTCATGGTACTGGGATCACCCTGCTCTTCTGAGCTCCCCCGAACTTTGTGCAGTGGCACCCAGCTTCCCCTTGGCTGTCTCTCCAGCAACTTCTAGAGCCCTCAAGCCAAGCACATCCCCAATGCCAGCTCCCTGGGCCCACCTGTCCTGGCCGCTCTCGGTGTCTCCTGCTCCCAGAGAGGCCATGCTGTCCAGGCAGCCCCCAAGCTTGAGAGCCTCGTGTCGCTCTGGCCCTCACTCACTCGCTGTAGCCCATGCTCAGCTCACCTCTCACAGGAACATCTAGGCTGTTCAGTTGGAGGGCACATGCCAAGTAGGAGGACTCTACCTCCTTGCCAGGCTTCTGCTTCCTCTCAAGGTGTCTTGGAACTGGAATGAGGGCTGGCAGCCAGCCTTAGATGGTCCCCTCTCCTCTACCCTCTTTGGACAAAGCATGCCTCAGGTGTGTGCAGCATTCAGGACAAGGAGGGATGGTGACCATGTAAAGGAAGCCCGGCCTTTCCCTTTGGGAGACTTGGCCACATCTAGAAGGGAACTATAAGGAATTAATATGTATAAAATGCTTAAAACAGCCCTGGATCTTAGCGAGAACCCAATACTACCTCCTTTTTAATCGCTGTCACCATACTCTCTCTCCGAGATAATGTTTAATGTAGCCTAGGGAAGGCCTCAAACTATGTAGCCAAGAATGACCTTGAACTTTTCATCCTCCTTCCTGCTTCCCAAGTGCTGAGGTCACAGGTCCCCACCACTAGGCCTGCTCACCATTGTCTACTCTAATTCTTTTTGAGTTTCTTTGTTTTCTTGAGCCAGGGTTTCTCTGTGTAGCCTTGGCTGTCCTGGAACTTGCTCTGCAGACCAGGCTGGTCTCAGTCTTAGAGATCCACCTGCTTCTGTCTCCCAAGAGCTGGGATTAAAGGCGTGCACCTCCACAGGGCTGTCTATTTGAGTTCTTATCTTCTGAGATAACATTACCACCCACCTTGCAGGGGAGACATGGAAGCAGACTCCCAGATGCCCGCCTGAGATAACACAGCACCAAGAGGCTCAGGGTGTTGGAACCTAAGCCTGTGGGAGGCTTGTGCTCTCAGCTCCTGCTGGAGCAGGTCTGGCTCATGTTTGGCATCAGCTTTTCAGTGTTTACAAACTGCCTATCCCATCTCAAAGTCCGTGAAGCCCCCACCTCCACACAGCTGCTTGAGGCTGAGGTGGGTTCTCCCAGGTGGGAACGCCTGGCCCTACTCAGCCCAGCCTTTCTCTCTGGGACTCTGCAGCGTGGTCCCCGGGTTAGGGTTCCAGGAAAACATCAGGCCCACCTAGTGGCGATACATGGAACTGCACGTGGTCCAGCTCAGGGCTCAGTAGGCCTAAGGCGTGCAGGGCTGTCTGAACTTGTCCCCCTGAGGGGAGCCATGGGGTTGGGGATACCACCGCCTCTTCCTGCTAACTGCAGCAGGTGCTGGGCTCCAGGGTTTGTTTTCTGAAACTGTTTCTTCCTTCTCCGAACTTTCTATTTCTTACTTCCAACACTGTAAGTGACACACTATCCAGAGCTGTGTCCCCTTCATGGGCTCTGGTCCACACCACCTTCCCCTTCCTTGCTCTTCCCCTCTGGAGGCACCCGTGCCCACCGTCACCCTTCCAGCCAGTGTCTAGCTGCTTTCTAGGGACTTCACCGGAGCCGCACCTGAGCAGTGCTGCCCCTCCACACGGCATTTGCAACATCCCACCTCCTTAGCCACCCTGACTACCCCCCTACAGTTCTCTCTGCCGGAATGGCTAGGCAGAAACTCAACCTGGTTTCAGTTTTCCCCATGCCAGTCTTCCTGTGGGCACACAAGCCATGCTGTGAGACCATGAAGGGTTACGGCATGTTCCTGTGTCCAGCAAGTTACTACATGAACACCAGACATTTCACCTTTGATATGTAAGTGGCATTCTCTGGAGGATACAGCGGTGACCACTGTCCCTACCTTCAAGGAGATTAATCTAGGACTTCCTCCTGACCCTCTCTGCCCAGCTGAGACCCCACCATGCCCCGATCATGTGCATGCAGGGAGGCTGCAACATGGCCTCTTCCTCAATACCTTTTCTTTCAAAAATATTTATTTTATTATGTATACAGTGTTCTGCCTGCTTGTACACCTAAATGCCAGAAGAGGTCACCAGCTCTCATTACAGATGGTTGTGAGCCACCATGTGGTTGCTGGGAATTGAACTCAGGAAGCAGTGCTTTTAACCTCTGAGCCATCTCTCCAGCCCCCTCAAAAATAGTTTTATTTAATGTGTATGGGTGTCTTCCTGCATTTATGTCTGTGACTACTAGTGTGCAGTGCCCAAGACAGGCTGCCAAGTGGGCGCTGGGAGCGAGAGCCATGTGTGATTTTTTTTTTTTAAAGATTTATTATTTATACATCATTCTGCCTGCCTCTGTGCTTGCATACCAGAAGAGAGCACCAGATCTCA
>CM053763.1:118824332-118866523 GCA_028658305.1 Pachyuromys duprasi
GCCCGCCGCCCCCCCCCCCCGATTCTGTCACTGAGGCTTGCCATGGAGGTCTTACCTGTCCGGGTCAGGGAGGGTATGGTTCCTAGGGAGAGGGCCCGGTTGAGGCGGCCTGGCAGTGAGGAGGGTGAGGCCCGCCGGGGAGAGCGGAACAGCTGTTGCTTGGTGAAAGGCAGGAAGCCGGGTGGAGTGGGGATGAACACAGGAGCTGTCGAGGCTGTGACGCTTGGGCAGGGCATGGCCAGGCTGGGGCTGGAGGGGAAAAGGCTGGCAGAGTCTCCTGAGAAGTACCTGCAAGGGCCCACGGGGCACAAAGAGGAAGGGTGTGAGCCAGGGAGGTTCCCCAGATAGCCTCTGCACAATGGGGCCCGGGCCCTCCCAGGGTGTGAGGTGGGCCTGAGTTGGGGTCCCAGAGGAGGCGTGCGTTAGTTGAAGCAAAAGAGCAATTGTCCACTTATTAGGAGCGGGTGGCTGGGAGATGCCAGCATGACCCACCCCACCCTGCATGCCCCCTCCAACCCTTCAGGCTCACTGCAATCTACTCTACTACGGGTCTCGGCATTAAAGCGACACTGTTACCCTGGCCAGCCTTACGCCAGTCCCCGCTTTTCCCTGAAGCAAACACTCCTATCCCCAGACCAGGCGCCCATGGGGGCTCAGGGGACTTGGGGTTCTTCTGGCCACCTCCCATTCTTTGCCTACAAGATCCCAATGGAGCAGCTGGGCTCAGAGGTACTCTGGATGCTTCCCACGTGGACTGGGATTTTAGAAGATGCTGCCACATCTCCACAGGGCTGTGTCTCATGAGCCTTCCTCTTGCAGCAGAGGAAGAGGCAGCCAGGCCTCAGATCCCCAGAAATGGCTTACAGTGTACACGCCAAAGCCAGTCTTAGCAAAGACTCAAACAACCACCAAGCTGCCCGAGAGACAGAAGGTGACAGTGTCTCTTTAACTTGAGAACGGTACAAATCACACAACAAACCCTGATGGCCACAGGCCAGAATGTCACCATGCTTCTGATTAAGGAACCCGATTACAGAGGGGAGGGGCAGAGGCAGTTAATACATTAGTCTGCCATCTGGAAGGAGCTTCCGGTATCCAGCCTTACCTCGGTCCCGAGGGGCAAATGAGCTCAGCAGACAATGTGCCGACGGATGGGCTGGCAGGGTCAGGCCCCATGGTGAGCACCGGCTAAGGTACCCACGCTCTCATGGCCGAGTGCTTGGGGGCTACTGCTAGCCAAGCTCTGTACCTCTCTCCCCATCTTTCAGTTTGATAAGAGAAGTGTAACTAGATGGTGAGTGCCCAGAGAATCAGATGACCTTCACAGTTTCTTGCAAGGACTGGGAAGCTACCTGAACCTTCAGCTCAGTGTATGGGGACATAGGAAATAAGGGCACAGCAGAACTGCAGATGAGCATTCTTGGATGTACCCTAATTTTGCTCCCAAAGCTGCCTTTTGGGGGCTGTTAGAAACCCTACTCCTCTCTCCAAGACTCTGATGGATGCCCTGTCTTAAGTAGAAAAGCTGATTTTTTTTTTTTTGTAGGATGGGGTTGATCTCAGTGGTAGAATATTTGCTGAGTGTGTGTGTAATCTGGGTTTGACTTCCAGCACACACACAAAAAAGTGTGAAATGAACTCTTTTCATTTCAGGATAATTTGAGTCTGGCAGGACCTCAATGAATGGCCAGGGGGCCATGTTCAGGCACTTGAGGGCCAACAGAGGTGAGGCTGGAACCTGGGCACTACATGCTTGACTGTGTACAAGCCTTTGTGGGAGGTCACTGGGCCTGCTGAGAATTTGGTGGAAGTTGCAGCAGGGTGTCAGTCCGCAGGTGCAAGGGCATGGCCAAGCCTTTCCAGCAGGTGGCAACATGGTGCTACATTAGGCCTCCTGTGCCCATTCTTGCCACAGACAGGAGCCAAAAGTGACCCTGGAATAGGCAGCCCCAAGGATCAGCAAGCAGTGGGGGGTACAGTGCATGGAGAGGGTCCTAGCCAGGGAGGAAACATTCTCCTGGCTCCCTAGGGTCAGCACCAAAAGCTGAGCTGGGCTTTGCTAGCATACCCCTATGCTTTCTGAGGTTACTCATCCTTAGACCCTGGGAGTCCTGGCCACTAAGCACAGGGGTTGCTGCGAGGTAGGAAGCCTCTCTCAGGCAGCAGAGAGAGAGGGCTTTGGAGATAGGTCTCCCTCTTCCTGTGACACAAAGTAGCATCCCCAAAGGTCGGGGAGCTCAGGGAGCTCAGCTCTGCTCTGCTCTGGGCAGTTCCTGAGGCAGACACCTCTGTAAAGGGTCCAAATGCCTGCGTGCTCGAACCCAACTCTGCGAGTCTCCTATTCCCTGGGAACACTGACTGTGAGGAGGGCCATCAGGCCAAGGTTGAAACTCACTAATCCAGTCCTGAGGAGAGCCTCCAGCCTTCTTCCTCACAGCCCCGTCCAGAGGGTAGCTGCATCAGCATAAGTTTATTTACACAGGAAAAGCTCTGGGCAACAAGACAAGGGAACAGCTATGTCTTCAAGCCATTCCATGTCCTCAACATGTCCTGAACCTGCTCCCAACCCCAGACTCCTGTGAAAATGCAGTGGTCCCCCCAAGCCCACCCACCTCCTGCCTTGGCTCAGAAGCCCCTCCGAAGAATCATGAAAGAAAAAAAAAGACGCGGTACCTGGTGCCAACCGGAATGAGCAGGACCCAGGAGGCATTTATTGAAAACACAGCATTCAAACATGGCGAGTGTGGCCAGCGGTGGTTACAATGGTCAGGGTCGCTAGACAGTTCATCACAGTTCTACTACACAAGACGCGTGCTGGGTGCAATAGAGGACACAGCAGGATGGCCAGGGGAGGAAGGAGGGTGGTCGGTGGTTTGCTCCAGGGCAAGCGTTACTGAGCATCTACCTGGCGTACAGCCAGGTCTCCCTCCTTCATTGTTCAGGAATACCACCTTTATGTACCTGGGATGACCTCCCTCTGACCAAGGACGGCCTGGCGCTTGTCCCCAGCCAACAAGCCACATTCCAAGGGGGCCCGCATTTCCTCAGCTTCTGACAGCCACACCAGAACATGCTGGCACTTCCTTCAACTAACAAACTTTAAAGGACTATTAATGTTAAAAAGTAACACAAAACTTTTTAAAAGGCCAGGAATCCTTGTTCCACCATGCCTTCTATATCCACTAGAAGCCAGGGGTGACACGCTTAGCAGGGACTCTGGCTGAACAGAGCTGGCTCTGTATATCATAAATAATTTAAATGCACACACACACACATATACACAAACACACACACACCCTGCTTCTATGCAATGCCAAGAATGCAGAAATCAACCATACTCTCTGAGCCTCTCTGAGACTGCGATCCACAATACATACAAGAGGCCGCGCAGACAATGCCCCAAATCTGTCACGCTCCCCCACCCCCGGTTCTCGGAAGAGAGAGATGGGCAGGTGTTCCCTGTTCTCTCAGGCAGCTGTGCCCCACAAGGTCAGCAGCAGCTGGCCCACATCTCAACCACGGCCTCATCCGTACCTCTTCAGAGGGGGTCTTTCACACTCTTTTCCCAGAGCAAGCTGAGCCCTGCAATGCCAGAAAGCACCCTGTCTCCTGACACTTCCGGCTCACCACGTGGAAGCTGAGTACAACACAGATTGCTGTCTGACTACGGAGGGTCAGAGGACAGAACAGCTTTTAAGGAGCTTCGAACAGCTTTACCACAGTGGGGCCTGGGTGCCTCTTAAGACTCCCTGGGGTTCCAAGCAGGACTGACCACGTCATAAAGAACCAGCAGCTGACGGCCATGCTTGATGTGACATTCATTCACGTGTACTCTGCCTTTGCCCTTCCTGGGCTCTGGTGCAGAGGGTAAAGGAGCCTGCAGCTTTGTGGGATTATGTTAATACACAAGTGGCAGGACACAGCAAGGAGTGTGCAGCCCAATCTGGAGCCACCAGAGGGCAGCACGCCAGGTGGGTAGGGCATTGCTTTATGCTTCAGATGGAATCTCAAAGACTTCTTCCCACGGCCATCACCTTCACTGCCAGTGTGCCACCATGTGTTACCTCACGTGATCCTCAAATCTACGGAAGCCAGCACCCCAGGGCCCACTTCACCACTTCAGATGGTTAACCAAAGCTGAGAGACAACAGGGGTTTGTCCAGAACAAGCAGCTGGCACCTTTCCCCTACGGAAAGGGTGGCCTCCTGAAAAGCGGGGCCTGGGAGGAGGGTGAGGCTGAGACCACATGGGCCCTGCGGCTGCCCCAGAGAGCCTGAAGGCGGAAGCCTGCCACCTTCCACAAATTATCTCAAGGAAGCCACTTATGCTAGAGAGGAACAAGGTGACAATGACCAGGGTCACCAAAAGTCTGTCCCCTTGGGTGCCGTTCGTGCAGAGCAGCTACTGCTCTGGGATAATCCAGCCTCCTCCTGCCCAGCTGGCTCTAGGGGCTTGCTGACCACAAGGGACTGCAGGGCCTTCTACCATCTACCTCAAAAGCCAGCACTAAGCTACACCTAAGACCTGTACTTGTCATTCCCAGGGAAGGACCCTGAGGGACCTTGAGTCTTGAAGCAGGGAACTGGGAACAGACATGGAAAGGCGGCACAGCCACAGTAGGAATGAGGGACCAGGAGCTTCAGGAGACGAAGAACAGCTCTGCTCTAGTCCTAGCTCACCTTGCTGAGAGGCCACTGTTTGTCAACAGGCCAGTGTTAAGCAAATGACAGGGTACAGCAGGCAGTCTACACCATCACCTCCAGAGTCAGAGTCAGGTGACAAGACTGGGGTCCCTGGAGCTAGCAGGAAGCCATGGGTCAGAAGCAGGTCATCTGGGCACTGCCCACGCTTGGGTCACCGGGGCTATGAAAGGGTCTTGAGCCAGAGAGGTGGCAAGTGGTAAGCAACTACAGGGCACCTGGGGTGCACCAGGACCGGGAGGGGGGCTTGGTGGTACTGGGAAATCGGAGGGAAAGCATGAACTCAAGGCTCTGCTAAGGGGGCACGAGTGGGGTGGCTAAGAGGGCAAGATAGAGCCGCCTGCTTCAGGAGTGGGGCCAAGCCCTGGGCCCATCCATCACTTGACCTCCCCCCGCAGTCACTGCTGCTTCTCTGACCTTCGGGGCCGGAACCTCCGTGGGCCGGTCGCTTTCCTTGTAGCCACAGCTGCGGTGAAGCCCACCAGGCAGCACAGGGACGTGGTACTGAGCTTGAGCGTGTCTAGCCAGCTGGGTGAGGCAGCCTGAAGATACTGCTCTGCCAGGTGCAGCCCCAGCAGCAGGGCCCAGAGGCAGGTGGAGAAGGCATCGATCCGCCGGAGCCTGCTGGAGAAAGCAAGGTTAGTGCATGCCCAGCGGGCAGTACAGAAACCCTGAGCCCTGTCACCTCCTGTACCACACCCTATCTACACTGGGCCCAGCTCAGAGGGAAGAGGCCAGTGAGGCCAGGGGAGGGTCTAAGTCTAGCCTTCCCAGCACATAGGGTTGGTGCCCCTATGCCCATTGCCTAGCCTGGGAACCAAGGTAGGAAACTGCCTTCACTTGAGCTTCCACAGCTTCTGTTACTCTGGCTTTAGAGAGATGTGTGAGGGGACTGGGCCAGCAGCAGATGGCAAGTGGCAAACTGGCTTAGTGTTCTTCGTTGTCCTCCAGGCCCCCAGAGAATTGGACAAGCTTGTCTAGCTGTCTGGATTTCAGCCCAGAGCAGGAGACCACCAAGATCTCTTGATTCCCACACCCAGGCAGCAATGGCATATGCAGATCTCTGCCCACCCCGTCCCAAGGCCCCACAACACACCTGACCCGGCCAGCCAGTAGCATGGCCAGCAGGCAGGTGAGCAAGCCCACGGCCACAATGCTGGTTTGGTGGCTTTGCCCAAAGGCCCAGGCTTCATGTAGCTTCTCTGTGGCATGCTCAGGTAACAGGCCCAGCAGCTGCTGCCAGCCCTCAGCCTGAGCAGTGGTGTTGTCTGAGGCAGCAGAACTGTTGCCCCCGGGAGGTAGGGCTGGGGGCAGAGCAGCCCCCGGGGTGAAGGGTTCGATGGGGCCATACAGTGTGGTGAACAATAAGAAGGCACAGGCCAGGAAAGCCAGGGCACGGAGCAGGATAACCTGGAACGGGGCCTTCATTGCCGAGGAACTGAAGCTCTGAGAGAGGGAGAGAGGGGTCAGTGAGCAGACAGAAAGCCACCAATGGCCACCCCTATGCCCACCATGTGGGATGCTGGCCGCGGCTGTTCAGACTACCACGGCTCCGCCCAGCCCCGACCATCGCCTCACTCCGACAGGTCTCTGTGGGAAGGCTCTGCTCTTCTCGGCATACTGCTGACTTTACGCTTCCAGATCTTTCAATCACTTTGTCAAGTTTTCATCAGAAACTCCCATTACATTTAACTAGAACACCAGCAATATGTGCAGACAACTCTGGCAAAAGTTCAATTAGGGTTTGTTTTTTTTTTTCCTAGTAAGTACTCAAATTAGAAACCAGAAAGCTAGAATAAGAACCAAGGGTCTAAGGCCTGAGGGCAGGGGCTGTCCTACTGAGCAGACACAGGAGAGTAGGGAAAGGTAAAAAGGCCAAATGGTCAGCAGCCAGCTACAGAATGGAAATGCCACAGCTGGTGGACCCAGGCTACCTCTCAGACACAGGGTGGAGGAGCTCTCCTGTGGGGGATTCTCACTCTCCACACACTTGCTGCTCCGACTTTATCTTTTATACGTAGACAAGCCCCCTACCCCTAAGCTATAGTCCCATCCTGATTTATTATTATTTCTTAAATACCTAGACTATTTTTTGATTACACGCTATAACTAGTCAATTTTAGTCACATGTTTTGGCCACAGGACCCTGGCCCTGTTGTGATCATGTGCGCAGGCCCAGTCGAGCACCTCAGCTCGCATCACTGTTTCCCACAGCTGTGACCAACAGTGCCTAATGTATTCATGAGGCTGCCATGAAGAATAAATGTAATGGTGTCTGGAAAGTGGAAGGGTCAGCAGGGTCAAGCCAGGCTAAGGTATATGAGAGCCACATCCTAGTGTCTCTTAGGAAGAGCCCTTCTAGCTGATGACACCAGGCAACTGTTTCTCGGGAACAGGGTCTTGGTATGCTGCACTATGGCCCCGAGCCTGGGGCCCAATCCTGACAGCAACTCTCTACACAGACTCAACACTCAAATGCCCCACGGCCTCAGACCTGCCCATGGGCCTGGTCCGCCTCCCGCCGACGGAACTGATGGCTGAGGAGCAGGGCACGCAACTGGCGGTTCTGGTGTTTGATGTAGTACTCGACAGCTGCCTGACACGGGCGGCACAGCTTGTACATCTGCTCCAGGTGGTGGCGGTACGCCTCAATCTCTTCATCGTACCGGCCCTGTAGGTGGGAGGGAGGGCCTGGATTACAGGTAGAAACTGGGCTCAGATTCCAGCCCACCTTGTGCAAATGGTAATACGAAGTCCTAGGAGGAAGGCTTAGCAGAGGACAGGAGCCTAGGACACAGCGACATTCATGACATTCTGTATGTAGCTCATGACCTGCTCAAGTGTGTGGCACAGAGAGGGGAGCCTCTAGATTCTGCCAGTGCAAGCTGGGACCAGCGCCTGCCTTTCTCCTTGAGTCTGAAAGTCTAACACACAACAGAGAGCTGGCTGGTGGCTGGGCCTGGGTTAGCAAGCCAACTGATTCTTTAGTTTCACAATAGGTCAGGATACAAGTCCCATCCCTTGCTCTCTCAGAGTGCATCAGTGGGAATGGCTAGTGTGATCTTATTAAACAGGAGAGTCACCTGGCATCAATCTTTCCCTCATGGCCTCTTTGTAAAAATCTTCTTAAAATTACATTTATTCATTTATTGTGTCTACGTGAGCATGAACATGGAGGTTAGAAGAGAATTTGTGGGAGTTCGTTTTCCCCTTCCACCGTGTGCACTCCAGGAATGGAACTCTGATAACCAAGCTTGACTATAATTGTGTGTCCCCTTCACCATCTTGATGGCTCTCCCTCTTAACCTCCTGGCTTTTTCCTAGGCATCTTTGGGCCTCGCCTCAGGTGGAATCTGCCTTTGTGCCTCCCAGGACTGGACAGGGAGGACAGACTAGCGAATGAGGCCAGGATATAGCCCCTAAAGCTGCAGTTGGGAGATCTACGCCTCTAGGCTGACACGCTCTGGTTTCCAGTGTTCTCCCAGTGGTCACAAGATCAGTGAAAACAAGCTCAGCTGCAGCTGAGAAGGAAGCCACCCACCCCGTAATGTGGGAAAACAAGAAGTGAGCAGCTAGCCAGCTGCCTGGCTCTACCCGGCCGCGCACGCTCACCTCCTCCCCTCCACCCGGCCGTGCATGCTCACCTCCTCCCGAGGCGTGAAAGCAGCCAGCTGTTTGATCTTGGTGGTCTGGTGGTGGCTGCACTTCCGGCACAGCAGGACCTGGCTGCTCACCCACTGCTGCGGCTGTGCAGGGTCATGGGGGCTGGACACACTGCTCACCACGTGGTTCAGGTGTTCCATGTACTGTGCGGGGATTGGCTTGTTGTAGTCTCCATTCTGGGGAAGGCAGGAGCTCCCAGTCAGTGGGGGCCGATCAGGGATGTTCCTGATTCCAGACAACCCTACCCTGGCCTTTACACAAGAAAAGCACCATTCTTTCTGATGCTGCCTCACAGAACCTCAAAAATCTAGGTGCTGAGAAGCCACCCAACACGTGCAGCAGGGCATGCTCTGGGGTGCCCCTGGCCCACGTCCCTCCCCTGGCTTTGTCCCCGAGAACCACTGAGAACTTGGCCTGTAAGGTGGGCCTATGGTTCACTGCTCATGTTACTAAGTCTCAGGAAAAGCTACACTAAGATGCTCACACACTCTCTATGGTGGCTGGGCAGTTGAGGCTTCAACAGAGAACAAACCACCCACAAAGTTGAATACGGAGCATCTGCAGAGCTAGGCTACTGATCTGCCCTGCTCTTGACTTGAACCCGAACCTTGCCACCTGTTGTGGTGAGACAGGACAAGTGGCCACAGCTTCCTGCATCTGCTCTTTTTCCTCAAAGGGAGACATGGTGCCAGGTCCAGTTAGAAGACAGTGTCGCGGACCGCTGAGGTCCAGGCTGGCTCAGCAGCAGCACCGCCCACCCACCGCCAGCCCGTACCTCCTGGAAACCATTGTACTGCTCACAGTGGGGACAGTCCCAGCAGTTACGATTCCCATAGGGCACCAGTGTATCCTGGTTGCAGAACCAGCAGTTGACCACCGTATGCGTTGGCTTCCCCCTGTGGAACAAGAACAGAGTTAGTCTGGAAGACCTCGGTACCTGTGAAGTGTGAGACCATGGAAGAACAGGAAGTGGCATCCCAGGTGGAGATGAAGCCCAGACAAAGAAAGAGGAGGAACCCCTTAGATGCTGTGTTTTCACAGGATGATCAAAACTGACAAAGGACTTCGCAGAAGGCAGCTGGAGACACACCAGCTCCGCAGGCTCCAAAGCATCCCCCTGGGAACCCAGGGCCACCAGTCCCCTATGGTCTGGGCCTCAGACATGGGGGGGTGGGGAGGTAGCGCTTAGGACCCTTCTTCCCTTGAGAGCTCTATTCCCAAGAGCTGTGTTGCGGAGAGTTCTAAGACTGAAGGGAGCTTCCTGTCCTTCTCAGAAAAAAATCCCTAGAGGAGAGAGAGCCAAGAAGGCCAAGGGGACTGGTGACAGGCACAGGGACAAGTCACAGCTGCTTGGCAAGGGTCCACCTTTTTGGGTAAAGAGTGGGGGGAGGGCAGGCCCACAGTGGGCTTCGTTGGCCACACAAACAGGTGTGGCCGCAAGATAATCCTGGCCCAGACACTGGGGGTCTGTGCAGCTTTGTAGAGGGCACACAGCAACTGCCCAGCAAAGCCAGCCCCAGGAATCTACAAACCATACAGGCGAAGGGCAGCAGCTGTGGCGCCCTGGCACCCCGACCTTGTCCTTTTGCCCTGTCCTCACTCAGAGGCCATGTCTAGTTCAAGGGCACTGCTGAGACCTGGGTACAGTGAGCCACCACACAGATAGCCCTGCTCCTTAGACAGTGCGACTCTCCGGCCTCTGCGTCCTGAAGGAGAGTGCCCGGCCTGTGGAGGTTACGAACGTGTGCCTCTAGGACATTCCCATTTGTCAAAGTCAGCTCGGAAGCCACGGCTGTTAAGTGGAACAGAAACAACACCTGCTGCTTCTGCATGTCATGAGAATGCAATGATAAGACATGAGCTTTGTCAGGAGGCCAGCCTTGGAAGAAGGGCTCTTGCTCCTGACTCAGCACACCCTGCCTGGTCAGCAGCACACACCCCCACCCCCCGGCCTTCCAGGTGAAGGAAGGAATCCTGCCAGCTGGGGATAAGAACACCCCCCTCACTCTTGGAAGTACTGAGCAGTGTCTTGGCCTACTCAACGACAATAAATAGATGACAGTGATGGGAGAGGCTGGTGCTCTCGAGCAGCCCAGCCTCACACTTCTTTCTCCACCTCAGTTCAGGACAGAGGCTGGAGAGGCGCCCAGGCAGTTGAGACACTCCTGCAGAGGACTGTAAGGCTGGGTCCCAGCACACACTTCCAGTGCCTCACAATGGCCTCTAACTGCAGCTCTGGGGGATCTGATGCCTCTGGCCTCCACAGGCACCTGCACTTACATACACACAAAGCGTTTAAAACGAGCAAGCCCACAAAGGACCTCCATACCTCACCAACAGCACAGGGCCCACAGGCAAAACCTTAGGACCACACACTAGGCAGGGTTCCCCAGACCTTGGTCTCCAGGGTCACTCTATTCCCTAGAAGCTTCATTTTAATCCCTCATTTCTCAAATGGGTTGCTTAGACTTTGCTATTTCCCTGGTACTTGACAGTGTGACTGGCCCCAAAATGGTAAGGGCAATGCAGAAAAACTGTGGCCCCAGCTGTGGCTGGAAGTTTGGAAGCGTGCTCTGCCGGGGTGCCTGTGTGTTTGGCATTCCTGGGCAATTAAGCCCTCACTTTGTGGTAATTTGTACATCTTTATAGGCCTCTCTGTAATTATGCATGAGGCATGCTTCAGAGCTGGCACTCAGGCAGTGTGCCCTCTCACCTGTCTGAGACAAAACACCCTACCTCTGGGGCTCCTTAGCCCTGTTCTATTTGATGGGAAAGCCCAACTTCTGGGCTTGTTCTAGGCACAACGACAGGCAAGCAGGGACTCTAACTGATGACTCTGCCAGGAAGCCCACCCCACCCAGGAAGCCATCATTTCCACTCTGGGTCTCCAGCTCTGTTGCTAGGGAAATGGCTCCTGGCAAAAGCCTGGTCTGGAAGTGGAAGGCGGGGGATTCATCCTCCCCTAAAGCCAGAGGCTAATCTCTGCCAGGGGTAGTTGCTGGAGGGAGGGGGGTTTCCTCTGTGGCCAGAGCAAACATTATCCACCATGGCTAGGTGGACTCTCCACCAGAAGCTACCTCCTACAGAGACAGCTCCCAAAGCTACGTGGGCCAGAGCAGCAGGGCAGAACCTCAGACCTAGCACAACCAGCTGCTGCACCATGTACCAGAGGGTAGGTGAATATGCGAAGGATCCAGCAGCTACTTCACAGTTCCAACGCTGTCTCCAGGGCACACTGGGAAGTCCCCTCTGACAGACACCTTGGCCCACTTTTCCTCAAGCCAACAATCTCTATGACAAATCACATTTGGGGAATAAGATGGAGGCGATGAGATGGCATGTCCCTTTAGCACAGGGGAGGAAGGTGACTTGGCCTGGCCTACCACCAAGCCCAGGTCATATTCATTGCCATGGGCAGGTGAGGGACCTGAAAGCTACTTCTCCAGCTGGTCACTGTGACACTCAATTCTTGCGGTGCCAGAGGGAACCTGAGGAAATCATGGTAGATGGATTCTTAGAAGGGGCCAGGGGCATGCCTGGTATCCCCACGAGCTTAAAACACATGGGGGGGGGTGAGCATGTGTCAATAGTGATGTTTTCTCCAACAGCCCAGAGCATTTAGGAAGGGCAAACCCCTGCCTGGCACCTCAGCATAGATGCATTACTTCAAGATCCTTGGCCCGGGAATGAGTCAGGGCCAATGCTACATCACACAGAAGACACAGGATGGGCTCGGTTCCTGGGGTGCTATGAGTCTGTGGGGGGGGCTGGAGTGTCTATCTCTCCTTAAGGAGTCTGACAGGCTTGGTTCCCCATGGTCCAGGGAAAGCTCAGCTTCACAGGATATTCCTTCTCTGCTCTTCCAAGTGTGACCTCAGCTAATAAGAAGAGTTCAAGGACTCCATCAGCAGCAGCTGTGCTGAACAGCAACTCCGCACAGCTCGGACCAAGGTGGTCCAGATCTCCAGCCCAATGTCACAGCAGCAATGCCATCCACAACAGCAGAGAACCCCATAACTTATCCCTCAGGGAACACAGTCAGCCCAGGACGGACACATTAACCACTCTGTCCACTGAGCACCACGCAAGGCTTTCAGAGATTAACAAATGAACAGAATGCACTGGCTGGGCTAAGACATAAGAACGACACAGACAGGAAACACAGGACACGGGCTGTCATCCAGAAACAGGTGCCCCAGCAGCAGGGCAGACAGCAGGAGAGGGTCGCATAAAATGAGCACATAGAGTGGCATTCACACCACCGGAACAGGCAGCTCAGAACAGTGAATGTTGAGGTGAGCCCGGACACAGGAATACCAGGCCTCTGTTGTACATCTGAGAGGCCCTGTCCTCCTCACCTCCAAACATAGAAACTACGATCTCAATACAGACAGATGCCACAGGCAAGGACAGCGCCGGGTGCTGAGATGCACCGGAAGGGGCGAATCCCAGGTGCACTGTGCACAGGGGCAAGGCCTGCCTGAGCAGTAGCACGAAGAGTTGCGGTAGTGCAAGAAGAGGGAAGTGGCACCCCGCCCCAGGACTGGATTAGAGAGAAGGCCCTTGGCTGGTACGGCAGCATGGGCGTGATGCAAGGCAACCCTTGTTTCCCCAGCTGTAAAATGAACCAGAATGACAGCACCTGCCTCCCTGGTGTGTGTCACCTGCACAGGAGCAGCAGCTGCTCTCATTATTAACAGTGACTGGAAGAAAACGCCGTGGGTAAAGTAACAGGGTGACTGGATTTGGACTCCAGGGCTTCTCAGAAACCACTCTGGCCAACTTTAAAACTCAAGAAGAGCTGCCCTGAGCAGAGCTAATGGGACATTGTCTTCACACAGCTCCTCAGGGCTATGGTCTTGCCCTCTACTATCTCTGTGCTTAGCTTGAAAACACCCACTCCACCAAGTGGTCTTCCATAAACAGCTCCTTGTAGGCCCTCCTCCAGTTTATTCAACCCCCTTCTCTACCACAGCTGATTCCGGCTTGCCAAAGCATTCCCGCTGGTAATGGGGAAAGTTGCAGCCTTGCTTCAGAATTTTGAGTGGCCAATTTGCCTCCAGATGAACTGTGGAGCTTGTGAGAACACACAAGCGTGCAGCACCATTCTTTGACTAATCAGCAGTAGTGGTGGTGCAGACACTCTACCCTGACAGTCTGGTATGAGTCTGAAAGGGGCACGCAGGGATTTTGAGTTGCTTTTTTTTTGGGACCCCTGCATGAGTTCATTCATGTCCCAAGGCCTCAGGTCCTGTCTCCAGCAGAAGCAAGGCCCTCACTGGCAGGACAGGAAGGAGTGACAGGCAGTGACCCAGTCCTGGGCTGATGGAGAGGCAATGGTACCCAGGGGGAGGTCCAGCACTGGACAAGCTCTGCTGGCACATGAAGACTGGCTCCTCCAGGTAATGAAAGACTGCTTTGGGCTGCCTGACCTTAGATGCCCCTCTGAGTTCCAAGAACTGGGTGGGAACAAGAAGGGAAGCCTGGGTTGAGAGCCCTGGAGTCAGGCCCTCTCTCAGGGCCCCTCCTCCAAACATAGCTGACTTTCACTCCTTCCTTAGAAGTCCCCTGTGTCTCACCTGCCTCTAACACCTTTTGCCTGTCTTCCACTCCAGGAGAAGGGCAGGCTGCCAGGCAATCAAACCACAACCCCTTGTTGCCCAGAGACTAGGGGCAAGTCTTGAGCTTTGTACATCCTTGGCTGCCCCCAAGAGGCTCTCACAGATGCATATACACTCCCGTCCTCAGGAAATGAGATCAGGTGGGCTATTCCTTCACCCTGCTGAAGAGGCTATTTCATTTCGTACTTTGACCACGGAGGCGAATGTCCAAGGCCAGCTTTGAGAAATGGGGTCTCCGTGATCTGTGAGCCACGGTAGGGCGGAGTATTGCCCCCAAGCCCATCCCAGACAGGTGTCCAAGGAGTACAGCGTTCACCTGAGTGGACAAGTTCCCTAAACGTGAGGAGTGCAGGCTCCTGACTCAGACTGCCACTGTTCACACGTGCCTCTTCTAAATATTTAGCTCCAAGGCTTCACGGTGGGGAAGCTTCTGTGGGGAGTGGCTATTGCCACCGAATGAGGACCATCAAGAGACAGCTCTCATCACCATAACCGATGGCGTGCGGAGGCCCAGCAGAGCAGCACAACCAGGGGCGCAGGCCTCGAAGGGAGGAGCAAAAAGACAGCCCCCTCCCCCAGCCACGTTCGGAAACTGCTCCCCGACGAGGTTTTGAGCGGGGTGAGGGTAAAGTGGAGGCGCAGAGAGGGTGGAGCGCACCCGCAAGCAGGCCTGAGATTCCGCCTGGCCTCGCAGGGGCGGGGCGGCGGCCCGGGCCGCGTGCAGCGGGGCGCGCACTCACCTCCGCGCAATCCGGTAGAGCAGCACGCCGGCGGCAGCGCACGCCGTGATCCCCAGGCCGCCCGCCAGGCCGGCGGTGGGGTAGCTGGCCAGCAGCGCGCTCACTCCCTCCATGGCTCCCGGGCGGGGTGGGTGGGCTGGGGGCGCGGGCCGCAGAACGGACTCCCGGCGGCCAGCGCGCTCCTGCTCGCGCCGTGACCTTCGCCGCTTTGTAGCCGGCGCGGGCCCGCCCCTTGACTCGGCGCGCTCCCGCCGCGCAGCCAATCGCGGGGCGAGCCAGGGTGGGCGGGGCGCCGACGGAAGCGCTCAGCGCTGGCTCGGGCGCGCCCTCCAGCGGCCGGAGTTGGAAAGCCGCGCTCTAGAGCTGAAGGAGCGCGGCCCGGGCCTGCAGCCTGCGCGGGCGTGCATTTTGCAGCTAGGTTCGCTAGGTAGAGCCGGCTGGGTCCTGCTATTCTGCGTCAACGCTTGCCGGTGCTTTCCTCCGGTTAGTCCTGTTTTCCTGGCGTCCAGCCGGCCAGTGCTGCTCCAGAAGCCACAGTGGTTGAAAATTAGCTTGCACAAACACAAAAATGGGAACGAGGTAAACTAATCACAGGATAGGCACGTTTCAGAACATAATGCAGCCTTTAGAAAGAATCGCTGAGCTGGAGGTATTGGCCCTGAAGAAGTGATCTTATTTTTAAGTCGAATGTAGATGATTTTCATAGTTGCCAAGTTTGATGAAGCCTGCACACGTCAAATAGATTACCTTGGGGAGAGATGGAGGGAAGAGCCACTTCATAGGAGTGTTTCAGCGTTTACGTGAGCTAAATTGCTGACCAGAAAAAACTCACTGAGGCTTTCATCCCGGCGGAGGCAGGTGGATTTCTGTATTTGAGATTACTGTATTTGAGGCCAGCCAGTGAGTCCCAAGGTCATCAGGCAATCCAATGGCTACTAGTGAGGGCCTGCCAGAAAAGAGAAGAGTAGGGGAGGGGAGGGGAAGGGAGAAGAAAGAAAGAAAATTCCAGCAAGAAATATTTTTATCAGGTCGGGCAGGTGTAGTGATACATTTCTTTAATCCCAGCACTAGGGAGGCAGAAGCAGGCTGAGCTCTCCGAGTTCAAAGCCATCCTACTCTACATAGTGAGTTCCAAGACAGCCAGGATGATATAGAGTGTCTCATTTTAAAAAAATGTTTTTTTTGAAAAAAGTTTATATCTAATTACGTTATGTTTTTGTGGAATACCCCCCCACACACACAGTTTGTGTCACTGTAACCTCTTGCCTCTGTTGCCAAGATCTGTCCACATACCCATCAATGTGTATGCAGTCTTTAGGGGGAAGGAGGTGTGTGGGTCTGGGCTGGAAGGCTTCCCATGCACATCAGAGAAATGGCCTTTCCCATCCATCTTCCTTGCGATTTTCACTAGCTCTGAGTGTGCCTAGGGTGCAGGGGCTCACAAAACATGAGGTACCATAGTTAACCATCATTCCTTTTCTGGATTTTGGTGCCTGCCTTGAGTTCCAGGGAAGGCCTCTACTCAGTGGGGAACTGTCATCTAAGAACTTCCTGAACATCTCTCAGGATCTTAGGCATTTCATGATCACAGGCATCTCTAAGTCTTGGTAAAAGGGAAAAAAATCAGAGCCAGATTTCAGACTCAGAACAGCTCAAGATTGGATGGGCCCCAAGGCCCATATATGAAAGTTTTGGTGTCAAGCCGGTGAAGCAACTGGAAGGTGACAGATAGAAACAAAAAACAACAAAACAAAAGCATCTTTTATTTGTATGTTTTGCCTGCATGTATGTCTGTGTGCCACAGTGGTGCCTGGTGCCAGTGAAGGCCAGAAGAAGTCATTGGGTTGCCTGGAAGTGGGTAGATGGTTCTGAGCCACCATGTGGGTGTCAGAACTTGAACCTATAACTTCTAGAAGGAAAACCAGTGTTCTTAATAGATGAGCCATTTCTCTAGCCCCAAGTGGTACAGACTTGAAGAGGTAAGGCCTAGTAGGTCACTGAGGACGTGCTGTGGGAGACTGTGGGACTTTGGTCTCCTGTTCCTGCTCCCCGGACATTAGACAGCTTTGCTTGCTGTGTACCTCCCTCTCTAGAGGCCCCCAAACAGTGGATCAATTGATCATGGACTAGAACTACTCAAAGGTTTGCCGAAGAAAACCTTTTCACCTTTTGAACTGACCACCTCAAGCATTAGTGACTACATTAGTTTGAGTCTTCACCAGGCTTCCTGGTCCTTGCCACCCCAGCCCTACCCCTTTATTCATTTATCAAGTGGGAGGGACACGCATTCGTGTAGTCTACGCATTCCTGTAGTTCAGTTTCCCATTTGTAATCTGCGTCATCTCAAGCTAGTTGTGCAGGGTTAGCCTCACTGGTGACAAGGTTGCCAGGATTGCTTATATGGGGACACACCTGCCCCCTGGATCCAGTGCCTGGCAGATGTCTGGATGCAGTGAGGGCTGTTAAAGCCAGAAATGTTGTATTCATGTGCACGTAAATGTAGGTATAAGGCCTATTGAAAGGTAACAAATTGAGCTACTTTTGTTGCTCTTAGACCAGGTTTGATTCGTGCAAGTAATAGGCAAGACACTCATACACATAAAATAATAAATCTAAAAAGACCAAAAAGAATTTCTAGGGCTGGGTTGGGCGCTGCACTCCTTTAATCCTAGCACTTGGGAGGCAGAGGCAGGCAGATTTCTGAGTTTAAGGTCAACCTGGTCTACAGAGTGAGTTTTAGGACAGCCAGGGCTACACAGAGAAACCCTATCTTGAAAAAAACAAAAAACAAAAAACAAAAAAGGAACATACTAGCTCAACGAAGGGGAAGCAGAAAACCAACTTATACTAGCCCATATAAGTTCTCATTGTGGAAGACACCCAGGCATGGGGCAAAGGCTGCCACTACTATGCACAAATATGTGATGGAGAGCTGAGAAAGAATTAAAAACAAAACGAAGTGTTGTGTGCACTGCGGAGAGGCAGAACTGGAGATGTGATGACAGGTGAGAGCCAAGGTTCACATGCTGTCATCGCCCTGTAGGGTCAGTGACGGCACGTGGTGGCCTGCAGCTTATGGCCCCTGAACTGCCCAGCCATGGGATGCCCCTGGCTCTGGCCAAGACAGGTACAAGATAAGGAAAGGTTCACTTTCTGGGCTGGACCTCCTTGAAGGACCACCATGGTCACTGATGCCACCAGAGGCCAGGTGTCTGCGGTTCATGCTGCTGCCCTAGGCCCCGATGAAGCCTGCGATTCACATGGACATATGCAGGCTGTGCTGTTGCCCCTTGGTGATGTCCTCCGGCCTTGCTGCCTGGGGGGGGTGGGGGTGGGAGGGGATGCTGATATGAATGGCTTGTGGAGCCACCTGGAACCATGTCCAGGGTCTGCAGAGTTGCTGAAGGCCAGGAGCGAATCAGCAGTCCTGATGTGACCAGTGGCCATGTTGCTGTCTGTGGCCTGTCCAGGGGTGGCATGGGTGTGTGAGAGCTGTTCCCACCCCTCCTCAGCCAAGCAAGGCTCTCCTCAGTTGATAGCTGCTGTTGTGGGTGCAGAAGAAAGACTCACTGTCCCTTGGGGAACTGGCCACTAGGAATTTGATCATGCTCCAGTGAATATATAGACAACACAAAATGGATATTTTTTTCTCTTCATTTTTTTTGGGGGGCGGTGTGTGTGGACATGGAGGACTGGGAGGAGCTAGTCAGCACAGGTGGGATATCTAAGTATATTCTCTGATGTAACCAATACTAATGATGTGCGTATTGAGGGTCTTGATGTTAATGGTTTAAAGGTAAGGAGGCTGGGAAATGTGGCTGAATTAGCAGAGTATTTGCCTAGATGCATAAGGCCCTGGGTTCAATACCCAGCACTGCATGAATGACTGAGCGTAGAAGTAACTAAAAGTAAACATTCACATAACCCAAAAGAAAACCCCAAAATGTATTTACCTATTGGATTCTTTCATCTACCTCCCTATTCCATCCCTAAACCTTCCAACCCCCCAACACTAAGTAGGAAAGAAAGAAGGTTAGAGGGGAAAAGGGGTGTGATATCATTAGACTGCTTCCTGCTGATTAGGCGCAAGTGTGATCTCCCTCATTGGGGTATCTGCAGCCAGCAATAGGAGCAAAAGGAACAGCAGCTGCAGTGGGAGCAGCAGGCCCTCTTGGGGTTCTGTCATCTATATACCCTCTGAAGAGTCCCCAGAATTCCAAACATAAACTAGCCTCAACTGGCAAAATTACACCCCTGCTAGAGCATGAGGCGAATCCTAGTCAGCTTTGTGGACAAGCTGAGGAGCCCCATACCTGGGATAAAAACAAAAACAGATTCACATAACATTTCTGTGTTTTTAAAAATAACCAAAATTCTCACTACACTTCTCCAAAAACACAGGAGGAAAGGAAGCAGTCTAGCCAAGTGTGGCTGCATATGCCTGTAATCCCAGAAGTTGGGGAAGGCAAAGAACAAGAGGATCAGTTCGGTGTCGTCCTCAGCTACGTGAGTTTGAGGCCAGCCTATAGAATACATGTGCTTGTCTCAAAACAAACGAGGACAAACAAAATCAGCACCCAACCAAACAGCAATAACAACAAAAACAGGACTAGAGAAATGGCTCTGTGGTTATGTGCACTTATTCTTGCAGAGGACCTGCGTCTGATCTCCAGCATTTGTGTGGGAGCTCACAATTCACTCCAGTTCCATGCCCTCTTCTAAACTCCAGGGCACGCCAAGGCACTCACCTGTATGTCTTGGTACAAAGACATAGAGTTGAGCAAAACAAACACTAATACACATGATGTAAAAAAAAAAAAAAAAAAAAAAAAGGAAAAGAAGGAATCCAATTTCTAAACATTATGATAAAGTTATTCAGGTTTTCCCAGGAGTATTAAAACTGTGTTAATACTGTTGTCTTGTGCCACCCTCAAGCAGCTGTGAGCTTCTGGGATGGAGTTTCTCTCCTGCCATGCCCTTCGGGAGCATGGGAAGATAGTCACTCACTTTGACTTCTAGACACTTCTTGAAGCAAAGGAGGAAACTAAGGGCAGGCACCGGCCTCCTAAACAGTAGCAGAACAAATGGAAATGACACACCCTGAAGCTCTCCTCTCCAGAAAACCTACAGCTGAATCTGAAATGCGCCTCAGCTGCCAACCAAGCACCAGAGGGTCCATAGTGGACGCTGAAGGACAGACAACTGCCGATTTTTCCTGCCTTCCTTCTTCCCAGCACAGGCTCTCACAAGCAGCTGTGGTTCTGGCTGGCCTAGGACCCCTTATGTAGATCAGGCTGGGCCTAAGCTTCTACTTATACCCCTGTGCTCACATTACTATGGATAGCCTTTTTTGTTGTTGTTTATTTTTCTGAGACATGATTTCTCTATGTAGCTCTGACTATCCTGGAACTTGCTCTGTAGACCAGGCTGATCTTGCTTCTGCTTCGCCAAGTGCTGGGATTAAAGACGTATGCCAGCAAGCCACCACCGCCGCCACCACCTGGTTTGCATAGCTTTTTCGATCCTTTAAAAATCAGGGGAGGACTAAGGAGGTAGTTCAACAGTAAGAATGCCTCTCTAACATGCACAAAGCCTTGGGCTGGATCTCCAGCATGCCACAGACTCCATAGATCTGGTGGTAAATGCTAGTAATTCCAACACTCAGGGAGTGAGAAACAGGAGGATCCGAAGTTCAAGGTTGGTTCAAGGCTAGGTAGTGAGCACCTTTAATCACACACAGCACCTGGGGGATAAAGGCAGGTCTGTGAGTTCAAGGACAGCCTGCTCTACAAGAGTTCCAGTTAGCCAGATAATACTATATAGTGAGACCCTGTCTCAAAGAAACAAACACAGAAAAAGTTCAAGGTTATCCCTATCAGCTATACAGCTCCCTGTCTTTAAATAAAATCATAGTGAAGTATTTCATTTTCAAAACAGTGTCATGTAGCATCAACTGGCCTAATTTTCCTGCTTCTACCTTGGAATTATAGGTGTGCTAGGATTATAGGTGTGTACCACTACACCTAGCCAAAATTCTAGATATTTTTAAAACCTTAGGCTGGGTGGCAGCACACACATTTAATCCCAGAATTTGGGAGGCAGAGATAGGCGGATCTCTGAGTTTGAGGTCAGCCTAAGTCTACAGAGTGAGTTCCAGTACAGTCAAGGCTACACAGAGAAACCTGTTTTAAAAACAAACCCAAAACCCAAAACCCACAACAAAAAACACCAAAGGAGGTATGTGAACAACCAGTCCCTCCTGTCAACTCCTGGGCTGGCAATAGCTCCTTGGTGGTGCTGAATTCCTCAGCAGCAGAGTGTGACACTGCTCAGCACTCTCAGTGTCTGAGGCCAACACTGGAGGCTCTGGCATCCCACGCTTAGGAATGTGCTGGGCTTAGAGAGGCTTCACTTCTGGAAATACAGCGGGAGGCGAGCAACTGATAAGCAGTTCTTTAAAACTGCCTTGGGTTCAAATGTGGAAAAAGAGGATAAATGCAGGAAAATGCTTATAATACAGCTATAAATAATACTTATTGTCACCACGGGTCAGGCCCAGTGCTACACACCTGTATTTTGAGCTCTTGGGAGGCTAACCCCAGAGAATTAAAGTTTGAGATCAGCCTGGGCTATGGCAGCAAGGCCCTGACTCAGTTTCAGTGCCTGGAAACTTAGATTCTGGATAAACCTACATGGGAACCTGGAAGTGTGTAGAGGGAAATCGTGCAGTCTGCCCGCACTGTCACCAAATGGGACTGCTGCTCTCCATCAGTGAGTCCTTACAGTTGGTTAGGAAACGAGCTGAGCTTTTCATTTATCTTTTCCACATTTCACTGCCGGAACCTGTGGCTGGTTTATGGTACAGTGAGCATAAAAGAGAAGACAAACCCAGCACAAACTTAAATTAAATAGCATGATTTAATTTACTTGCTGCTCAATCCTCTTAAGTTAAAAAAAAATTATAATTAACTATTAACGTTAATGAATTTAAACCTTCCAGAAACATGAATCCAAAAGGAAAAGTCCAACAGGTGGCACGAGCTTTGCTGTTTCAGTTTTGAACACTAAACATGAACGGAAAAGAAAATCTCTAGGGTTTTCAGTTTTATTCTTCCAGAGCACAACCGTGTGGCCTGTTACTACGCACGCTCTCCCAGCAGGTACACGATGAACTCATAGGTGGACAGAACAATGGCAGTATTGGGGATCTGCCGGATGAGCTGAGCAAAAAGTCCTCGGTAGAAGGCCAGGGAGCCTTCCTCTCGGAACACCAAGCGCGCTGTCTGCACGAACGACTTGTACTTGCTGCCTTCCTCCCGCAGCCGTGTCCTGATGACCTCTGTGGGAGAGACACAAGCAGGAAGAAGTCAGGGTTCCTGTGTCTACTGGGCCTCTTGGTTCTAACCCGGACAGGACAGTTACATACGGGGAAGGACAATGAAAAGTTAAGCTCTAGCAGGGTACAGTGGCACACCTTTAATCGAAGCTCTTGGGAGGCAGAAGCAGGCAGATCTCTGTGATTTAGAAGCCAGCCTGGTGAGACCCTGTCTTGAAAAAAAGAAAAAGAAGGGCTGGGGGAGACAGCTCAGTGGTTAAGAGCACTGTCTGCTCTTCCAGAGGTTCTGAGTTCAATTCCCAGCACCCACATGGTGGCTCACAACCATCTGGTGCTGTCTTCTGGTGTGAAAGTGTACATGTAGGCAGAACACTGCATACACAGTAAATCAATCTTTAAAAAGAAAAGGTAATAAGTTCTTCTCAGACCATGTTCTGTTCCCAAGATCCCCTCAGACTGCCCCACTCTTCTAGCTGGAAACTGCCTGGGCTCTCTCTCCCAGCACTGCGGCCCAGAGCTGCTCACTCCTGCTTGCTGAGCAGACCTCAGAGCCTTGGAGGTGCTGCTGATCTCTCCCCCATCAACATACTATAGGACCTAAGCCTTTTTCTTGGACACCAGTGCATGTGTCACCGCTGTATAGGGGCTTTTGAAAACACAACTTGTTTTCACAGCATAGTGAAAACAAAATTTTTTTTGGGGGGGGGGGCGGTGTCAAGACAGGGTTTCTCTGTGTAGCCTTGGCTGTCCCGGACTCACTTTCTAGACCAGGCTGGCCTTGAACTCACAGAGATCCACCTGCCTCTCCCTCTCCGAGTGCTGGGACTGCAGGGATGTGCCAGCACGCCTGGCTCAGTGAGCTGTTTTTAAAGTAGGCCAGTGGGACAGTAGTGATCTCATTCTTGCATCTTGGCTAAGGCTGCAGCTCGGTGGCAGAGCATGCATTTAGCATTCACAAAGCCCTAGGTTCAATCCCTAGCATCCCAACAAGGAAAAGTGTACCTGGCTTGGAAGACAGAGACAGGTGGATCTCTGTGAGTTCAAGGCCAGCTTGACTTACATAGTGAGTTCCAGGACAGCTAGATATGTAAAAAGCTGTCTCAAAAATAACAACAAAGAAACAAACAAAACCCAGGAAACAATAACAAAAACACTCAAACAAACAAAAAAGCCCAACTAATAGATTTATGTAGCATTTACCCAAAGTAGAAGCTGTGTGATTTTTCATTCAGCTCCGACATAACTTTTTTGAGTCAGGAAATTTTAAGTCTAGTTTTGGGCTTCTTTGAAAACAAAGGTTCAGTGATCCACATTTTGGCCCAGCAAACTTTTGCCCACTGAGAAAGGGCTGAACAAGGTAGAGGTGGACATTCACGTGACCTGTGTCTACGCAGTCAATGACGGTGTCACTCTGCCTTGCAGGAAGAGCGTAAGCAGCTCCAATCCAAGTCTTGAGTGTCACCTTGGATGCATCAGACATGCTCAACCAGAAGCTACGCACATACTCCAAGCTGACAGTCTCTGGACTCAATCATTCAACCTATGTTTGCATTTCAGCCTGTGCTACTGGAGCTGTCTACGTACAGTGACAAATGACAAACCAGACAACTGTTTTACTGCTATTGGAGAAAAGAGCAAAACACACCGTGTGGGTAAGCAATGCAGGAGGCACATCCCTTAGAAACAGCAGCAGCTGCCATGAGTCCAAAAAAGCTAGAGGAACTCTTCTCAGTTCCATCTGTGGAGGAGACTATCGGAGATTCTTTCAAACACTTCTTCAAACTCTCATAAATAGCGAAGCAGATGATTGTCTCTGAGATCCCAGCGTACGAGGCAGTCAGCCCTCTATAGAAGCCCCGGATGCCTTCTGTCTGGTACACATGTCGAGCACATTGGAGTGTATTCATCTGCTTGCAGCCTCTCACCCTGTCAGAGGGGATCAGCGACAGACACTGAGAGACACAGCACATTCAAGTCAAAAGGGGGATCACCTAGGACACAGAAATGACACGGGAGAAGAAACCCGTCTTCTTGTTCTGAGGTCACCTGCTCTCTCGAACACTGTGAGGCCAGTTCAATTAGCTGGGAAACCTGACAGGCCCACAGAATAAATGGCACCAGGATCTATAGTCACTAAAGCTTATATTTGATCCAACTCTAGAAAATGCTAATGGAAGATAACACTTGTCAGAGAAAACAGCTGTAACCATCCAAATGTCTAAAAACAGGGCTAGCTAAGTAAACTGTGCTACATATACAAGACGATGACAGAAAGACACAGGAAAGCTAAGTAGAAAGTAGGACAGTCCCCAGTGCATGGTAGAAAGTGCTGTACCAGCTATCTGCCAGGCCAAGGGCTGCTTCTTACTACTGTTCTCTGGAGTTTGATTTGTGCATGCTAAGGTGTGAACCCAGGGTGTCCTACACTGAAAAATAACTAAACAAACACACACATTTATATGTATATGTATACATATGTATATATATATATTTTTTTCTTAGTTTGTCATATAAAATTTTTTATCTAGGTACATTTCCTCATTTATGTAATTTTTTTTAATAGCAGGCTGGACAAACAGACTCTTATTTTTTTAAAGATTTATTTATTTATAATGTATATAGTGTTCTGTCTATATGTAGACCTGCAGGCCAGAAGAGGGCACCAGATACTATTAGAGATGGTTGTGAGCCACCACGTGGTTGCTGGGAATTGAACTCAGGGACCTCTGGAAGAGCAGACAGTGCTCTTAACCTCTGAGCCATCTGTCCAGCCCCTCATTTATGTAATTTTAAGTATGTTTTGGTGTATTTATTTTACATATATGTCTGTGCTGCAGACATTAGATCCCCTGTAACTGGAGCTTCAGGCTGTTGTGAGATCCCTGATGTGGTGCTGGGAACTAAACCTGGACCTCTGTAAGAGCAGTAAGTACTCTTAACTACTGAGCCATCTCTCCAGCCCATGATGTTATATTTTTATTCTATGATTTCTAAAGTTTGTCAGAACTTCTGACTTAATCTTTCCAAAAAGCATTTCTTACTATGCTTATGTCTCTGTCCTCACTTTACAAGGAAAGTAACAGAAATGATCTACTCTTTGTTTATTTATATACATTCCTTTTTGTCTATTAAAAAAAAATGGCCCCCAGGACTGGAGAGATGGCTCAGAGGTTAAGAACACTTGCTGTTCTTCCAAAGGTCCTGAGTTCAAGTCCCAGCAACCACATGGTGGCTCATAACCATCTATAGTAAAATCTGGTGTGCAAGCAGAATGTTGTATAAATAATAAATAAATCTTAAAAAAAAATAGCCTCCGCTTGAGAGTCACGTCACTGAAGACTCGTTCTGTTTTACAGAATAAAGTGTGGTTGATACTAGAATCACGAAACAAAACAATCAAGGGCTTCAACAGTCAGAAGTGGTAGCTCATGCCTGTAAACCCAGCATTTGGGAAGCTGAAGTAGGAGGGATGTGAGTTTGAGGTCATCGTGAATTACAGAGTGAAATAATGTCTCAAAAAGCCAACAAATAAAAAAAAGAGATTTTAGCTAAACTGCTTAACTTTTGTAACTCAACTGTTTTCTTGCTCAAACCTTTTAGTGTGCATCTCTCCCTGTGCCTGCACCTAGCTCTCTCTGCTGACTGGCTGCACTGCTGTAAGGTAGAAGGCAGGAACAATCTCCATGGGAAGAAGACATGCTCATGAGTGTTCACAGATCTCACCTAAATAAAGGTCTACAATGTCCTGAGCACTAGAAAGGTTCTCAGTCAACAAATGCACATATCTGTTGCTAAACATGTTGACAGCAGGACACCGTGAGCACTTGTCTCTGAGATGGGTCACACCAGGACACCATGAGCATTTGGCTCTGCAGCGATACAGAAGGCCACTAGGAGATAAGGCTGTCCAGAAGCTTGACGCACAGCTATAATGAGGAAGGGACAGCCCTGGCAAGGAGTGAAGGACTGCACACTCAGGAAAATGGACATGAAGGACACACATGACATTTTGGAAACTGCAAAGGACTGTCTTGATGCTTGGTTCAAGAGTTAGAGTTACCCTTGAAGTAACTGACCCTTGTCACAGGATTCTAGCAAGCACTTGAGAATGTAGAATAGACTGGGGAGCCTGGGGGCCCTGGTCAGGGGATGCACAGTCACAGGAGGATGGTGACCCAGACAGGTCCTTCCTTCACCCTGCAGGGACATATCGGGCTCTCCCCTCTTCTTACAGGCTAGTGTTTTGCAGTTCTGGGCCACACAGCACAAAGGCTCTTAGAATTTGGGCAATTCCTTCAACTTAGCCTGGAAGAGCCCGAAATTCTAGTAGAAATAAGCATTCCTTCAAGAAATATGAGTGTGGGTGACAACCCACAGAAATAGTAGCTGTCATTTTATACAAATAGAAACATTTTCCTACTATATCCATCATAAAGTTGAAAAGCACTGTTTAGTATACTTGATTCTTTAAGAATCACAGGAATTGCTGGCCTGAGAAATGTGACTTCTGTATAAAAGAAGCATTATTAGTGTATTACAAATTTTAAAAATGCTGACATCTTTATTCCAGTTGTTTTCTATTTAAAACCCTTACTCTAGTCGAGGGTAGGAATATAACCTATAAGCCTAGTCCTGGGGCAGCTTGAGACAGCAAGATTCCAAACTGGAAACAGCCCAGACTGCACAGCAAGACTCTGTCTCAACAACAAAAAAAAGCCCAAACATTTTGTAAGATTCACCAGAACACTTAAGGAGCACAGTATAAAACACATTAGAACTCCAGGTTAGGTTCAGGACAGATGCCAGGAGTATCTGGGACTACATTCACAGTGCCCTCACTGGTGTTCTTCCGCTGACAAGCCAGGCCTCTGTGGAGTTCACAGCACACCTCCTGACATGGTGTCCACAAAGAACCCTAGAGACCAACACCCAAGAGGGAAGTTGGGACTGTGAAGTGGAGAGGCCCTTTTGTCCAACTTCCCTTGTCCTCTGTGGCCTCCCTTTTCCCACAATGCTGCCAGGATAAACCTCAAAAGACATTTCTACATATGTTCAGAGAAAAATCCAGATGGGATATTGAAGGACCCCTACTTTGCAACCATAGTTGGTATTGGGAAAAGGAGATGAAACACACCAGGAACTCCCAGATAAGGAAAGAACTATCAACTTACTTTTGTTCTAGCTGCATCCTCGTTTTAACCATCCAAATAGGATTCATTAAGGTATTTGTGACAAAAGCTGGAGGGAAAAAACAGGCATCACTGATGCAGTCGGTGTTCGCTGAGGCTGTCTTTATCATACAGTGCTCTGGAGTTAAGATGCAGTGGCCTGACGCAGCTGGGTGCAGCAGCAGTGCCAGTTACATGCTCTGTGCATTCTCTGTGCAGTAGCTGCTGCTGCTGCTGCCATGTCAGCCTCTAGGTGGCGCTGCTAGCATTCTGGTTCATTTGACTCCTAGGGCAAAAACTACCTAAAATTTCAATTTTGAAGTTTCAGATCCAGAAATGATTTGCTTTTAAACTTGCTGATCTCTACTTATAGGTAACATTGAATAAGGGTGTTAAATCTTCAGTTTGAATTCAAACTTGGAAATTTAAAGAAAAACCCACCGACCCACAGAAATCCTTATTTTGGTAAGCCTTCTGTAGCATTTCAACATTCCAGTTCAGCCCCAAATGTCAACACCCAGCTCTCCTTTATCACCTAGTGTCCTCCACAGTCCTGAGTAAGCAGATTAATTAAGACACTGGAGGGCACTGGTTTGAAAAGCTCCCTTAAGATGTGCTTTACCCAGGGTTCTTCTGGGCTAGTTTTACAAGCCTTACAAAGCTGATTAACGGGATCTGGATCACAGCTAGTTCACTCTGGATCAATCTGTTTTAGAATGGTACACTGTCCTTCTCAGGGTTTGGTATTAAGGGAATCACCGCTTCTGTGTGAAGTTGTTTTGATTAATATTGCTTTTTGCTGACTAAAGATCATAATCTAGGTAGTAATTTTATTGAGAGTAACAAAGGAAATTGTGGATAATTAAAGGCTGTTGGCCAAAGGCAGGAATTCTAAAATGCTAACATCAATTCTCTAAAACTCCTGTTAGACGTCAATGGACAGCAGCCTCTGTGCAGAAGGGCAGAGGCTTCTCCCAGCAATTCAGGAGCCAGAGCTTTTTCACACACACTCCCTCAGGGAAGTCCTGCCCTGAGCTCTTTAGAAACAACAAACCATCTGTGAGCATAAGGCCTTAGGTTCAGCCTCAAGTATTACACAGCACACAAAACAGATAGAAGCCTTAGGTCCTCAAACCCTGATTCTTGCTGTACAAGACAGCTGTTAAGGGTGGAGGCACCTCACCTTGGGGAGTCAGAAAGAAAGCAGCTCCTACCCCACATTAGAACTTAATAGGGGAGTCAGGAAGATATGAAGAACACATTAACATTTCTTTAAAAGAAGCACAACTGACCAGTGGAGGGAAATGTGTGTGTGAAGGAAGAATAAGAAGCTTGAGTAGTGAAAGAAAACGAAATCTGTTTATAAACTGCTAACAGTCATGTTCTGCAAACTCCAACATAAAGCTTTTGGAAATTATTTTAGGTGCAAAACAGGCACCAATTTCTGGAGAAAAAAAAAAAAGAAAGCAACACAAAACAACAAGTTTGGGACACAAGTCTTCATCTCACTTGCTAGGGTAACATACCTGCAGAGCCAGCTGAGAAAATGTGCACAGTATTGCTATTAGGCACAAAAATGCCATTAAATTGCTCTTTGGCTTTGGAGTAACATGCAAAGTAGACAGCCCTGTTAGGACAAAGAGAGAATGCCATGAAGAAATCATTACTGCACTTTAAACTATATCCGTCCCTCTCAACAGCCACGACATGGAAAAGACTACAGGAGAGAGTAAAGATCTTCCTGCCAGCCAGGAAGCAGAGGCGGGCTCGCACCCGGGCCTGCCACTGCCCTGGGATGCTCGCGCCCCTCCAGAAATTAAGTGGTGACAGAAGGAAGGGTCCTGGTTTACAGGAAAATGAGATTTTTTTTGGTAACACATATAAAAAGAATGAAATATCGTTTCACATCCTTTTGGTTCATTTTTTGAGACAGGTTTTCTCTGTGTAGCCTTGGCTGTCCTAAACTCATTCAGAAGACCAGGCTGGCCTGGAACTCAAGAGATCCACCTGTTTCTGCCTCTTTACTGCTGGGATTAAAGGTGTGTACCATCACCTGACTCCTTTTACATTCTTTATAAATGCTAATCATTTGAGTAGAAGTGTCTACTGTCATTTTTAAAGGTGTAGTATTTCACAAATGTAAGCACTCTCTCCTTGCTGTGCCTTGTGCTGAGCTGTGTGAACACTGCAGTCTCAATGGCCTGTGAGGACTCTGGAGCAATGCTTCTCTTCGCCTCTGAGGACACTGGTTCGGACTAAGCTCTGGCACCAGATCCCAACAGAAAGGACAAAAAAAGGGGTGGGGGGAATAATCATTTGTGCCGAAGTTTGCAGTTCCTATTATCAAGTCAAGTTATCTGTCCTTCCAAGAAATCAGGATTAGAGAAATGTAACAGGTGTCCTAAAGGGGCAGATTCCAATAAGCATAAGCATGCTGCCCTGCTTTAATCCTTCTAAGATAGTAACCTGATATGAACCAGCTATCTATTTTTCTATTCTGTTTTTCCTTTGAAAGTAACTCTGAAATGTATGACCTTTTGATGTATATCTTTTGATCCTGTTTATGCTTTTTTACAGCCTGTTGGGTCTCAACAAACAAACATACAGTCTAACTTTATAGAATACAGCACTGCTAGATCCCAAGGCAACTAAAGCCTATACACTGCACTGTCAGGACTTTGGCCTGTGACACACATTATCACTTGTTCCTTTTCCACACACAGCTCCCCTCTCTATTGGCACTGCCCAGTAACTTTCTGTAATACTGAGACACTAGCTGTGCATGGATAATGAGTACTTGGAAAGTGGCCAGTATTTTAACTAATAAAAAAGGTGACTAGAGACAGAGCAACTTAGTGTGCTGGGATAGTGCAGTTCTACAAAGGGTTTAAAGAGAATTAAAAACAAAAAAAACAAAACCAAGGATGTAAGGTTACAGAAAGTAAAGCCTTTGTGATTCCTTCAGACTAATGCTCCTATGGGTCACCTGGCCGTTCTGCTATGAGCACAGATTCTGACATGGATCTGTGTGTGCTACAACATTGAGCGTTTCTACACCTAGGGACTGAGTGCACACCACACACAAGGTAAGAAACTCTCACTTAAATCTGAGTTCTGACAGAGGCTAGTTTTCCCATTTAAAAACAAACACACACCAACACAATACAAACAAACAACAACAAAAAAACAGCCCACTTTTCACATACTAAGAACAACCCATGGTCAGCACTGTTTCTCCATGTCAGACATATTTAGGCAATTTTAATACAGGGGGAAAACAAACTGACATTTAACAGTGTCACTCTTGGGCAAGAAAAGACTGAGTACTGCATGCTGATTGCAGTGAGCCTGCTCAACAGTTACATGCTTACCTTGATGGTGCAACTCCAACCAAATTTGGACCCAAGCCTCTAAAAAGTGACTTTGGTCCCTCCTTTTCCAGGATCGACCTGAATAATTAGAAAAAGACACAGATTTAGAATCTCCCTGGAAGCTGCAAATGTGGCTTACCAGGCACACATGAAGCCCTACTTAGTTGATCCTCAGCAATGAACAGGGCATGGTGGTACACACAGGCAGCCCTGGGAGGCAGGAGCAGGAAGATCCAAAGTTTAGAGTCATCCTTGGCTACAAAGAGTCTGAGGGCAGTGTGGGCTCCGTGAGACTGTCTACAAAACCAATACCTCTGAGCAAAGCCTATCAACCTTCACAGTGTCTGCTTGAAGAAGTAGAATGTTTAGGAGCCCCTAGACTCCCACTTCTCTCTGTAGAATATACAACCAGAAGGCTGTAGAATCAGAAAGAAATGTTACACAGAGTAAATCCAAAAGAAATTCTGTCCGAGGAAATCTCTGATTCGGTTTTTCAGTTACTCTCACTTCAGTCTGAAATCTCACTTCCTCAGGAGGCTGAGACAGCAAGATCACATGTTCAAGGTCTGCCTAGACTACACAGTGAGTTTAGGGCAGCAAGGCCCTGGCTCAAAATATATAAAGCACAAAAGGAGGAGGGGTGAAGATGCAGGCCAACAGCAGAGAGAGCACTTATCTCACATGTACGAGACTCTAGGTTTCAGTTCTGCTTCCCCTGCAACCTGGGCCCCACTATATTACTGTGACTTTACTATTATTTCTGGGGACAGTCTCATTATATAGCCCAGGCTGGTTTCTAACTTGGCATGTTCCTGCTTCAGCCTCCTAAGCGCTAGGATTTTATGTGTGTAAACACCTCATATTGAATAGATGAATTATCTTTTCCTGTTTTCTGAGACAGAATTTCTCAGTGTAGCCCTGGCTACCCTGGCACTGGCTCTGTAAACCAGCTGGCCTCAAACTTACAGAGACCCACCTGCCTCTGCATCCCAAGTGCTGAGATTAAAAGCGTGCACTATCACTACCTGGTGAAATTTTCTTTTATTAAACCTTCCTTTTGCTGGGTACGGTGGCCATGCCTTTAATTTCAGCACTGGGGAGGTAGAGACAGTTGGATCTCTATGAGTTCAAGGCCAGCCTGATCTACCAAGCGAGCTCCAGTACAACTAGGAATACACAGAGAACCCCCGAAAAACCAAACCAAAACAAAAACGAAAGCAGGACAAATCTATAAAAAGGTACATGTAAGTCATTTGTGCCATTCCTATAACTTTTCTTCTATATGAAATTATTTCAGAACAAAAGGTTTTCAAAAAATCAGAACAAAACAAAACAAAAAACTGGGCTGGAGAGATAGCTCAGCAGTTAAGAACACCGACTGTTCTCCCAAAGGGCCCAGGTTCAATTCCCAGCACCCACATGGCAGCTCATAACTGTCTTTAACTCTTGTTCCAGGGGATCTGACACCCTCACACAGACATACATGCAGTCAAATTTTAAAAAACAAAAACAAAAAACAACAGCCGGTAGCTGGTAGTCACACCTTTAATCTCTGCATTTAGGAGACAGAGCTAGGCAGATCTGAGTTTAAGGCTAGCCTGGTCTATAGAAAGAGTTCCAGGATAGTCAGAGCTACATAGAGAAACCCTGTCTCAAAAACAACAACAATATAAACAAACAAACAAACAAACAAAAACAACAAATCATACTACAGGTCATTAAAAACTGAGACCAAAATTATAGCACATAAAGTTTGTAAGAATCAAGGGTTAAAGCAAACACTTAGGCTTTTTTGAAACACACAGTGCTTCAAAATGAAATATGTGGGAGTTTCACTGAAAAATCACAAGGCCAAAAATAAGCCACCTGGCTCTTAATATGCACAACTTAATGATTCCAATTAAAACCCTTTACTTTTATCACCTTCCTCAAAGACAACTGTTTCCAAAACGTGTCTCCAGTAGCACCGTAAGGGGACCTACACCTGCTGACACAGCAAGTACTACAGATTCAAATGCTCTCTACCTGCCAGTCTTTTAAGTGTAGACTCCAACTGTGGTCTCCGGTAATGAGCCCTGTGCAGCCTCCAAGCTATTTAAGAAGATTGAGGGAACCTCTGGTCCCAGGAAGCTGGGAGCCCTCATCTATAATGCAGCAGGGACTGTGTCCTCAAGTGACTTGCCTTTTAAGAGCTGAGGAAAGACATCTCCATAGTTACGCATTTAACAGTGGCAACAATTCGAATCTGTTACATAAGCTGAACTTCTGCCCTGTCTGGGTGTTTATAAACTTTCTGGAACAATCAAGCTCCTGCTATACAGTTTTGAAAGACCAGTATCCTGGCTCACTCTTCCACAGCATGCCACCTTTCATAGTAGAAAAGCATGTAGGAAGCAGTCAGAGTCTTGTTCAGAGTACATCACTCTCTTAGACCCATATACATAGGAGAGGCAAGTACCTCATCCAGGCATCTATAAGAACAAGGCACTTTCTGAAAGACATAGACCAGCTAACTGCTATGGGCATTAATTTTCCAATTGAAAAGGGAGCTGGAGAGATGGTTGGGGGTTACAGTCACTTGCTGCTCTTGCTGAGGACCAAAGTTTGGTTCCCAGAAGCTGTGCCAGGCAGCTTACTTCACAGGAGCCTGTGCCTCCACCTTCAGGAGATTTGGCCACGGACATTCATGTGTAGTATATTATTCCTACATGCACGCGTACACACATAAGCTTTTTAAAATTATTATTAAAAAAATTTTAAAGGCCTTAAAAAGTTAAATACTTCAGTAGTTCAAATCTTCACTTAAAAAAAGTATTTTTCAAAAGCAAAGACACCTGACAAAACATTATTTTTAAATAGTATGTGTTATGATCTCCATATGCATGCACGTATGGAGCACACACCATAGTTTTTTGTGTTTGTTTTCTTTTTTTTAATATTTATTTCTTTATTATTTATACAGCATTCTGCCTGCACATGTGCCTGCACACCAGAAGAGGGTACAAGATCTCACTATAGATGGTTGTGAGCCACCATGTGGTTAGTGGGAATTGAACTCAGGACCTTTGGGAGAACAGACAGTGCTCTTAACCCCTGAGTCTTGAAACACCATCCAGATAGGACACTCTTCACTGCTTTGGGATCCGATCCACAAGTACACTGCGTGATCTGAGGGCAAGCTTTCTTCAGATGGGCATTGGAACACACCACACAAAGAAATTCTGCTATGAACCTCACCTTAAAAAGCACTAAGGAGAGCAGCAAAATGTGTCTGTATGGCGAGAGGCCATAATCCCTGAACATGACCCATTACTAACCTGCCCAATTTCAGAAAATCACTGGGTTGGTTCTGAATGCTTCTCCAGTCACACACAACATTCTAAGGAGAACACTTTCAAAATAAACATCTCCCACCTTCAGGGGTGGAGTGAGAGTGAGGAGAAACAAGAGCAAGGAAATAAGTAGCCAGCACTGCTGGACGATGGCGTATTTGCTGAGGAGAAAGGAGAAAGGCAAGATGGGTGTGTGTGGGGCAGGGGAGCTCAGTCTAAATAACTGGGTCACTGCAGGGTATTCCTGAAAAGGTGTCAAAGCCACAGAGATAATGTCTGCGGGCACGAGAGAAACTTTGCTAGCTATGTTCTGTGCTTTCATAATTTATTTTTGAGACAGGGTCTCACTTGTAGCCCTGGCTGCCCTAGAACTCTATGTAGAACAGGCTGGCTTCAAACTCACAGAGTCTACATCTTGAATGCTAAGATTGAAGATGTGCACCACAATGCCCATTCCTGTGCCTTTAAAGAAACAAGGAGGCTAGAGGGGAACAGTACGGTGACGGGACTGCTGAGGGAAGAGCAGGTAGGCCCCAGGGATGGCTGTGGGGTGAAGCTCCTGCTTGGAGGAGGAATGTACCTGCCCTGCTGAGCAGAATGAGGACAGTAGATAGCTAAATTTCAGGCCAACTAGGGCAACTAGGACACTAACGCTAACCCTACAGCTAACAAGTGAGACACTGAAGCCTTCATCAGGATGGCACTAGGTTCCTATATACTTTGAAAGCAGAATTTACAGGATTTGCTGTGGATTGAGAGGAGTCTCCAAGGTCCCAGAACTGTAGCTGCAAAGGATGAAGCTGCTTTAAGCAAGCAGGTTCTGGGCCCAGCAGGGCAGTGAGTTCTAGTTTGTGCCCATTTCACTGGGTAGAAAACATTCATGCTGTCCTCACAGGCAGCAGGGGGTAGATGTGAGAAACCCCAGCACTCACAGATGACTCAATGAGACAACTAGGGGACAGATATCACTAAGGGAGCCTTGGGACCCTGCCGCAGCAAGAAGAGGTGAGGTGGTACGGCAGCAGCCACAGCTAAGGGAGCAGAGACAACAATAGTGAGGGGCTGAGGTCCTGCTCCCGGCCAGCTACAACTCCACACAGGACCTGAAGGAGGCTGCAGAGGACCAGCTGTGTGGTCTGGGCTCTTCTGCTTTTGGTTTCCCTTGCTCTCAGCTGCTTCCAACTGTCCTAGAAACAAGGGGGCTGTGCACTAAACAGACCCTAGACACCTACAACTGCTAATCTTCACGGCTTCCTAAGATGGGGGAACTACCTTTAAGACTATTGTGAAAAATCAATAGAATCTTTTTAAAATCTGAAAGCTACCGGCAACAGCGCAGGTATTGCGCTGCAGGAGAATCCTAAAAACAAACATAACAGGCTAAATAAATATCGCTTGAGTGAGCAAGACAAATGCACAGGCCCTTCCTAACAGGCAGCACCGTTAACTCAAGAACTTGACTTGTTCCCATGGTTTGCATTTTGACATAAATATACTGTAACTGGATATCCATGTAGAAGGGACAGTTTCTGGCTTTGCACCAACCACCCCTGGAAGTGCTCCCTGGATTTTAGTGGCAAAGCGCCCTTTCCTTTGGTCTCCACTGTGATGAACATCTAGTGCAGGTGGGACTACTGGAGCAGTGAGGAAGCAGACAGAGGTGATGCCCCTTCCATGAAGCACATTTACCTCACAGGCGAAGCCGGGTTGGTAGCTACAGCTTTTGGGTAGTGGTTTCTAAGGGAGAGTAAATATTAACTAGTCACACGTTATAAGGCAAGTCTGTACGAAGCAGTTCCTTCTGAACTGCTAATGAAAAGGCCTGATGACTTGCCACCATCTCACAATGGCCAAGACACTACAAAAGCTGTCACCTAACACCAAGCAGAAATTTCTCTCAGATACTGAGGATCATGATCCTGTTTGTGCCTCCACATACCCTGGCCTCAGGTGGCCCTATCGCTCACCACCTGCTCACCACCTGCTATTGGGACTTCAATCCCTTCCTCAGTGTTAACACTGAAAACCTGATCCTCCTCGGCAGCAATTTCTCACAAATGTGTGACCAGCACAATGGCTCAGTGGGTAAGCAGTCTGTCACCAAGCCTGACAACCTAAGCGTGGTCCCAGGAGACCTGCCCTCCACCTGTGTGCTATGGCACACCATCCCATTGCTCGAAAAATAAGTAAGAAATCTAATTCTTGTATTTGAACCAAAACTGCATAAAGTGGACCGGCAAGTGACAGGGGGCGGCCGCATGGATGGGACTGCACTTACCTCAGAACCTGCAAGAGTCCAGGCGCCACAGACGTTGGTCTCATCATTCCAGCTCCACTAATGGTCCCCAGATGGACCTGAGGGTAATAGACCGTCCGAAGAGCGAGTCTCGAAGACTGCAGTCTTGTCTTGATGACTTCTAGCGGACATGTGAAAATAGCACCAACTGTGCCCCCGCACCTAGAGGAGAGAGGCCACAGCAGGATCAGCAGGCAGCAAGAGTCTCTGTCAGCAGAGGGGCCTGATCTCTACTCCCTTCCTTTTTAAGACAGATTACCTGTATTCATTTCATATAACTTACAAGGGAGTTAAAAATGTTTGTTGGGGTTCCAGAACTAAAGAGAAGCACTTCACCATGACCCAACAGTGCAGACGCTCTCTGTGTCTCCACACAGCACCAACGAATTCCCACTGTTGGATGTTCGTGCAGTCACCACGAGACTCACCATGAACAGTCTAGAAGACACATCTCTGCACATTTAAGCGGAATATTCAGACGGCGCTGCTATCTGAAAATTTGTTTATCACAACACAGACCTCACATGGACGACTCAACATTGCTGCATACTGTCAGCTATGAAATCCTATTTTCTTCCCTCATGACTGCCTGGCATATGCTGCGTTTTCCTGGTCTGTTTCTCCAAGTCATTCCTTTAGGACAGTCACTTCAGTTCTGTCCTGCATAACATGCTGATAGCAAGAGATTTCTGGAATTACTTTTTAAACATTTTTCTTTTTGGTACAAGAATTGAGGCCAAGGGGCTAGAGTGATGGCTCAGAGGTTAAGAGCAATGACTGCTCTTCCAGAGGGCCCGAGTTCCACTACATAGTGGCTCACAACCATCTGCCGGAAGCTGATGCCCTCTTCTGGTGTGCAGGTATACATGCAGATAGAGCACACATATACATTAGATAGATAGACAGACAGATACAAAAAGAATTGTGTCCAGGCTCATGCTAGGCAGATACTCTGAGCTACACTTTCAGGCCTTTTTATTTTACTTTATTTCAAGACAAGGTCTCATTAAATTGCCCAGATTTCAGTTCTCCTGCCTCAGCCTTCTGAGCACCTAGATCACAGGTGTGCACACTACCACACCCAGCTCACACACTTTTCTTCAAGAGCTCACTTATTTATCCTCAACTACCTACTTTTACCTTCTCTTACATAACACTATCTCCGAAACCATGCTGGATAGGCTAGCTACAACAAATGATGTCACGTACCACCTACAGTCACCATCCATACAACCAGAAACTTTCCTTCTTGGAAAGCATGGCCCTACAGCGGGGCAAGTCCAAGTAGGGTCCTGGGCTCTTACTTACCTTTGCATCTGTGGCAGCAGAACCAAATAAGTTCAAAGGTAATAGATAATTCCTCAGCCAAGGACTATTTAGTTGAGAATACACAGAGAACATCTTCATTTTTTTAAAATTACATTTATTGGGGGTGGGTAAAGCATGCCACAGCATGAGTATAGAGGTCAGAGGATAACTTACAGGAGTAGGTTCTCTCCTTCCACCATGCAGGTCCGGGGATTAAACTCAGGTCATCAACCTTGGCAGCAGGTACCTACGCCAACCAAGCCATCCTGCCAGCCAGACTAGCGTTTAAGGCTTGGGGAAGCACTTACTCTATCTTTTACGTGCACCGGACTGAGAACTCCTAGCATATGCAGTTTTAACTTAGCCTCTCTACAGCACTGAGTTTAAATGTTGCAAATCTAGAGAGTTAACACAGAACTTAATATCTACCCCCCAAAAGTGAATAAAGCAACATCTCTAGGTAGAACTTACATTAGAGGCCTACAGTTAGTTAGCAAGATGGCTTGGCAGTGGGTAAAAGTGCTTCACGCAGTCCTGAGAACTTGAATTTAATTCTAAGAATGTTTTTTTTTAAACTTTTAATGTTGGTTGGAGTGGTCTGCAACTTAACTCCAGTGAGATGGGTGGTAGACAAAGGAGAATCAGCCAGAAGCTCACATACAAAGGGCAGTAGAAGAGATAGCAAGAGTGACCCAGTTTCAAACATTAAGTGGGAGGGACTGGAAAGATGGCTCAGAGGTTAAAGGCTGCTGCCTTTCCAGGGGACCTGAGTTCAGTTCCCAGCACCACAAAGCAGATTATCACTAGCCTTAACTCCAGGTCCAGGTTTTCAGCACCCTCTTCTGGCTTCCATGGGCCAAGTACACATACAATGCACTACATACTGGCAGGCAACACACTTTTTAATTTTTAATTAACTTTACATCCCAAATAAACAAACTTTAAAAAGAAAGGTGGAAGAAGAGAATCAGCTCCAGAAAAGTTGTCCTTTGAGCTTGACAGACATGCAACAGCCAGAGCTTCCTCCACTGCTACAACAACCCAGGGCTATGCCCACACACGGGACCGTGTTCTTGTAGTTCAGCACTGGACTATGCTTTTAGTTAAACAATTGCTTTTGTTGAATGTTATGGCTCATATGGGTAATCCCAGAACTCTGGAGACTCAGAGAGGGGGATCGTGAGATTGAGGCTAGACTAGACTACACAGTGAGACCCTACCTAAGAAAGAGAACAAATGGAAGGAAGGAGGGAGGGAAGGAAGGAAGGAAATAAAAATACTGTTTTGTGACAAGCATTCAATCCCACAACAATCTTCTTCTGAAGTGGGAACATATTAGCCCCAACTTATCAGAAGGGACTTAAATATTATAAAACAGAAATGTATATAGGTGAGAGAGGAAGAACACGCAGCTATGTTTGGCTATTTAGGCAAACCTGCTTTAAAATTATGATCTTAGCACGAAAAATAAAATTGAGCTGTTATCTAGTACCAGATTGGGAGGAAGGAATGAAACAAGGCAGCAAGGAAAGAAGGGAAGGAGAGGACAGAGGGAGACAAGGAAGAAGGGGCTGGGCATTTTTCAGTCTGCTTGTCATCCCAACATTTGGGAGGCTAAAGCATTAAGTTACCACGAGTTCCAGGCCCATCACAGCTACAGAGCAAGACCCTTTCCAAACAAAACAAAAAGTAGAAAGAAACAGTAGAGCTGAGCACAACACTGCATTCCCTTTGTTATGACTAGTGAGCTAGTACTTACTAGGCCAGCACCTGTTACTACCATGGTAATTGAAGTAGGTTAGAGTCCTCAACCATGGCGGCAACTTAAGATGCTTTGATGAGGACTGAAGGGAGGAAAGACAGAAAGAAGAAATAGATTCATTCTTTTCAAGATTGATTTATTTTATTTTTAGTTATATAAATACATGAACAAAGGCCTGGGTGTATCAGAGAGATTAACTCAGGGTTGATGACCTACCCTCAGAGGGTCCCAGTACCATACTGACGAGGGACAGAATGAGAAGGGCAAAGGAGAGCACCCACTAGCAGTGTTCTCGTTCTCTCTACTTGTTCATCATGATGGAATGAGAACACGGACCCAAATAAATCTTCCTGTAAGTTGTCACTCCTGCGTTTGTTTTTTAAGACTTATTATTTATACACTACTCTGCCTGCATGTATGCAGTACACACCATAAGAGGGCACCAGATCTCATTAAAGATGATTATGAGCATGTGGGTGCTGTGAATTGAACTCAGGACCTCTGGAAGAGCTGACAGTGCCCTTAGCTGCTGAGATGTCCCTGCAGCCCGCTGCTGCATATTTTGTCACAGCGACAACAACAACAAAATCTAACACGCCTGGCCTGGAACTCTGCGGCAGCACTGAGCTTCCTTTCTCTAGGCACTAAAGCCAACGAAGCCCCTGAGAGTCTCCATCTATGTCCATAGAAGACTATCCTGTGGTAGGAAGTCACCCATATCCTTCTCCAGCCTCTTCTCCTTTTGTTGGCCTGGGCACAGGTACGGCCCCTCAGTCTGCAATCCAGACCTATTAGGGGCTGGGAATAAAGCAGGGACAGAACAGTAAGACACCCCTTCCCCAGCAGTCTACAAGGACCAACACAGCGATCCGGTGGAGTCGGTTCTTGGTTCTGAGCATCTTCAGGCAATGTTCAGACGCCAGGAAGTCACATTCCACATGGTGGCAGTGTCAGCATCAGCGATAGTGGAGAATCAGCTATCTGGCTGGACAGGAGTATCTAGATCAGCGATTTCCTAACTCAGTGGTTCTCAACCTTCCTACTGCTGTGACCCTGTGACCCTCATGCTCCTCATACTGTGTGAACCCCCCAACCAAAATTACTTCATTGCTACTTCATAACTGTACTTTTATTACTGTTAAAAATCAGTAATATAGCCAGATATGGTGATGCACACCTTTAATCCCAGCACTCGGGGAGGTAGAGGCAGGCAAATCTCTTGAGTTCAAGGCCAGCCTGGTCTACAAAGTAGACCAGGACAGCCAAGGCTACACAGAGAAATCCTGTCCAGGAAAAAACAAAAAACAAATTAAAATCAAAACACAAAAAGAATCACAATGTAATTATCTGATATGCAGGATATCTGATATGTGACCCTGTGAAAGGGCTGTTCAACCACCAAGGGGTCACTACCTACAGGCTGAGAACTGTTGTGCTAAGTGAAGTACACATTCTGAGATATGTTTCCAAACATCCACTGGTGTGAAGAAAGAAAAGAGACGCTGGAGAGATGACTCTTTCAAAGAACCAAACTCTGGTTCCTAGCACCCTACCCAGCAGTTCATAACTGCTGTTACTTCAGCTCCAGAGACTCTGATACCCTTTTTCAGTTCTCCATAGGTACCCACACACTTGTCACACATACTTGTCACACACACACTTAAAAAAAAATTTTGGTGTTTTGAGACAGGATTTCTCTGTGTAGCCCTGGCTGTCCTGGAAATAATTCTGTAGATCTGTAGACCAGGCTAGCCTTGAACTCAGAGATTCAACTGCTTCTGTCTCCCAAGTGCTGGGATTAAAGGTGTGTGCCACAACCACCTGACTCACAAATAAAAAATGTTAAAGGAAAGTACAGAGAGAAAATTTTATTTTACTTAAATTTTTACAACTTAATTTATATTTTATATGTGTATCTTATAATTATAAAATTAAGAGGGTACTAGAACTACACATGGCAGGGGTGGGGAAGATGCCCAGTGTGTAAAATGTTTGCCTCACAGGTAACCATAGCAACGGGGAGGCAGAGACAGGTGGCTCCATAGAGCTCACTGGCAGGCCAATGAACCCCAATTGATGAGCTCCAGGTTCTATGAGACTGTCTTTAAACAAAAAGAAAAACGTTGACCTTATACACATATACACATACACCAACATAAAAGAGAAGCAAGAATATTTTAATCTTAGGGCCACATGATCAAAGTCTGAGACCACTATTCTAGACTTGGTTCCTAGCCCAGGCAATTCTGTCTCCACCCCCAGTGATATCTGCCCATGTCTGAAGACATTTTTGGTTGTTGAAGTGATGCTGTTATTAGTAAGCCTGTATGCTGCTAAATATCCTGAAATGCATAGAAAAGAACAATTAAGCACCCTGCCAAAGCTGGAAAAGTGCATTCTAGACCAATAAAAATGGACAGCTCATCTTGGAGGCAATGTAAACAAGGTGGCGTTGCTGGCAGCCTCCCAGGGTTCCGGCCCTCTGTCCTAACCAGATCCGCCTCTTAGGTCATACCATACAGTATGAATGGGATCAAGGCCATTTCTAGTTTTAACTCTGACTCATTTATGCCCATTAACATGACACCATCTACTCTGTCACAGTGTCTGTTCAGAAGAGAGCATGTGATTTGGTCCAAGATACTCAGCATAAATTCCCTTAAAGCAATGACTGGTTTAGAGACGGTGTGTCTCCAAGCTGGTCCCATAACTGAAACTTGAGACCTACTCCGTGGTGGAGAGACAGAGGAACTGCACGCAGTGAGGGGACCAAGCAGATACCACTGGGAGGCAGAGCTATCAGGGCTCCACCAAGCCTGTGGAGCGGTTGCTCCAAGAATTAACCAGTAGATTTTCTATTGCTTACAGCTGCAAGTCCTAAATTTACACCTAAA
>CM053763.1:118866623-118903443 GCA_028658305.1 Pachyuromys duprasi
TTATATGAAAAATGCTCCTAGGCATTCCTCCACTTTCTCTCATCAGAGCTGAAGTAGCATTTATTACCCAAAGGCATATTAAACATTTATCTTTTTATATCCACATGGCCCTTGCTTAATTTCCCCAGTGGATTAGGTGCCTTTCCCTCAGTTCAGGGTAGAACAACCACTACAAAATAGACAATGGATCTTTCTGCTATTTTTATGGGATCACAAGTTACACAAAAAATTTCAATTATGTACATAAATTATCTTTTACTTCAGAATTTCAAATAATCAGAAAAAAAAACTTCGATATATTTTCAGTAAAAATACGCTATTTCTTGAGCATATACCCACTCACCTTAGGCACTAAAATCAAGGCCAACATGCTTTTTAAAAAGTCATTACTTTTAAAATATTATAATTATTATGCGTGTGGAGTGCTCATGTGGCAATCAATCAGTTTTCCTTTTCTATCATGTGAGTCCCAGATACTGTCGGGTTTGGCATCAAGGGCCTCTGTCAGCAAAACTACTTTGCTGGCCCATAAACTTTTATCAAACTTATTTATTTAATGTGGGGGTGGCAGGGGTGTTGCTGTGCATATGTGGATTTCAGGGGGACAACTCACAGCTCTGTCCTTCTGCCATGCGGGTCTCCAGGTCTGAACTCAAGTTGTCCAGCTTGGCAGGAAGCCCTCTGCCTACTGAGCCATCTCTCAGCTCCCAAGGTGCTATTTATTACAAAATCACTACCCAACTCCTAGTAAACTGACTTCTGTGTTGATGGACTATTCACAGGTACAAAATGGGCTCTCCCAACAAACGATCAAACAGGTACTCTGCAAGCCTTCTAATCTTTGGGGATTTGATAAATTTTCTCCTTTCTCCTACTTCTGTAATCATTACTTGAAAAATATGAGTTCCTTCCGGCATACACCATAATATTCTGGCAAGTTTATCTGAGTATCTGACATCATCAGGCTTATAAGATGTCAATTATGCAAATTGTATATTTATTTCATTAAGACAAAAACAATTTTGGATGTAGCTGATTCTCTTTTATATGATAAATCCTTTACCCCATTTCATTTGGAAAGAAAATTTTAAATAGCACCCCAAAAGTTGGAGAGAGAGCTCAGCAGTCAAAGATTACTTGCTTGCTCTTGCAGAGGACCCAGGCTCAGTTCCCAGCACCCACACAGTGGATCAAAACTGTTTATAAGGGGCTGGAGCGAGGGCTCAGTGGTTAAGAGCACTGGTTGCTTTTCCAAAAGTTCTGAGTTTAATTCCCAGCAACCACATGAAAGCTCACACCCATCTATAATGAATCTGATGCCCTCTTCTGGTGTGCATACAGACAGAATACTGTATACATAATAATAAAATCTTAAAAAAAAACTTTATATAATTCCTGTTTCTGGGGATACAGTATCTTTTCTGGCCTCAGTGGGCACCAGGCATACACATGGTACATATACATACAGGCAAGCAAAACATTCATATAACATAAAATAAAAATAAATAAATCGTAAGAGGAAAAAAAGCATCCCAAATGAAAAAGATTCATATCTTTCACAAATAAGAGAACTCAAAACTAGTACTACTTTATACCAATATCATTTCCGCAAATATTAAGGTATAACTCAGCAATAAAATACTGTTTCTCTTTATTTAGGACAATTCAGACCATATCAATTTATACCAAGTTAATAACTGAGTATTAAATTGTTTAATACTGACTGGCAGTTGTGACTTGAAGGAAGCTCATAGTATCTACCCTCAGGAAACTTCCATCCATAGCCGGGGTCGGGTGCTGGGAGGAGGGAGGCAGTGGTGGCCTACACCTTTAATCCCAACACTAGACAGGCAGAGAGAGCTCTGAGTCTGAGTTCAAGGACAGTCTGGTCTACAGAATGAGCTCCAGGACAGCCAGGGCTACACAGTGAAACCCTATTTTGAAAAGGAGGGGGAGGGGGAAACTTCCATCCTATTGGGCATTTCCCAACCAAATTAAAAAAAAAAAACAAACACCTTTTCATATATACAAATATAATAGATGAAATTAAAGTCAATTTTATTCATAATTGTGTATGTATATACATATATATATAATTGTGTGTGTATACATACACATATATACACACACAGCCTGATACAAAGTATTACTCATTTGTTTAATAAAAATTCCTGTAAGCATGTGTTGTTGTTTGGTTGGTTTATATAGTTCCACAGATCCAACCAAGGACAAATGCTTTACTGTGAGTTATATCCTCAGACCTTAGGGAAGTTTTGATGGTCTCTACCTTTCCCTACAGCCATCTTTGTAATGCTTCAAAGTAACCAGGATCAAACTGGTAGTGACGCAGTGCCAGAGTACACCGTGAGCAGCTGCCAAAGTCTGTGGGAAGACAGTCTGAAAATATCTGTGGGCAACATTTCGGACCATAAAGATCTACCATATCCCCATCGCAATACTTCCTTCGGAACATGCTGAGGACTAAACCAAGAACCCAGGGCCACAATCATACTAAACATAAACACACAATCTACCGAAAGTTATTTCCTGGCCTCTATTTTAAAAAATACTTAAAGGTCATATAACTGTGTATTATGACAAAATGCACAGACACACACAAATCACACACACACATCACACCATAAAAAATAAGACCAAAAGCATCTAGCTCTGACTGTTAATCTCTAAATCTACCACAGCTGATCCAGCTGTCCAGTTTTCCCCAGCACCAGGCAGCTCTAATGGCCACTCCATGGTAGCACTGCAGGCAAAGGCCATCACTAACACTAGAACATAAGCCCCCAGACCCTTGAAGGCAAATCAGGTCTTACAAGGAAGGGTCACTTCAGCGCATTCTGGCCTTTTCCTGAATGGGATGACTTAAAGCACAGAATGGAATTGCAGGCTTTACTTGTTAAGAGTAATAGTGTCTGAGTACATCCCTGCTCTGACAACACTGAAGAAACATGGAGACCTTATAAGAAACTACCTTTTAATAGCAAGACTAAAGCTCACTCTCACAGAATCGAACACACTACAAGGCAAACTGAAAACTCTGAGACCAAATGCCTTAAAAATGTTTTACTTTGGGGCTGGAGAGATGGCTTGGTGGAAGAGCACTGTGTTCTTCTGAGCACCCAGGCTTGATTACCATGACCCACATGGCAGCTTACAACCATCTATAACTGCAGTTCAAGGGGATCCAATGCTTTCTTCTAGTCCCCGATGGGCACAGGGCATACCCGTGGTACATGTAAACCAAACACCCATACACATGAAATAAAATCTAAAAAAGTATTTTGATTCAGCAGCTGTATTTCCACAGGTAAGGATGTGATTTATCATGGATGAAAAGGAACAAAAAGTGAAGATTAGAATGATGTCATCAGTGTCTTTGGATGTCACTGAAAGTTATGGCAACAGCTTCATGATCCCCACTCCACAGGCTTTAGAAACTGAATTTGACTTCACTGTTCTTACCACAACTCAGCACTAAATATTAACCAGACTTACTAACGATAAACTGTACTCAGAAATGCACTACCATGAACATTCAATACATTACCAAGAAGAAAGCAAAGAACAGCTAGGAAACATGGCTCATGTCCTGTGATCCTCGTGTTTGGAAGGCTGCGGCAGAATTGCTGGGAGTTTGAGGCTAGCCTGGGTATACTCAGAACCTTTCCAAAGTGCTTATTTCTAGATGCTGGTCTGTGGTGGTCTTTCTTTCTGCTCTCTTTTCAAAGAGCAAAATGCTATACTGAAAATCTGACTATTATATGTTAATATAGGAAATAATCTCTGGAAATAATCTAGAACTTGTCTCTTTAAGAAAAAAAAAAACCTAAAGACTATGAACTGTTTTGGTTCAGTCTTTATTTTTCCAGGATCTAAAATCAATTTTCACTGGTTCTATTAATTTATAAGCCCATTACAGCTGGTAAAAGTATTCTTGTATCACCAGGACCTAGTGGCACACATCTTTAATCCTAATACTTGAGAGGCAGAAGCATAGACAGAGGATCTTTGTGATTTCTAGACCTTGTCTCCAAAAAATAAAATAAAAATTGTCTGGGGATAACATTAAATCTGTTTGAGAGTATAGCCTTCAATGACTATTCAATAAACAAGGGAAAACCAACAGATTTTAAAAGCAAGATCTCTTACTTCTCAAAGACAACAAACTTAGCTCTCTGGAAAGGTGCCTAAAAATGGAGGAAAGCAGTTACAAGGACCCCTGGGCCGACAACTTTAACTACGGGCTGTGCCCTCTTTATACTCAATTCCTTTCATGCTCTACCCTAAAAGGGACAAAAGCATTTTAAGCTAAAACCCAATTAGTAACTGTGAAAACGTCCTTTTAAAGGCTCATTTCTTATCTGCAGGCCTGGAGATGTCAAGCAGCTAATGGAAGACCCAGAGCTGGTTAAACACCAAGGCTTCAGGCACAGCACTAATAAACTCCCGACATCTTAATGAGTCCTGGAAGCTGTGCTGCCCACTGCAGTATTTTCCATCAGAACAGAAAAGGCTGCAATTGGCAGCCAGAAAGCACTGTGAAGGGTGTGCAGGGAGATCTACGCAGACAAGGCCATCAACTACAGTGAGCCTCAACACAGGCCACTCTAAAACTCCATCAGGAGCATGCACACATTCGATGTAAGAGAACACCTCAGTAAAAATAAAGTGTAAAAAAAAAAATTGAGTATGAACTTATTTCTCTTGGCTTTAAAAATGTGCTCAAAGGGCTTAAAATTCCCAGGATGACAAACTCATGTAAAGTGATTTACTCTTAGGAGGAATAAGGGAGTGACAGAAATGAAATGAACGAGCAATCCTTCCTGTTTAAGCTTGGAGAAAGCAAGCAACTGCGTGCTGTGAGTAAAAGTAGGAAGTCATCAGAAACCCTTTCACCTTGGCTATTTTCTGCGTAATTCTTAAGCCATTACTTCTAGCATAAGGGAACTGTTTAGGTAACAGCTCAGGCCACAGCAACAGTACTCAGGTGAAGATGATAACACAAGATAAAGACTGTATGTTATGTAAAACACCCTACGCTTAACCCTGTCGCGCTAAGTCAAAGAGCTCCTCAAGACGCCAACGCTGGGGACACAGCTCCATAGTTTGAAAACCATCACCAAAAGGGTCCCAGGCCACTAGCAGCTATGACAAAAGAAAAAAAAAAACTAATATATAAGAAAAAAACTTAACTTCTGCTTTTTTTTTTTTAGGGGAGGGGGAGTCAGTTCCTATTTGTATCCTCCTATCATAATATGTTCCTCCACTGAAAGACATTCAGGGCGCTTAGGGGCAAACCTTCCGAGGTCCCCATTTGCCCTCCCACGTGGTGCAGGCCAGCATCCGTTCCTCCACCCTCCGCAGGCCCCGGCTGCCCGGCGACACCTGCTTGCAGCTCTCTGGCCGTGCGCAGCAGTGCCTCCTGCCCTACCCCGGGCTCTCCAGCATCCGCACCTCTGAGGCGGTGAGTGACCGCAGCTTAGCCAGGGAGACGCAGGAGGCTGGGGGCACAGGGGCTCGGCGCGATCGGCCCTGGTGACAGTCACATCGGCCAGGAACTGTTCAAAAGGAGAATACGGCAAGAGGCGGCCGGCGGGTGGGGGATGGGAACGCGGACGCGCCGGGTGGGCAGCCGAGGCGGCGGGGACGCCGAAGCCCCGACCCTCCCGGGCCGCCCGCCCTCGCTTCGCCCCGGGCCGCCGCAGACGGGAAACGCGGGCTCCGGAGGCCACGGCGCGCCGCGGGGAGAAGGCCGGGGCTGGGGCGAGCACGGCTGGGGCCCGAGGCTCACCCGCCGGCGAAGAGATGAAGCAGCGTGTTCTCCTTCTGCTGAGTGCCCGTCGCCATGGCCGCGTCGGCTCCGCGGCTCGCCGCAGCCGCTCGTGGGATGCGCGAGGTCTCGGGCTCCGCTGGCCTCCCTCAGGCCGCCGCCGCCGCTCCCATGCGCGCGGGAGGCCCAGGCGCCCGGCTACCTCCGCGGCGTGGCGGCCGGCCAGTCAGCGGCCTCTGCGGCGGCGCTTTCCAGCCGCTAGCCAGAGCCCGGCGCGCGGCCGTCACGTGGCGGAGGCCGGGCCGTGACGTCACGGGGCGCGGCGCGGCGGAGGTGTGGGCCCAGATCCCGCGTCCCTACTGGACGGCAGCTGGGCGTGGGCGTGGCGAACGTGCAGACGCGGGGCGGAGTCAGGCCCGGGAGGCTCCCGGCGCTGGGGTAGTGAGTGGAAGGCCTGAAACCCAGCCAGGGCTGCTTGGTCCTCGTCAGGGTTGGAAACGTGTGTGTAACCAGGTCCCATGCTCCAGATCTCGCCTAAAAGTAAATAAATAAAAGTTTATGTTTAGGTATGTGTGTGATTTTTGTTTTTGAGACGGTCTTACGAGTAACCCTGGACAGCCTGGAACTTGGCATGTAGATCAGGCTGGCCTCAAATTCACATTTGATCTACCTGACGCTGCCTCCTGAGTGCTGCGACTAAAACTGTGTGCTACCAGGCCTGGCGTGTGTTGTTTATTTTTATTGTTGTTTTGAGACATGGCCTTTCTAAGTGGAACTTTCTATGTAGACCAAGCCGACCTCAAAGCCACGATGACCCCCTGCCAGTGCCTCTCCAGTCCTGAGATTAAAGGCATTCACTGCCGTACCCAGGTGCTTGTGTTTTTTTATTGTGTGTGTTTAGAGAGTATTGTGGGTCCACACCGGATGCTTTGAATGTGTGAAGGCCAGAGGACAGCTTACAGGAGTCAGTTCTTGCCTATCCATCATGTGGGTCCCAGGAATTGAACTCGGATCATCAGGATTGGCTGCAAGTATGCTTACCGTGAGCCCTGGGCCTTTTTAAGAATTTCATTTCATAGTATTTCCATATGCAAAGAAGTATACATAGTATATATTACATCTCACAGCTCTGAGCTTAAGAGGAAAAAAATCCTTGATCTAAACAAGCCTGGCCTGCTCCAGCATAACCTTAGTATTTTGTGTGTTCTTGGTCGTTCTATAAATAGCACTGTATTTGGTATGTATTCTTCTGTGTGGATTTTGTACTGTGTGTTCTGATGCTCAGACTGAGATACCCAAACTGCTTCTCCGATTAGGTGTCCTGGACCACTGCCACACTGAGCCTGGCATCTTCTTACCTCCAGGCCCGGCTCTGGCTGCGCCCTGATCACCTGACTCCAGTGACTCTCCTCCTGTGGGCTTCGGCACTTACTTTGTTGTTCTATTTAAACTGTGCTTCCCATTCTGGAATGTGAGCTTCACGGGAGGGGGTGGAGGGACCTTGTTTTTAGACTTCATGGCTGTTCTTAACAGATTGTTCCTGTCACGGTACCTGCCACCTAGTACTGCCCAAGGAACTAGTAAACAAATGTCCAACGTTGAAGTGATCATTGTGCTCCTCCCCCAAACCTGCTCAGCCTCTTCTGTTCCTTGCCCTGGTAGTGACTCTGTATTCTGCACAGGCACCAAGGCCATAAATGCCTGCTTCCAAACTGACTCATATTCTCTCTGTCTCCCTCTGTCCCCTCCTCTCCTCCATCCCTCCTACCTTCTCCCTCCCTCTTCCTCTGATGCTTCTAGCTCCTACAGTTCTTGGAACCCATCCCTTTTTCTTTCTCTCTGCCCCCTCCCCCACTAGGGAGCCCAGGTCTGTACATGTCTCACCAACGTTGTGGCATAGGCCACTCCTTTGCCCCTTTACCCTCCAGAGAATTCAGATTCACACCAACCCTTTGTCTTCCGTCTCCCAGACCTGATGAAAAAAACACCACCGTGAACAGACCAAGCTGCTAGATGTCCTGTGTGTACACACAGGACAACTGGAGTTGGAGTAGGAGGCGAGTTGTGAGCAAACACAGCCAATCTGTATTTGATAGTGGGCATTGCTTGGAAACCGCTTCTGGGCTCAGTCATTCAGAAGACAAACACAGTGATTGCTCTATATTAAAGCCGTAACTACCGGGTAGAGTAGGGCATAGCAGGGAACATAGCAGGGAATATAGAAGGTAGAGCTCTTGGTGTGGGGGAGATGCATACCAGCTATGCTCTAATATTGAAGAAAGGAATGAAAAAGGTGAAATTTTTCATGCTTCCTGGAGCTACCAAATCCTTTGATCTGTTTGCTTAGGAAGTGAGAGCTTGCTTTAGCTAAAGCACATTTAAATTTTTTAATAAAAAATTTATGTGTATAAATATATCACATGTATGTCTAGTGCTCAAGGAGGCCAGAAGATGGAGTCAGATTCCCTGGTACTGGGGTTTCAGAAAATTGTGAGCCTCCATGTTGGTTCTCGGAACAGAACTCAAGTCCTCTCCAAGATGGCTGAGCTGTCTTCTCCGATCCCAGCTCAAGGTGGTTTGTAAGATAGAGGTGAGCTTAAGCAGTACTGTCAGGCTGTTAATCAGAAGGGACTGTCCCTCTCTGGTCAGAGTTTTGTTTGTCTATTTGTCTTTCTCTCTCCTTATCCTGAGACAAGGTCTCATTATATAGCATTGACCAGCCTCAAACTCTCGATGTAGACAAAGCTAAGTTTGAACTCACGGAGCTCCACCTGCCTACCTCAGCCTCCCAAGAGCCACCATAGCCCATCCTAGGCTGCTAGTTGAGGCTCCAATCCAAGCTCTCATTACCAGGCAGAGTCTGTCTCCTGGTTTCTCCTCAGGCCTGTCAGAACACCACTGAGCTGGACACACAGCTAAGACTCTTGTCAGCTTGTCAGCAATGAAGCTTTCCTGTGAGAATTTCCCCAAGGTCTTTCACATACATTATCTCACTGCAAACCCGTGCTGCTGGCAGCACTCTTGTTTTGTTCCCTCTTTACGAAACAGGCAGGTCAGATCTGCTCAAGGTCAAGAGCTAAGTTGGCGGCTGACGCAAGGATCTGTCATGACTCTGCTTTTGAATGTGCTAGTTTTGATGCCAGGGAGTCATCCTTCACTCTCAGCGCGGGTTCTTCCTGGACCCGCCAATCCCTCCCCTTCCTTCCCCCTTGGAATAGGTATGAAGCCAGCGCAGAGACTGGCCTCTTTGTAAAGCTTTTCTATAGAACATCTCACTCCTGTTCCCCACCCTGAAAGATTTTACTGCAGCACCTGAACCACAGAGGAGTCTGTGAACTGCTCCAAAGGAAGAGCTGGGCAGCATTTTCAGAGGAAGACTGGAAATCTCTGTTGACCTATGTAAATAAGTTATCTAGCTCAGCAGTCCTACATGGAGGAAGCGATCAGTTTCATTTGTTTAGCACATCAACCAATTAAAGCGGTATTAGCGGCTCTGAGGGGACAGCAGAGACAGAAATGGATACAAATCCTATAAGAAACATGCACAGCATTGGATCAGTGGCAGTGTGCTTGTACAAAGACTTGTGTATCAGATCCAGTGTGGCATAAAAGCTGGGCATGGGCTAGACAGATGGCTCAGCAGTGAAGAGTGCTGGCTGCTCTTCTGGAGGATCCAGGTTTGATTCCCAGAACTCATGGCAGTTTATGTTTATGATTGACCATAACTCTAGTTCCAAGAGATCCAGCGACCTCGTCTGGCCTCCAAGGGCACCAGGTACACAATGGTACACAGACATACATGCAGATAAAACACACACACACACACACATATATATATACACATAAAAACAAACAAATAGGGCATGGTGGTATGTGTCTATAATTCCAGCACTCAAGAGGCAGAGACGGAAGGATGGGAAGTTCACAGTCATGCTTGGCTACATAGTGAGTTTGATGCCAGCCCGGGCTGTATAAAACTTTGTCTCAAAAAGAAAAAAAAAAAAAACACAATCAAATTCAATAATTACAGAAAAAGGGTAAAAGGTCATGACCAAATGGCTTCTGACCCATTGTGAAGCTGGTTTAACATTGGAACATCAATAATACACTTCATCAGGTTAACAGAACAAAGGACGGGTGTCGGTAAGCGCAGAAAAGCTTTTGGCAAAGTGTACACTGTTCATGATAAAAGATCTCAGCAGTCTCCCTGACGGAAAAGGATGTCTAAGCCAGGCGTGGCAGTGCACACCTGTAATTCTAGCCCTCGTGTGCTAGCATGGTAGTCCTCTAGGGTTGTAGAAACCTATTATTTTTCTCTACCTATTAAAGAATTAAAAAAAAAAAGCAGGAAAAGCAAGGTCTCACCACAGCCAATTAAAAAAATATTCTATGTGTTTGGGTGTTCTGAGAAAGAGAGACAGAGAGAGAAAGGGAGAGAAAGAAGAGAGACAGAGAGAGAGAGAGAGAGAGAATGCAAAGCACACAAAGAGACAGCTTCCTGGGGAAAAAGAGGCCCTAAAGTGGCATTTCAGAATTTGTCTCAGAGACAAACTTTATGGGTCAGGATGGGCTCCCTTTTTGCCTCAGGACTGGCTGGTTTGGGCTCTCACAGGGGGCGGTTAATCTAGACGAAGAAAAAGAAACTGATTGGTTCTCAATACAGGAAACCAACCTACCTCACCCTTCTTTGAAAGTCCACTGAAAAGTTCTCCCTGGCAGGAAAAAAAGTCCACCAAATGTCAGTCTTCAAGGAATCCAACCACCTTGAAAAGTGTATTTATCTACTTAGAGCCTCTTTTCCCTTCCTGCCTGCCTACCTGTCTGACTCCTAGTCCTCTACTAAGAAGGTAGAAACAAGAAGATCAGGAGCTCAAAGCCTGAGCTCCACGAGACTATGTCTCAAGACAAGTAGAGTGTCTAGAACAATCCTATAGCTGACATCATGCTGAATGGTATCGTATTCCCCAAGATTAGCAGCAAAGATGTTAGCTCTTACCTCCTCTTCATCACTGTTTTAGTGGTCCTAGACAGTGCAATAAGGTAAGAAAATAAATGATAGACACAAAGACTATATGCTAGGTTGCTGTCAGTGACTCCATCTTGCTTTATTTCCATTTTCTTCCATTCTCAGGGTATGTCTTCACTCTGCAGTTCAAGTGTCGTGTTCTAAAGAATAAGAGATTGAGCTCAGCCTCCAATAGGATGTCTCAGTTAACACCACCACCAGCGAGGCTCAGCGGAGGCTGGAGAAGGCTTCTGTGAAACTGTTTTCTGGATGTGGTGTGAACATTCACAATCAGCTCACAGCGTCTGTGGTTACCTGCACAAGATCAAACTAGCCCAAATCCTGGCATCCACAGGCTAAATGCTCTCCAGAACTCACTCTTTCCTGGGGAACTATTGGCAGTGGATAGTTGCTGGGGGAGAAAAGAATCACTCATTTCTAGGGATGCTCCAGTGGATGGCCTCACAACCATGCACTTGTGGGAGAGACAGACAGACAGATGGTGGGGGGGATGGAGAGAAAGTTAGAAAGGGATATGTTAAAGGAACATGGGAATGGGAAAACGGGGATAGATATAATCATTTTACTGTATATATATATATATATATATATATATATACACACACACACATGTAAATACACACATATGTATATGTATTTATGGCAATTGCCGGGAGAGTCTCACCTCTGGTAGGTGCCAAAACAGCAGACTAAAGTTCTCAGGAAACCTGCCTCTGCAGGCAGCTCCCAACCTAGTCCTCGTCCTTTCCAAAGGTGGAAAGGTGGGCTGGTCCAGGTAAGTTGCATCCTCAGGGAGGTCTGCTGTCTCTTTCTCAACACTGTTCTCTTAGATACTGGCTTTCTGGGTGGTAGGCTTGAGGTTGCTAATGTTTGGAAGGGAGAAGTGAAAGCCTACCTCTTCAGTCACAGGTGATGAAATTGTTACGAAACGGTGGGGCATTTCTATAACAACTCAAAACTGACTGATAAATTCAGCAAGGTCACAGGAAGTAAGGACACCAGGTAAAAGAAACTTCTTTTCACGAATACTTGGCTTATGAAGCTCTAAGAAATTCTGTTTAGGGCCAAGAAATGACTCAGAGGGTAAAGGCACTTGCCACCAAGTCTGATGGCCTGAGGTCAGTATCCAGAGCCCACCTGGGGAGGAGACAGTGCCCTTCAAGCAGTCCTTTCACCTCCAAACATGTGCCATGCCACACGATCACCTGTGCACATGCACATAAATGTAAGTTAGGAAATCTTGTTTATAAAAGCATTGAGAGAGAAAATGAAAGGCGGGGAAGCGAGGAAGAAAGGTCTGACTACATGCCTTAGTCAGGGTTACTGGTGCAGTGACAAGGCACTATGACCAGAAGCAACCTGGGGAGGAAAGGGTGTATTTCATTCATAGTTCCACATAACAGTGAAAAATATTGAGGGCGGGAAATCAAGCAGGGCAGGAACCTGGAGACAGGAGCTGATGCAGAGGCCAGGGAGGGGTGCTGCTTACTGGCTTGCTCCTCATGATTTGCTCAGCCTGCTTTCTTATAGAACCCAGGACCACCAGCCCAGGGATGGCACCACCCACAATGGGCTGAGCCCTTTCACATATCACTAATTAAGAAAATGCTCTATAGGCCTGGCTACAGCCCAATTTGTTTGTTTGTTAGTTTTTGTTTTTGTTTTGAGAGACAGAGTTTCTCTATGTAGCCCTAGCTGTCCTGCAACTAGACCAGGCTGGCTTTGAACTCAGAGAGATCGGCCTAGGATTGAAGGTGTGCTTCACCACCTCCCAGCTTCTACAGTCTGATCTTATGGGGCATTTTCTAATTGAGTTTCCCATCTCTCTGATGACTTTAGCTTGTGTCAAGCTGACATAAAACTGTTCAGCATATGAGAAACTGGAGGAAACTTTTAAGAGTCAAGAAAATGTTCTGCATTTTGATATATAAGTATAGGAACCTAAGGAGAATAAGATTAATTGAAAGTTCCACTCTGAGGCTGGGCATGGTGACTCATGCCTTTGATTCAATACCTGGGAGATAGAAGTAGGGTGATCAAAAGTTCAGAGTCATCCTCCACTGCATAGTGAGTTCATGGTTAACCTAGGATACAAGAGACCCTGTATCCAAAAAGAAAAAAAAATCGTTTAAAATGTCCACAAATGGTAGACCATGCCTGTAATCTCAGCGCTCAGGAAGCAGAGGCAGGAGGACCAGGAGTTTAAGGTCAGACTCCATAGCAAGTCTGAGGCTATTCTGGACCTGTGAAATCAGTCCCACAACCACCAAAGTCCCCTCTACAGTAGATACAATTTACTGTATGTATGTGGCACCTCAATAAAGTTGATTAGATAGAAAAGAGCTGGGATGTAGCTCAGTGGTAGAGTACATGCTTAGTGTTCACAAGCCATGGGTTCAACCACTAGCATAAAAAAAACAGATAAAGGGAGCGAATCAAGTTCAGAGATGAAGGAGTACATGTTACCTACCCATTGATCCATTTGCTGTCTCTGTCTTGACAGACGAAGAAGAAACCTTCCATGTCCTTCACTGGTCAGGTTTCCAAGGCCAGTGGCTTCCCGTGACCCGATGCAGGTTCTGTCTTGTTTCTTCCCTTTTCTGCTGCCTCTCAAGCCTCTAATTCTCTAATTCTTGTTTTGCTGCAGAAACTGCAGGGGCAGGCAATCACTCGCTGCCACAGTGGCTTTGGGGTTTCATTGCTTTTCGGGAATTGTAAGGGGCATTTCTGCTTTGTGAGCACCAGAGGCGGAGCTGGGGCTCACTTCTTGCTCTGGAAGCTTCTGGTAGCTTTGTGTATCATCCACTGATAAGAAGCCAGAGAGACTGGTTTCTATCCAGGAGGCGAATGACACATGCTGGGCCACTGCACTCCATTCTTTCTTTGTAACAAATCCAGCCTGAGCCAGGTTTTCCTGGCGTAGTCTTAGTGAGATTTTGCAAGCCAAGCCTCTTCGTTAGTGAATGGCCAATGTTGTAGTCCTTGCAAGGAAAAGCCAGGGTGGCCTGTGAGTCTCTGCCAGGCTGGAACCTGCTTTCCCAACTCTCTGAGGGTCCCTTGTCTACAGTGTCCCTGATCACTTCTTAGAAGGAAATCACCTTTGGAATGAAGTCAAGTTTAAGAGGCTTATATCTGTGTCTCCTATTATATTGAATGAGGTTGAAAACCTGGTCACTCAAAGGAATCACTGGCACCGCTGTGTCAATAGACTGTCCAAGGGGTAGGTACTCCCAAGAAAAGGTCTCTTCTCTTCCCTCCTGCTATTGTGTTGGCTTCAGCTTCCTGGAGGCAGCAGAACACGAGGCTGTGACCAAATAGCCACCTGTGCCTCCATTTCCGCCCCTCCCCCCCCGTTGGGACAGGTGGCAAGGCTAATTTAGCAGAGTGAGGGACTGGAACAATGGCTCAGCGGTTAAGAGAAATTGTTGCTCTTCCAGAGGACCTGTTCAGGTCCAAGCACCTACAGCAGGTGGCTCACAACTGTCAGTTCCAGGGAATCTGATGCCCTCTTCTGGCCTTAACAGGCATGTGCAAGCATGTACACACACACACACATGCACACACACACACACATGCAAACAAATCTTTTTTAAAAAGAACTTTTGTTTCAAACACAAGAGGGTGGGCTGTGTAGATAGATGTTAAAAATGCCATAGTCTTAACGGAAGAGAACACTGACTGGGCAGTGGTGGTGCACCCCTTTAATCCCAGCACTGAGGAGGCAGAGGCAGGAGCATCTCTGAGTTTGAGGGCAGCCTGGCCTACAGAGTGAGTTCTAGGACAGATAGGACTACACAGAGAAACCATGTCTGAGAAAACCAAAGACACACACACATACACACCAGAGAGCAAGAGATTGAGAGAGAGAGGACATTCATTGAACTCCTATTATATGCCAGCCACAAGCCAGAGGGTGTAATAAAGACAGACTATCATCCCCCAGCCTCGGCTGGGGGAACAGCTCGGGGAGAGCGTCTGGCGGCAGCAGTCTGTGTGCGATTTACGGGTCTGAGCTGTAATGATTTTAGAGCAGTCGGACTCCAGGCGGTACTCCATTCGGAGGTGGGAAGCATTTCAAACAGTCACATGAAGGGACTTAGTAAGCGAAGGTCCCTGTAAGCAGCTTTGTGGACAGTAAAGGTCGGGGTGTGCTGCCGATGAGGTCCTGCCAGGTCGGCTTCTGATGCCAACAGGCTTAACCTCTAGCTTTTGTGACTCTGGGTTTTTACCTCTGCAGATGAAGGACTTTGGAGCTGTTTTGCTTCATCTGACAACTGTCGGGGATGGGTAATCTCCGGGACAGCCAGACACTGGCTGTGCGTGAGTTCTAGAACCAACACCAAGCTCATCGGCCAGAGCTGTCCTTGCTCACCACCCCCAACTGCTTTTTCTCCCTGGACTCTCACACATGCTGGGCAAGCCACTGAGCTATATCCTCAGTCATGTCCCTTGAGTCTTGACTACGCAGCAGCTCTTCATATACCTTACCTATAGGAGCCTCCCAATCATCCATGCTTTTTATTTTCCTCATTCATTTAAGCTGAGGAGAGGTTAAGTGCAGGGGACACAGCTTACTAAGGCAGCTGCTGAATAAGGATGAGGACTTGAGTCTGGATCTGCAGCATCCTTATGAAAGTGAGGCTGTGTGCACGTGTCGCCCTGGTACCAAGGAAGTGGGGACAGGGTGATCTCCTGAGCTCAGCAACCATCCAGCCTGAGCCAGTGAGTTCCAGGCTCAGTAAGAGACCCTGTTTAAGAAAAACAAACAGGTGAAAAAGACCCCTGGTTTTAAACTCTGGCTTATGCACACGTGTGTGCATACTGCACCCACACACATGAAGGTACCCACACAAACATGCGTATAAGATATGTGCGTACAAGAGACAGAAGGGGGAAGAGGAAAGGGAGAGGGGGGAGAGAGAGAGAGAGAGAGAGATTTCAAGTACGTTATCCTGTCCAGTGCCTGAAACAAGCCCAGCTGCCTGTGCCTGCAGAGGGAGGGTATGTAATACTGAGCTGGTTGGAGAGTGAGCAACCCCTGGAGAGTCAGGCCAGATAGATCCGCATCCCAGGACCTTGAGCCACCACCAAGCCTCACTGAGCAGTGGCTTCTATGAGATGGACCGTGACAGCACCTACCTCCAAGGGCATGGTAAGGGTTACATACCGTCATTGGGATTGCCTAGAGAAAGCACTCAATTAACACAAGCCACATTACTCTCCCAGTTTTGGCTCCCTGCCTCTCAGCATGGGTTTTATGCTATGCCCAGTGACAGAAAGGCCTTTGAGGGCCCTCAGCACAGGAGAAATAGTGCTGGGTTCTTGTCCACAGAGTGCGGCTCTGATGTAAGGAGAAGACAGGCTACTCCTCAGCCTGGTACCCAACATTGGCTGTCTTGAGGTCTGAGGGATGCTGGGCCAAGGAGGGCCTTAGTGCGGCCATTCCATGGTGGAGATGCAATGATACCTGGATCCAGAGCTGCATCCAACCCTGAGGATGAGGCGGAACAGAACAGACCTCATTCCTTCCTTCACCCATTCACTCATGTATTCATGTTTGCATGCAATGAAAGCTGATTTGCTCTTTTCTTTGCTACAATCTGGCCATGGCACCGACCTCCAAAGTACAAGCTTCATGGAGGTCCTCAGAAAATACAAAAGTCTTAAAAAGTATGAGTGTAACAAGTCACTGCATTCCTCTGGGGAGGTACTGGGAGGATTTCTCTGAGGAAGAGTACCTGAAGACTGACCAGCAAGGGTTGAGAGAATGATCCAGGGATAGAGAGCATCAGGGGACAAGGCCTGGAGTCTGAGAGAAAGGCTGGCAAGTCCTGAGTCCTGTGGGGCTGGAGAGTGACAGGAAGGGAGAGGGAGAGAGAGCCCAGGGTTACCATTCTCTCCTACGAGCAATAGAAAGTGATGATCAGTTCCGGAAGAATGATAGGATGATTAAGATGACCATCTTGGCGGCCATGTGGACAAGAAATCTATTGGCATAAGGCTGAGATCTAAATAAAGGTTGGGGTTGAAAAGGGTAGGTGGTCCAGACAAGAAAGGGCGAACCTGAGACCAGGGTCATGACCCTTGGATGGTGGGAAGAGGCTGGCTGTGAACTGACTCTGAAGGGAAATTGCAGGTGACAGGCTGAGGATGGGGCAGCCACAGCATCCATTGAGACAGATGGCTTATGGGAACCAGTGAGCTTCCTCAATGGATCCACACAAGACAGGAGGGCCAGTCCCTGTAGCCAGGAGGGAGTGGCTGTCTACCACTCTGACCTGGGCTTTCCATGTGAACACCATGCCAGAGCCCAGGTTGGCAAGGGCCGTAGCTTGGTTTTCATCTCAACACTAAGCTTTCCGGCAATAGCTGGCTTTCCAAACCACTGGTGCTGAAATCCGGTAGTCCTCTTCTTGCTCTGCTAGGCATCTGCCTAGAGGCAAACAGAAAGGAAGCAGTGTGGGTGAGGCTGAGGAGGCTGTGGAGGGAGGCCTCGCCTCAGTTGCATCTGGCAGCATTTAAGAGTTGCCTCTGGCAGATCAGGAACTGAAGAGCCCCAACACCCACGAGCACACAAAGCGGAAAGCCCTGGATCCCTGTGGCCAACACCAGCAGGGGCTCCCTTGGAGCCCCTGTGTTATAGGTGAGGCAGAACAGCTTCAACCTCACCGAGTCACCTCTTCACAATTCCTGTTTGCTTGTTTGTTTTGAGAAAGGCTCTTCTGTGGCCCAGATATGGTTCCACCTCGGTATCTAGCTGAAGACGACTCTCAACTTTTCTTTCCTCCATCTCCCTACTACAGGGATTACAGGTTTGCGCCATCACACCAGTTTATGCAGTGCTGGGAATAGAACCCAGGGCTTCATGCGTGATAGGCAGCCACTCTACCCACTAAGCTACAGCCCTAGCCCTCCCATGGCCCTAGCTCTCCAAGAGTAATTTTTTGGGGCTGGGGCAGTCACTTTGAGAGAAGGAATCAAAACACTGCCCAGGCTGGTAAAACCCAAGGGTTTGAAGAATTCATTAGCACATAGAAATGATCCCATGTCTGTGTCCTTTTAAAGGAACTGGCTCCAGTTGCAGACTTGGCACAGTGTGAGCAGGGCAGAGTTGGGAGGCTTCCATGTGAAGGAGGCTGACACTCTGTCCCAGGCACAGGGACAGGCCAGGCCTCTCAGATCTAGCGGCCATATACAAAGTTTCTGTTTCACGCTGTTCTCTGGATTCACAACAACACAAAGCAGAGGCCACATTGTCACTGTTCCCCACTTCCAAAGGAAGAAACTGAGGCACCAAGGACTTGTTTCCTGTGGTTTTGCTCCTCAGGGTTAGAAGTGGCCTTTCTGAGCTCCCTTGGTACTCTGCCCACTCCTTCCTTGCAGTTGTCATGGCTCTGCCCGGAGGCCCCGCCCACTGACCTGTGGGCTCCAGGGCTGGGGCACCTTATCTCCAGCACCAGCGCTTAAGGACACTGGAAAACTGTGGTTTCATTTTGCTTAGTAAAGTAGGCCATAGGGCAGGGGTGGAGCGCTGAGGTAGAGCATGCACTGAGCATGCGCAAGGCCCTGAGTGGCTTTCATTCCCCAGCACCTCAGAAGTGGGGGGTTGAGGAGGGTCTTGGGGCCGGGGAGATGGCTCAGTGGGTGAGAGTGCTTGTCCTGAGTTCAGATCCCAGCGCCCATGTGAGGCTGTAGGAGGGGATACTGGAGGATCACTGGGGCTTGCTGGGTAGCCAGCAATCGCCTTGCAGATCTGCCGGTCCCTTTGGGGAGGGTGCAGAGGCTAAGGCATGGGGCTGACATGAAGAGTGCAGAGAAACATTTATTAAGAGGCTGGGGAGACTGTCTGACCAGTGGGAAGAGGAAGTGCAGAGGCCCTGAGGTGGAATGAAGCTCACGCTATGTAAGGGGCAGAAAGAAGCAGCTCGTGTGGCTGAGGCCTGGTGGGTTGTATGCGGGGTGGGGGCCGGGCAGAGAGAGGTGCAGGGAGAGGGAGGGAGGGAGAAGCAGCTGGGTGTCAGTGTCAGTATGTAGGAGGGATGGGTTTTTCCCTCCAAGCCTGGGATCTTCCAGCAGCCCAGCTGCTGACACAGGTGCTGAGTGATCTACAAGGCTCTTTACTCTTTAGTCCTCGTGACACTGAATTTCAACTTGACTGGGTCAAAGGATGCCCTGCCAACTAGGAGCATGGTGTTTCTGGGCGCACCTGTGAAGATTTTCTGGAAGAGATCAATATTTGAATTGGTATCCTACGTCAAAAGATAGACTAAATAGAGAGACACATAAGTACTCAAGAGCACTTGCTTCTCTTCCAGAGGACCTGGGTTTGATTCCCAGCACCTACGTGGAGGCTCACAGTATCTGCCACTCAGTTCCAGGGCTTCTGAAGGCACCAGGAATGTACATGATGTATTTACATACATGGTGCAGTTAATTTAGTGGTATGATCTAATAATGTTTATCATTAGCCCTATAATTATTATGGTGGCATATCTAACCCGCTTTTGAAATCAACAAAGGACACAGACACCTGATAGATTTAAGAATAGCTCTATTTCACCTGGCAGGACAGATATTAACCCTCTGAACTAACTTTACCTCCCAGCCCCATCCCAGACCATCTGCTTTAACCATTCCTATCTGGACTACTTTCCATCCATAATCCTAAAATGCTTGCTTATTCTTCATCTGGGCCGATTCCTTCATGTCAACCATGTGCTTCTTCCATGGTAAGCCACGGTGGCTTTCTCCTTCATTCCTCTCCTTCTTCTGTACCTGTCTCCTTCAATCCAAAATCCTTCTCTCCCCCAAAAGCCACGCCCACCTCCTTCTGTCCTGCCCAGGTGTAGGCCTTTCAATCAGCCAATCAGGGATAACTGGTGAACACTCCTTCTCATCACATGAGTACAGGAGATAGCTCAACATTAAGAACACTCATGACAGGGCAATAACCAGATTATAAGGCACCGAAATCAGCATTTGAATATATAGCACCAGTACAACTCCCAACTCATACATGCAGGCAAAACATCCACGAATAGAAAATTTTAAAAGGGGAACTAACCCTCCCTGTTCCTCCCCCTGGATAACCATCTTTACCTGCTTTGGGCAGTGGCGTTCCTGGTTTTGAGCCTTTGAGCTTGGACTGAGACCCAATGCTAACTCTTAGCTCCCAAGCCCCGGGTTTGGAATGAAACTATAGCTTTGTTTTTTCTGGGTCCTCAGCCTCTAGACAACAGTACTTGTCAGCCTCCACTTACGTAGGAAAACAAATCTGTCTCCCCCCTCACCCTCCAGCCCTCTTCTGCCTCTCTTCTCTGTTTTCCTGAGACAAGGTCTCTGTGCTGGTTGGATTTTTGTCAGCTTGATACGAGCTAGAGTCACTTGGGAAGAGGAACCTCAGTTGAAAAACTGCGAGTCTGTGGGACATTTTCTTTAATGCCTCATGTGGGCGGTGCCACCCCGGGTGGGTGGTCCTGGGCGGTATAAGAAAGCAGTCTCTGCAAGCCAAGGGAAGCAGGCCAGCAAGCAGTTCTCTATGGCTTTTACTTCTGGTCCTGCCTCAGGTTCCTACTTTGGCTTCTTTCAGTGGACTGTGACCAGGGATATATAAGCCAAAGAAGCTCTTTCCTTCCCGAATTGCTTTCGGTCACGGTCTTTAGCACAGCAACAGACACCCCCACTCTGTAGCCCAGGACAGCATCCATTACAGCCTTCTTCCTTCCCTCCCCCTATCAGGGATCATGGGCATGTGCCACCATATCTGGTCAGGAATCTCTCTCTGTGTGTTCCATTTCTCTGCAGAGCCCTGGCAGATAGAGTCCCAGAGTCTCTGCATCTGAAAAGATGACGTGCCTACACTCATGTATCAGACACACAGTAGGATCAATAGATTAGTAAATGCACTTTCCATCCTTTTTGTTTTGTTTTGATTGTTTTCTGAGACAGGGTTTTCCTGCATAGCCCAGGCTGTCCTGGACTCTCTGTAGCCCAGGCTGCCCTTGAACTCACAGATCTGCCTGCCTCTGCCTCCTGGAGCGCAGGGATTAAAGGCCACCACCCTGAGCTCTTTCCACTCTTGAGCAGATGATTTGGGCTACTCCCTTCCCTCAGCCCATTTGTTCTCTGAGAGTCCTGGCTGAGTACCCAGTGGTTCCTGGGAACTTGCTGTCCCAGGAGACCTTTCTTACTTCAGCTGTCCTTTGCTCGAGGGCTTCCCCTCTGGGGATGGGAGTAGGAGTGGACGCAGATGGTCTTCCGGGAGTACACTTGCCAGCTTTGCTCAGGCAACAAGAGAAGCCAGGCTTCGAACTAAGAACCCAAGCTGGTGCTTCTACCCTGGTGGGGTGTAGACTTGGCCCCTACCTGTGCCCCAGCAGGCCCCCTACAGTCACTGGTCACAGCTCCTACATAGACCTTTGGAAGTGTTTTGTTCCTGAAAGGACAAGCCCCAAGTCCCTGAAGAAAGAGATTCTGGGGAAGTGACTATGAGCAGGTGCCTCATTTAGATATCAAGCCCCAGGAAGAACAGAGGTGGGACTTTCAACTTAAGTTTTATATTTTTATGATTCAGATTTGGTATGAGCAATTATCACCAAGGATCAAAACCGTGGAAGACTGAACCACCAGCTAACCCCCAATTTAAGCAAGCATTCCAGCACTTGAGCTGCATGTCTGCCCTCTGATTATTTTATTTTATTTTAGGAACGACTCTTGTAAATTACAGCGCAATGGCCTGCTTCCCACGGGAGGCTGTGAGAATTCAGTTTCCCACTCCGCAGAGTGTGTCACACTAGACAGTTGTGTTACAGTGAGGAGACACAGGACATTCAGAAACTCCCTGAATTTTTGAATTCAGAGCTCCGGAGCCAGCTCAGCTGAGGTGCTCAACAGTGTGAATGTCACTGTCCCCAGCGCTGGAAATGGCAGGTTACATAATGTATCCTCTGGAGGGCCCCTCCCCACACACAGGGCTGCAAACAAGGGGGGGAGGGTGCTGTGGCGGCTGATGCTTGTGTTGGAGGCTGGGTGTCTGAGATCAAAGGTGGGCAGGGCTGGATTCGGCGGAGGGGTTGCTTCCTGGCAGGGCCTTCTCCCAGTGTCCTTACGTGACCTCTCTCCCGGAGCCTCTTCCGCTGCTTTACGGCCTCATTTAACTTCAACAACTTCCTTAAACACAGTCTCCAAATTTATCGCTTACCGAGGGGCACACAATCTAAGAAACACAATGCTGGCATTGTGCAAACCTCATAGTTTACCCTGCTCAGACAGACAGACCATATGCTCCCTGTAGCCAGAGGTGGCGGCTGCTGTAATGTGGCACACTCGTCAGTCAGCCCTTTGCGAGGGTTTGAGACAGGGTCTCGAGCAACCCATGTGTCTTCTGACTTCCTGTGTAGCAGAGGCTGCCTTGAGCTCTTTATCCTCCTCGGTATCCCAAGTGCTGGGATTACAGGTTTGCACCATGGTGCCCAGTTAATCAATTATTCATTTTTGTTAAATTTGAATGATGCTGAGGGCTTGACCTCGAAGAGAAAGCCTATCCGTGGCTCCATGGAGCATTGTCAGCTTCCTTCCTGTTTGGCGGATGGGGCCTCCCTGCTCAGCCCTGTGTTCCTCCACCCTTCCAGCTCCGTCGTGTGTGTTTGTGAGAACCAAGATGTCATTGCTCACGGCTGCTTGGGCGCTGTTTCCCTGGGTCTTGTCAGTAGTTAAATCTGGGAATACACGTTTAGATACACGTACTTACATGGAGTGAAACATGTGGCCAGTCTCATGTCTCACTCCCGTTCTAATCCAGCATCGACCCATTTAGTCTAGTTTTTCCCCTTTTAAAATTATAATGAATGGGCTGGAGAGATGGCCCAGCTGTTAAAGGCAAGGCTCACAACCATAAATATAAAATTATAATAATTGTGTGTGTGTGTGTGTAGGTCACAGGACTACTTGTAGGGATCGGTTCTCCGGGCCTCAGGCTCAGCAGCTCACCGCTGAGGCGTCTCACCAGCTTTCCTCTCCTGCGCTGCTCATCCAGTGAGAACCTGCTCACACCATCTTGTCTGTGCACTTGCTTTTTGGACTCAGCACACCTGTGCAGCAGAGCTCTGGCCTGTATCTGATCTCATTCGCCATGACGTCACCACCCCGCGCCATGACATCACCACCCGGCGCAGTGTTCACCAATAGTTTCCTGTCTCTGGCCTCACTCTTCACTCACTTCCAAAGTGACTGAAGTATTAGTAGCAGTTTGTTTTCAGTTGAGGCCAGGGCGGCTGCACACAGGGCCTCAGCTGTGCTTAGCTGACTCTACTTCTTTTTGTTTGAAGTCCTTTTGAGACAGGGTCTTATGTAACCAAGGCTGGCTTGAACTCACTTTGTACCCAATAGCCTCCCGGACTACCAAGCTTGTTTTATGCTGTGCTGGAATTTGTATCCAAGGTTTCTTACACACATGTGGCACACACACATATACATAAATAAAACATTAAGGGAGGTGGTGGTGCATGTCTTTAATCCCAGCACTTGGGAGGCACAGGCAGGTGGATTTCTGAGTTCTGGGCCAGCCTGGTTTACAGGGTGAGTTCTAGGACAGCCAGAGCTACACAGAGAAACCCTGCCCCTCCAAAAAGAAAGAAAGACTTTTGCAGGTGGTGGTGGCTCACACCTTTAAGGTCTGGTAAGCTGCTTTTGTTCTTGTCTGCTGTGACGTGAACGTGAACAGTTCTTCTGAACCACAGACTCCTGTGGTAATGTTCTGCCCAAGTGTGTGGCTCTAAGTCACCACGGAATGGAACCTTTTCAGCCTGATCCCCTCAAGCAGACATGTGTGCAGCAGGCCAGCGCATTGGAAAGCAAAAGAGCTGTGGTAGGGGAGGCTTCTCCCTCCACAACTGCCCTTCTACCATCAGAAATGAATCCGAGTCCATCCCAGACCAGGCAACCCACCCCACCCAGCAGCTAACATATGCACATCAGGACATCAGCAGAGCCCAGCGCAGTCAGCGGAATTACTCATTCATAGATCTGTGATCTGTTGGAAACCTACCCATTTAGTCTACCAAATCCTGAAGCAGTTTGTTTTACAACAATCTAATGCCAACATGCTAAAATATATGACTATCCTCTCTAAAAAATGGGGCTGGAGAGAATGTGGAGCAACGGAAGAGCACTGGCTGCTCTGGCAGAGGACCGGGGTTTGGTTCCCAGCACCCACACGACAGCTAATGGCCATCTGTAACCCCAGTTCCAGAGGATCTGACACCCTCTTCTCGTCTCCTTGGACATTACATGCTCGTGGTTCACAGACAAAACACTCAGACACACAGAGTTTAAAATCATTTAAAAAGACTTTTGGGGGTTGGGAATGTAGCTCAGTTGGCAGAGTGCTTTCATAGAACACAGGAAGCCCTGGGTTCTATCTCCAGCCTGGCATGTACCGGAAGTCGTGGTGCGCACCTTTAATCCCAGCACTCAGGAGGTAGGGCAGGAGGATGAAGATCAGGGCAGTAACTGTGTTCTACTTGCCTAGCGTCCTGCCGCACAGAGGGCACTGCAGGTGCTTCTGGGAAGCCTTCACTATAGTAACACACAGACTTGACCACGAATTACATAACCATATACCAGACCTAAGTCATCTCCACAGTAGATCCCCAAATCCCCCGTGCCTGGTAACATCATGGTCCCCTGACAGGAGGGCACGAGCTGGTAGGGCAGTGAGGATGGACAGAAAGCAATGGACTAGGCACACTTCCCACACTTTCAAGCCCGTCTCACCCGAGAGAGCCCTTGCAAAGGCCCTGGGGTCTTAAGCGGCCCCATCCCTCTGTGAAACCTGTAGGGGAGTTTGTAACCCTAGCAGCCCTGTGCTGCTGACCAGGTGGGACACAAGGCTCCCGAGAAGACATCAGTATTCGGTACATTTCGTCACCGGGGATTGCAAAAGAAAAATAGTCTTTTAAAAACTTGCTGATAGAAACGCCCACGGCAGCATTCTTCCTATACATTAGGCAGCCAAGCAACCCAAACGTCCGTCAACCTGATGGGTGGATAAATAAGATGTGTTATGTTACCACCCCAGCGGAACATGACTCAGCAAACAGGGGAATATGGACTGAAGATTGCTAGAGTGGGAGAAGCCTGGGAGATAACTGCTGAGTGAAAGCAGCAGACAGTAAAAGCCACAAAATGTGCGATTCCACTTATGTCCAGACTGAGCAAATCCAGAGACAGAACTCGGATTAGTGTCAAAGGCTGCGTATGGTGGCGGCGGGAGACTGGCTGACAGCTAATCGGTATGGCTTGTTTGAGGAGTGATGAAATGTTTGAAAACTGACTGTGGAGATTGTGTAACTCCTCGAAGACACTGATGACATTGGATTCTACACGTGAAATTGGTGAACTGCAGGGCACGTGGATAACAGCTCAATAAAACTGTTAACCAAAACCCAACCTCAAACAAAGCCCTTCTGACTGCTTTAATTAATTGGCTAACAATTAATTTTTTGGTGCTGGAGACCTGGAGTGATACTGGGTACTCGTTCTACCACCGAGCTGTGTACCCCAGCCCCAGGGAATATTCATTTGGGTTAGAATCATTCATAAAAGGGGTGTTTTTGTAAATCCTTAGACGACATCTACCAGTCAGAGTCAGAGAATCCCTTTAATGAACATAGCAGTTTTAGGGGAGCCCTTTATGCCAGTGCAGGGCTTATGGAGAGCTTACCCAAGGCTTCAGTGTCACATGGCAAGCCAGCCCTGGGCATCCCCAAGTCTCAGGCTGTGGATGAAGGGAATCACACGGGGACAGGAAGGAACAAAGGGCTGGGAAGCTAGCCCAGCCGGTAAGCTGCTTGCCTTTATTGCAAGTGTGAGGACCTGGGCTCCAAGCCCACAGCCCATATCTAAAAGCTAGTTGCTGTGGTGTGCTAGGGATGCAGACAGGATTCCTGGAGCTTGCCAGCCAGACAAGCCTAGTCTGACCTGCAGGCTCCAGGCCAAAGACACACCCTGTTTCAAAAAGACAAGGTGGGGCTAAGGAGATGACTCAGTGTGTTCAGTGTTCACTAGGCAAGCAGGAGGGCCTGAGGTTAGATGCCCAGCACTGTGCAAAAGCCAGGCATGACGGATGGACATGTGTGTGAGAGAGAGAAAGAAAGAGAGAGAGAATTTTGTGAGCAATAATACTGAAGAGTGCTCTGCCGGCCTCTGGCTCAGCCAGATGAAAGTGTGATTGGTTACAGCGACAAAGTTAGGAACCAGCATCCAGGCAGCCAGAGGGGTCAGTGTCAGAGCCAGTCTGAGGGAAGTGCCACACACCTCCTGAGGTAGAGCGGCCTTCAAGTGAGGCATGGGGAGTCTGGTAGGTTTTCAGGGCAATTATAAGAAATTCACTTTCCGAGTAGGTCCAGCTTTACCCTCCACTCTGGATACTTGGTGTGTTCCCTGGTGCCTTGTTCTCGCTGTCAGCAGTGGGCATCGAAAAGGGCTGGGTTTAGTGACTCTCCATTCATCTGGTATGAGACTCTGGCATGAGTGTGTCCCTCAAAGGCTGGAAGCTTGGTCCCCTTGTGGTAATGTTGGGAGGTAATGGCTTTATGAGGCAGGAGGTCATGAGACTGAACCCCTCTTTATGCCCTAGACTGCGGTCTCATCTTCTCTCACATGCTCCTTCCAACACGGTACTACCTGCAGCTGGAGGGACTCTTGATAGAGGCTGTGATTGAAGGTGTGTGCCACTACACCTGGATTAATGATTTTTTAAAAAAATTTAATTTACGTGTATGTGTGTCTGTCACTCTGTGTGTACGATACATGCAGATGCCCACTGAGATCAGAAGAGGGCATTGGAGCCCCTGGAGCTGGAGTTGCGTGTGGGCGTGAACAGCTGATGAGGGTGCTCAGAACCAATGTTGGTCCTCTGGAAGAACACGTGTTCATACTGGTGAGCCATGTCACCAGTCCGCTTTTAGATTTTCAACCTCTAAAATGAAAACCAAATCTTCTTTCTTTATAAGTACCCAGCCTCGGGTATTTTATTACACCAACAGGAAACAGTCCTGTTATAAGTTCAATAGTGTGTTCTCCCAACCTCCATGTCAAGGTATGATGGCCTTGACCTGCAGTTGTTACATAGTTAAAGACTCTAAGAAAACATTATCCCGGATTGTGCACGCCAACTCTAAATCCAGAAGCTGGTGTCCTTCTGAAAGGCAAGTGAGAAGATTCATCGTGGAAGCGCGTGAAGGGGGATGGTAGATAGAGGGATACAGACACGGGGGAGGAGCCCAAAGCCACCAGGGTGGAGAAGGAACAGGAGGGCCCGCTGGGCATGCCTGCAGGCCTGCAATCCCAGAACTCAGGAGGTGCAGACATGAGGATCAGGAATTTGAGGGCCTCCTTAGTTACAGGGTGCGTTTGATCTGGTCAGGACAACGCCCTGCCCAACCTCCTGACTCCAGAAAAAAACAAAAAGAGAAACACAAGTGTCCGTTAATATACTGTTTTCAAGCCCACGTGAACCCGAGTAGTAAAGCATAAACTTCTGGGGTTTTATGTTGTTTTGTTTTGTGGACCATCATCGTAAGAGCACCTGGGGTCTCCCACGGGAAAGGACCAGCCTCCCCACCCCCGCCTGGTGTACACCCTGTGCCCGTTCCTAGCTGTTTTTTTCTATGGATAACCTTCCCAATGGAAGGTTGCCCGTGTGTCCTCCTCGCCTTTTACCCCAGAGTGAAGCAGATGGATTGTCCAAAACTCTCTCATATCTGGGTATGGCATCGTACCACGGAGGCAGGAGGGTTGCTGCCGGTTAGAGGCCAGCAAAGGAAACAGCGAGCTCCCATTTCTAAAAGCCAACAGCAACAGTAACAATAAGAAAAGAAAGTTCAGGGATTGGAGGGACACAGAGGGCCTGAAGTTCAAGGGTTGGAGGGACACAAAGTCCTGGTTCCAGGCAAGTGACCGTAGCTTCGTGACAGTTCCTAGGCCAGCTGGGAGTTTGTCTGCCTGTCTGTCTCACCAGAACAAACAAACAGGCTCCCAGGAAAGTCACGTGGCTGCCTCCCTCTGTTCCCAGATTTCCTCTCAGCAAATAGCCGAGTGGCTGATGCCACACGGTGAAATGCTGGCCTGGGAGCCACCAGCCCCAGGGGTGGAGGAAGGCACCGGGACTGTTGGTGTCGGGGTGGCTGCTTACACAGCCTTCCCTCTGGGCAGCTGGGCTGGTTATTAATGAGTCTGGCTTTCTGGGGCCTAAGGAGGACCTGTTTGAGTTTCTCACGCTGTTATTTTCTCCCCATGCCCCTTTTCCCTCAGTGAGAACACCACCCTGGCAATCCTAGAGCAAACCAATGGCTCAGCATTTGCCTGCTGCCCATGTTCAAGGCCTGACTTCTCCCCCACTTCCCCTGGGGACAAATATGTTGACCATGGGTGGAGAATATGGGCTCAGGGTGTGAGGGTGACGTCTGGAACAGCTGCTTCTAGTTGTGTCCTTCCTCGGACAGGGGCAGAATGGACCTCTGTTCTTTACTTACAAGTTAGAGGGAAGCCCTCAGAGAAAGAATATTCCTGGTGGTGCCACGATTTTCATATTTACACGCCCCTTCCTCCACAAAAGAAAACATTAACTCTTTTGTCATGAACATGTAAACATTAATTTTTTTTTTTGATTGTGTGTGTGTTCTCTCAGCACACATGGGAGTGCAGGTATCCTTAAAGGCCTGAAGAGGGCAGATTTCCTAGAGGTGGAGTGAAAGGTGGTCATGAACCATTCCTCTGGGTGCTGGGAACCAAACATTCCTCTGGGTGCTTGGAACTTCGGGGTCTCTTCTTCAGCCTAGGAATTCATTTTTGTGTGTGTGTGGGGTCCAAACAGTAGCACACTTGTGACTTCTCAGCTCTGAGGAGAGGTAGCCGGGCTCATGAGGCTGTGTGCGTGCGTGTGTGCGTGTGTGTGTGTGTGTGTGTGTGTGTGCGCCTTCGTGTACAGCAGCCGCTCTCACGGGCTTGCCAATGCCTTTGTTAGACTGGTCCATCAGTGAGTCCCAGAAATCCACGTGTACCAGACCCCCGACTCTAGATATGCCTCACCTCAGTAGGTGATAAAAATTGGACGCTAAGTATCCAAACTCAAGTCCTTATGCTTGGGGCTGCAGGCGCTTTATTGATGGAGTCGTTTCCACCGCCTCCCAAGGGACTTTTAATCTGAAGAGTCTTGGGTGGTGGTCAGCCACTGACATCTTTGTTTATAGAGAATAGGAAGGTATTGAGGGAAAGCTCTCAGGCTGGCACCACAGTGAGAGGCAGGGAGATGCTGAAAACAGGGTCCTGGGCGGCCTCATAGCATGTGATGGCTGGAAAGGACATCGGAGTTGGCTCCGGTACCGTCCTGCTCTCCTGTTCTGACCTTGACCCCCGGTGGTTCATTCACAGCCCTTTCCCACAGCACTGCAGGCTCCTGAGGGCGCCGGCAGGATCTAATTCACTCTTGTATTCCCAGAAGCAGGGTGAAGGATCAGCCCAATATCTTGGTAAAGGTCTGCAGCGTGGGGGCTGCTTGCTGAGTTGTCGGAAGTAGCAGAGATCGGAGTTGAGAGAGGGGGAGGGGGAGGGGAGGGGGAGGGGGAGGGGAGGGGGAGGGAGAGGGAGAGGGAAGCTGTGAGGCTGGAACGTCAAGGTGGAGGCGGAGAGTGCTGTGGGGTCTCTGCAACGGAGCCCAGGGGTACTGTGGGAGGGGTGTGGATTCAATAGCGACATTAGATCTGCCCAGCAGGTCTGGGCTGCCCCGGGATCACGTGGGCAGAGCTCAAGGACAGGTGCGCGGCCCGCCCTTCCCCCCACACCCAGGATTGCAGAGGCGGGTGCTAGGATTATAGCTTCCGCCTTGAAGTAATGAAAACGAGCCTGCGGAGGGAAGGAGAGCCTTCAAGTCCCAGGCTGAGTCATAGCCCAAGGCTAGAAAGTCGTTAGTTTCCCACCTCAATGGTGTTGGTAGAGGGGTGTCCACAAAGGGACCCACGTCCTGCCTTAGGACTAGTGTATCCATTATTGGACTCAGTACCACAACTACCAGGCAGTTTTACTAGGAATGCAAGGCTGGCCCTGTGTTAGAAAATCAATTAGTAAAATCCACTGAACAGAGAGAGAAAGAGAGAGAGAAAGAAAGGAAAGAAAGAAAGTCTCACCAATCGCATCAAGAGATACAAAAACAAAACAAAACAAACAAAAAACGTGGCAAAATACAAAACACGATTGTGGTAAAACTCTCAACAAACAAGTAATGAAGAGAAACTTCAGCAGATAATAGAAATCCACAGAAAGAGCATGGCTACCACGGCAATGAAAGGTGGGGAACTGGAGGCTTTCCTAACCAACGTCAGGCTCAAGGCGCAGACCCTTCTCACCGCGGCTGTTTGACACCATACTGGGGGTTGTAACCAACGCAGTAAGTCAAGAAAGGAAATGAAAAGCATCAAAGTCCTGATTCTTCTTTGTTTTGTTTTCCTTTGTTTTTTGTTTTTTTTAGACAGCAAGAGCGTCTCTACAACTAACAAAACTAAACATCATAAGCGATCTTAGAAAGGTTATAAGTGTTTGACCTGAACCAGCAGGAATAAGGGTCCCGAAAAAGGTGTTGAGTGGGAAGATCAGGGATGAGAAACAGAGAAGACAAAGCAAATAGCTTGGAGCAGGAGGACTTGGCTGAGGATTTATGTTGATTATATACTGTTTACAGGGGAAAACCAGCCAAGGTCAGTAGAGATACGTCAGACAATATTGGCAAAGAGAACACAGGACACCTCAGACACAGCTGCCTAAGGCCTGATAACTACAGCCCAGGAGGAAGAGTCAGGTCCCCAGAAACCACAGCAACCTTTACTACGATGAGGCACTGGCTGCAAAGCAAGACAGGCCTTGCCAAGTCCAATCCTGGTGAGGACAAAGAACTAAAGTTCCTTTTGTTCTTTCATGGGGGATTTGGGGCTCTGAGAATATTGGGTCAATCTGGCTGCCCACAAACATTAGTATGTAAAGGCATTACCTTTTTGTTTGTTTGTTTGTTTCTCTGTGTAGCCGTGGCTGTTCTGGACTCACTTTATAGACCAGGCTGGCTTCGAACTCACAGAAATCTGCCTGCCTTTGCCTCCCCAAGTGCTGGGATTACAGGCGTGTGCCACCATGCCCGGTTCATTACCTTCTTAATGCAGGTAATGGGCAAGTGGAATTTGAAATTAAAATCGTACTACTGGGTCAGCAACATGGTTGTTTGGGTAAAGGTGATTGCTGCTAGTGACCTGAATTGGATTCCCAGTACCCACACAGTGGAAAGAGGGAACTGACTCTTGTAAGTTATCTTCTGACCTGCACAGGCACTACCCACCAAGCACACACAAATGGGTAAAAAGCTTAAAACTATAACCATTTATATGAGCACTTCCAAAATGAAATAGTAAGCTATAGCTCTGTGTAAAAAAAAAAAATAAGTGCAAGATCCCCAAAGGGAAAGCTACAAAACTCGAATGAAAGCAATGAAAGGGGGCTGGAGAGCTGGCGGCTCAGCAGTTAAGAGCACCTGCTGGTGTCTGCTTTCTCACTGTGGTGAAAAGACATCATGACCAAAGGCAACTTGGACAGAGGGGTGGGGAGGGTTACTCTGCCTTACCGGCTGCAGTGGTTGTCAAGGAAGCCAAGGCCGGAGCTCAAAGCAAAAACATGGTGGTAGCCTGCTCGCTGGCTTGCTCCTCTGCCTTACTTAGCTGCCTTTCTTCATTCAGACCCACCTGCCCGGAGACGAAGTGAGGTAAGCCTCCTCAGAGGAATTAGTAACTAAGAAAATGCCCACAGACATGCCCGTTGCTCAGTCTGATGGAGGTAACCCCCCGGCTAGAATTCCCTCTTCCCAGGAAACGGCTAAGTTTGTGCCAAGTTGACAGCATTTACCCAGGCTGCATTTTTCAGAGGATCCGAGTTAAGTTCCTAGCACCTGCACTGGACAACCCACAAACCTCCTGGAACTCTTAACTCCAGAGAATTAAAAAAAAAAATTTTTTTTTAAATAAATACTTTTAGAGCCAGGCATGGTGGTACACACCTGTAATCCCAGCACTTTGGGAGGCAGAGGTAGGCCGGTCCCTGTGAGTTCGAGGCCAGCCTGGTCTACAAATGGAGACCAGGACAGCCAAGGCTACACAGAGAAAGTCTGTCTCAAAACCAAAACAAAACAAAACAAAAACTTTTAAAGAAGAACCATTTAAATAGTGATTCCATGTTCATGCCATAGGAAGATTCAACATTGCCAAAATGTCCATTCAACATCACACACACTATGTTGAGAAGCCCAATTCTGTCTCTCTCTAACTTGGAATTGTCTCTTAAAGGTGAATAGATGACTTGGACCACGAAGATAGAAGAACATTCTAGAAAGCAATGAACTATTAAGGCAAGGAAAAACATAGAGGAAATTTAAATGTACATAATTTTATTTTGTTGCTTTTGTTTCCCCCTTGAGACAGAGTCTTGCAACCTAGGCTGACTTCCAGCTCTCAATCTTCCCCACACTCCAACTCCCAGAATGCTAGGATTACAGGAATTGCCCCCATCCCCGCCTTAAAAGCATATAATTAACTGAGAGAAGCCTCTCTAGTTTGCTTTCTGTCACTTGCTAAAACACTGACGAAAACCAACTTGTGGAGGAAAGGATTTGATTGTCACTGTCCATCATGGAGGGAAGCCAAGGCTGGCCCTCAAGGCCGGAGCCTGGAAGCAGAGACTGAAGCAGAGGCCAGAGAGGAGCACTGCTTGCAGGCTTGCCTCCTCTGGCTTGCCCAGCTCTTTCTCACACGCCTGCCTAGGATGGTACGGCCCACAGCAGGCTGGGTCCTCTGGTCCCAATTTGCAATCAAGAAAATGCCTCAAAGATGCTCACAGGCCAGTCTGATGGCGGCCATTCCTTGGCTGACGCTGACAACCAAGGTCAGCCGCCATCCACAGAACCAACGGGAAAGGCTGTATACTACACTGTTTCAGCTGTATGACGTCTGGAACATTGGACGTCTGTGGGGACAGTGGAGACATCAATGGTCAGCAAAAGACGACCAGGTGAAGCATCGGCAGTTGGGAGATCCTGAAACTGCGTGATGTAGAGTGTGTCACAGTTGTCCCCATCCATGGAATGTGTGGCACTCTCCTAATTTGCTTTCTACTGCGTTGATAAACACCATGACCAAAAGCAACTTTGGGGAGGAACGGGTTCATGTCACCTTACAGTTGACATGAGGGAAGTCAGGGTAGGAACTCAAGGCGGGAGTTGGAGGTGGGAACTGCAGTGGAAGCCGGGGCAACCGCTTGCTGGCCTGCTTCCCAGGGCTTGTCCAGCCACCTTTCCCGTATTTCCAGGGCCAGGGTGTCACCTGGCGGCGAGAGGAACCCTCCCACACCAACCATCGATCAGGAAAACGCCAGCCACACGGAGGCTTTTTCTCAGTTGACATTCCCTTCCCCAGGTGACCCTAGCTGTGTCAAGCTGATGAAAAACTTTACCAGCTCCAACATCAAAAGCCAGCCCTGCCGCAGTCTGGACTTTGGGAGATATTGACATTGTCAGTGTAGTTTGTAAAAGGTCGAGGGGGTGCTGTGGCAGGAAGTGTGCATGGAATCCAGGCTCCTCCGGTCCAGCTCTCTGCTATTAACTGAAACTACTTAAAAAAAAAAAGTCTATAAAAAAACCAGAAAAGCCTGACATGCTGGCACTCACCTGCAATCCCAGCACCTGGGGAGGGGGGCGGTGCTGAGAAAAGAATTGAAAGTTTGAGGCCAGCCTGGGCTACGTAGGCAAGCTCTGTCTCAAACAAAACCCAAATGAACAATGAAAGTCCCAAAGTCCAAACAAAACCAACTAAACTGTAATTATTCAGTACTGAAAAGTTGGGGTGTGGGATTCAAGGGGGACACTGAGGTGGATTGCCCCCAGGACAAGATTTAGTAGAGGAGTCACTAATTCCATGGACAGACCGACAGACAACAGCTCAGCAGGGTCTCTGAGGAGAGTTTTGGCCCATGAGGCAGGTGGGGGGCCCTTCTTACAGGTCTCAGAGGAAGCAGGGGTCATGAGGCTGAGGTTGTCAGAGGAAGGTTATGGAGCAGGGGGAGTCACGTAGCCAAGCTGTTTCTGGATTCTGGGTAGCAAGGGGGGCAGAAAGGGTTTGGGGGTGGGAATATACTACTCCAAGGATGTGGGGGAAAGGAGAAGGGGTGTATCACATTGCAGCGTACCTGCTATACAATGGGGAATGTGTCCCCGCTGGCGGTCTCTGAGGTCCTGGAGTCTGGCATTTTGAGGTCTGTATGCTTCCTTGGGGAAGGGAGCATAGCATCTGTCATTCGGGCATGGGGGGTCTGTCACTCGGGCATGGGGGGTCTGTCACTCGGGCATGGGGGAGTCTGTCATTCGGGCATGGGGGGTCTGTTCACACACTTCTAGCCAGCCTCAGTGCAGTGTGTCTCCTTGTACAGCAGGGATTCCGGATCAGCTCTGAGGATGGAGACAGAGAATGCTGCAGGCAGACAGAACTTGGTCAGAGTTGGCCTGGGATTTAGTATTTCTTTCTTGGAGTCTGGTACCCAGGGAAGCCTGGCACCAATTCACAGACGGGGGCTCATAAGGAGCATGTCAGTAGCTGGGAGGCTAAGGAGAGAGGGGAAGGCTGTGCAGGTGTGTGTATGGTGGTCATTATTTCCATAATGTAACAGTCTGGCTCCCTCAAACCCAGTATTGTGAAAAGACTCTGTGACCATAGCAGCTCTTATAAGTGAGGCTGGCTTACAGTTTCAGAGGTTTAGTCCATTATCATCATGGCAGGACACAGGCAGACATGGAGCTGGAGGAGGAGCCAAGAGCTCTACATCCTGATCCACCGGCAGCAGAAGGAGACTGTGTGCCACGCTGGGCACAGCTTGAGGTAGGAGACCTCAAAGCGTACTCCTACGGTGATAGGCTTCCTCCAACAAGGCCACACCTCTTTTTTTTCCCAAATGTACTTATTTATTTTATGTGTATGATTGCTCCATTGGCATGTACACCTGTCTGCCAGAAGAGTGATCAAATCCCTGTAGAGATGGTTGTGAGCCAGGTGTTTGCTGGGAATTGGACTCAAGACCTTTGGAAGGGATGGCTTAGAGCTGTCTCTCCAACCCAAGGCCACACCTCTTAACAGCGCCACTCCCTGTGAGCCAAACATTCTAATACACGAGTCTCTGGGGACCATTCCTATTCAAACCACCACAGGGACACTCAAGAGGGCTGATGGTGGCTGAGAAACAAGGACTGGTGGTCCCTGCCCCCTGGACAGGGCAGTTGAGACCTAAGGTCCTTGGCCCACGGCCAACTGGGATCCTACTAAGTTGATGCCTGTAGAATGGAGTCATGGAGTCATTTTTAATTCCTTCCCCTTTCTCTGCTGGCTGAAATCACAGAGGTAACATGAGCTGCCCCCAGAGGGCAGCACATGCACCTCAGGAAAACTGAATGGGTCCCTCTGGCTCCTTCTGGCGCCATTGTGTCCTCTAGCGGCTGGAGAGAAGCAGTAGCTATGGAGGTATTAGGGCTGTATTAGTCTGGGAGGTTTGTTTCTGTGTCCCCAGGGCCCTCGCTGAATTTCTCTCAGCTTTCTCTCCCCCTTTCACTTCACTGGACAAGACTGGTGCACACTTGTGGGGGTTCTCTAGAGGAAATGTCTCCACGCACCCATAACCAGCAACCAGCATCAGCTAAGAAGCAGCGGGGACTACCCCCTAACCAGGAAGCCCGCCCGCTTAAGCCGGAGGTGTCACAGGCTCCTAGGGCAGGCTGAGGTCAAGGTAGGAAGCAAGAGGGAGAGACAGAGAGCAGTCCTCTTCCCGGGCCCAGTCCTCCACCTCTGTCTCACCTGCCCCCATATCCTCCACCTCCTCTCACCAGAATCATCCGTAAGCAGAGTCATTTGTTTGTTTTTTGAGACAGGGTCTCTCTGTGTAACCCTGGCTGTCCTGGAACTTGCTCTGTAGAACTCAGAGATCTCCTGCCTCTGCCTCTTGAGTGCTGGGTTAAAGGTGTGTGGCACCATAGCCCAACAACAGAGATCTTCTTAACTACCCAGGAATCTCTGAGGGAAACAAGTGTCAGATTGACATTTGCAAGAGAGTGTGGGACTTGTACCTTCTCCATGACAGTAACTCTGTGTTATTTTAGATTTGAGATTTATTTTTATTTTGTTACGAGTGTTCTGTCTGCATGTATAAGTCACCACATGTATACACTGCTCTTGGAGGCCAAAAGTCATTGTTGGGTGCCCTGAACCTGAAGTTACAGACGGTTGTGAGCCACCACAAGGGTGCTGGGGACTGAACCTAGGTCCTCCAGAAGAGCAATGAGTGTCTTTAACCACTGAACCATTGCTTCAGTTCCCAATTTCTGTTTTTAGAAATAATTTTTAGAAGGCCGTATGTCGGTGGGGGAGTGCAGGGGACCTGAGTTCCATCCGTGGGACCTCATAAAACCAGGCATGGTGGGACATGCCTATAATCCTAGGAAATGAAGGCAGGAGGATCGGAAGATCAAGGTCATTTTTGGTACACAGGCCTGCATGAGGCCCTGTCTGAAAAAGAAATCATTTTCAGGAGGGAGATTCCTAGAGGCAGGGCTAGAAACAGACACAGAGAGCTGGGGACAAATGAACCCCCTGTGGCTTTAACCAGGAAACACAGCTCAGCCCTGTGCTCAGGAGGCTGCCTACAAGGATAAGATTTGGGTTAGAAGAGACAGCAGGCTTCCTCAGCAATATGTTGCAATACGTGAAAAAGTAAAAGTGGAGAGAGACCTGAAAACTGAAAAAGGTGAAATGTCAGGTCAGTCCAAGTAGATCCTGATGGAGACAGATCGAAAACAAAACATGTTTATCACCGCTAAGAGCGTCAGTGACATCGATATTGGACTTTTCAGCTGTAATGTCAGTGTAAGTATGGTGGTGTCA
>CM053763.1:118903943-119024982 GCA_028658305.1 Pachyuromys duprasi
AGACAGGACTGTGTTGTCCCCACCGTGTTCTCGGGCTAGCTGGCCTGTGTGCTTTCAGGGATCCTGTGGGAGGCAGAGGCAGGCAGATCTCTGTGAGTTCGAGGCCAGCCTGGTCTAAAAAAGTGAGTCCAGGACAGCCAGGGCTACATAGAGAAACCTTGTCTCGAGAAAACAAAATAAATACATAAATAAAAATTTAAAACGTTTAAAAGGAATTAAAACCAAACAGGTCAAACAAAAACATGCACAAAGATTAAAACAATAACTAAAAGTGGTAAACAACTTACATTCATGAATGAACGAATACATGCCATGCATACTTGGAATATATAGTGCACATCCATGAAAAGAAATGACATTCTGGATTTTTTCTTTTTTTAAATTTACCTTTATTTTATGTGCATTGGTGTTTTGTGTGCATGTACATCTGTGTGAGAGTGTCAGATCTTGGAGTTACAGACAGTTGTGGGCTGCCATGTGGGTCCTGGGATGTGAACCTTGGTTCTGGAAGAGCTACCCTTAACCACTGAGCCATCTCTCCAGCTCCTTTTTTTGGTTTTTTTGAGACGGTTACACACATGGAAGTTAGAGGACAACTTGGAGTCATTTTTCCTCTTTCACCACGTGGTTCCCGGGGATTGAACTCAGGTTGTCAGGTGTGGCTGGAGGCGCCTTTACCCACTGAGCCATTTCACTGGCCTGCTGAGCTGTTTAGCTGTTACGACTTTTCTCCTTCCTTCCTTCCTTCCTTCCTTCCTTCCTTCCTTCCTTCCTTCCTTCCTTCCTTCCTTCCTTCCTGTATGTGGACACACACGTGGAGGCCAGAAGACAACTTGCAGGAGTCAGGTCTCTTCTTCCACCTATGGGTCTCAGGGCTTGAACTTGGGTCCTCAGGCTTGGCAGAGAGCACCTTTACTTTCTGGGCAGCTAATTCTAAAGGAACCATCCATGTAAAGTTTTACCTGGAAGAAGAAATCTCACTTGGGCCAGAGGTAGAACCAGCAGATTTTATAACCCAAATCAGGTGGTTTTCTTTATGCTCATCTCAGTAAGAACCAGGTGTGAGGTGGGTAGGAGACAAGGGAAGACGTTCTTTAGAGTGTAACTGACTCAGCTTGGACCACTGCTTAACCCACCAGAACCTGTCTCCACCTCCCTCTAATGGAGACCGTCTTTCTGGAGGAAATGAGAGCCTGTGCTAATGCGCCCTGACTGGGTGGAGGATGATCCGCTGACATTTACGGGCGTTTTAGGATGCTGGCCTAGGATGCTGGCGAGCCGGTGAACCCCAAGGCTCAGGACCCCCTGCCTGGCTGTCTGGGTTGAAGGTACTTGGGGCAGGAACAGAGACATGGCAGAGGGTGACAAAGGGGTTGCAGAGGAGCAGGCTGAGAGGAGGGGAAGCAGGCAAGAAGATGGAGGCTCAGACAGACAGAAGCTGCCGGGAATCTCGCCTCCTCCCATCTGGCCCAAATCACGCCTGTAATCAGTCTGAGGAGAAGTGTTTGCACAGAAAAGCACTTTGGGAGATGAGAGGAGACTTCTTATCAGGGGGATTTTCTCTTAGGCCTTCCCATGTGGAATTTGCTGATAATTTTGGAGGGAGTCTTGCTGGGAAAAGGCAATAAAAGTGATGGAGAGGCTGGAGAGCTTGCTGATGAGGCGAGATGAGAGGGCTTGTCTTTGGGCTGATTTAGAGTAGTAGGGGTGTGGGGGTGCTGAGCTGGCAGGTGCTGAGGGCCCCAGGTGGAAGGAGGAGTTGAGAGGAGTCTGGGAAGATGATGGGAGGGGTGACAAAGTGACCTGTGAAAACACCTGGGCACAGAGCCTGCTTTAGGACACCGACCCCTGGAGACTGTGGAGAGAGATGCTCTTGCTCTTGGTAAGGCTAACTCCCTTCCATTTCTGTTCCTCCCAGGCAGGCTGCCTCCCTCCCAAACTTATTTGGAATCATTGGCTGAATTTGCAGCCTGGACCTTCCAAGCTGTGCACGGACTCTGGCCTGTTGACACAACCAGCTGTGGGTGTCTGTGAGTGTGCTCTCTGAGAGGCGTCTGACCAGTTCTTCTGGGCTGGCCCTCCTCCTCCCTCCATTCCTTCACTCCTTCCCCCTTGCTTTCTCCCCCTCCTCTTCCTTCTTTCCTTCCTTGCTCCTTCATCCCTTTCCACCTCCCTCCCTCCACTCTTCCCCCTTCTCTTTTTTCCTTCCTTCCCCCTCTTTTTTCTAGTTGAGTGTGCCTGAGCCACTGTGCACTAGAGATCAGAGGGAAACTTGTGGGAGAATTTCCTTGTGTGTGTCTTAGGGATGGAACCCAGATGTTCAAGCTTGGTGGCAAATGCCTTTATCCAATGAGCCTTATGGCTGGTCTTCCTCTGTCTTTTGGATAATTCTTGCTCTGCAGCCCACGCTGGCCCAGGCTTCTCCATCCTCCTGCCTCAGCCTCCTGAGTGCTGGGATCACAGGTGTACGGCACTTGTGTTCGGTACTTTCTGCTGCTGTGGTAACACACCGTGGCCCAGGCTACTCACGGAGGAAAGGGTTTCTTTTCCAGTTGCAGAGGGGCAAGAGTCCCCTCTCCCAGGGAAGCATGGCAGCAAGCCAGGCATGATGGCAGGAGCAGGGTGCTCCTGGACCGCCAGTACAAACCAAACCAGAGGAAACTGAAGTGTCATTCTATGTATTTCTTTCTTTCTTTATTACCTCAAAGCCCACCCACAGTGACACACCTCTTCCAGCAGGGCCACAGCCCCTGAACTCTCTCCAAACAGCAGCACAAATCAGGGCCATTTCTCCTTTAAACTACCGCATTCCACTCCTAAGCTCCCACAGGAGAGCCCATCTTGTCTCAGTCAGGGTTACTATCCCCGTGACCAAACAAACTATGACCAAAAGCAATTTGGGGAGGAAAGAGCTTATTTCACTCACACTTGCGTATGACAGTTTATCGTCCAAAGCAGGAAGGGCAGGCTCTCAAGCAGGCAGGAGCCTGGAGGAAGGAGCTGATGTGGAGACCATGGAGCGGTGCTGCTTCCTGGCTTGCTCCTCACCGTTTGCCTAGGCTGCTTCCTCATAGCACCCAGGACCATTAGCCCAGGGGTAGCCCCGCCCATGATGGGCTGGGCCTCCCCCACAGTCACTAATTAAAATGCCCTCCAGGCTTGCCCAGGGTGCATCTGCATCTATGAAGGCCATTCCTCAATAGAAGCTCCCTTCTCTCAGGTGAGTCTAGACTGTGTCAAGGTGACATAAAACCAGCCAGCACAACTCTGCCCCCGCCTGGGACAGCTCATTTCCTTCTAGAATAACTCCCCCCCCCCTGCCCCCAGCCCATCAAGTCAAGATGTCTGCATTTCTGACCGGCCCCATGTGTCTCTTAGCCTTTGTCTATTTGCCATCGCTGGGTGGTGGACTTTAAAAGCAGTAGCGACCGTGTGGCTGTGGTGTTTATGTCAGCTGGAGAGCTGTCAGCACCAACGATGGACTGTATGAAGGCCTGGTGGGGTGACTCACAGGGGACATGAAGCTGGGTGAAGACGCTCACACTTGAGTTCCTGGGTGGCCAGTCCTAGAGTCTGGGAACACAGAGGTGGAGGGAGAGAGCAGGTGTGATTGTGACAAACACTCATCAGTGTCTCCCATGTCGCAGATACTGACAAGATGGTGTGTGTAGGGTGACAAGGACCCTGGGGACCTTCTAGGCTGATGGAAGAGAGCAAGGACTGGGCAGCCAGCACGGTGACATTCTGTTTACCTGGACAGAAGTGAGGAGAGCATACAAACTCCATGGGGGTCGGTCCTCAGGCTTCTCAGAACTGGGGACACTGGAGTTTTAAAAAACAACAAACAAACAAAAACCAAGCCAGCGTTGTAAAGGGAGAAGAAAGTTACAGAGGAACTCATAAGGGAGGCATAAATTGAGCATCATGGATATTAAATGGGGGGAGGGGCTCGTGGTTTGGGGGCATGCCCGATTTGATTGGCAAAGCATGCGGAGACTGATGTGTCTGGCTTTGAGCTTTTGGGCATGGCCATTGCCAGTCAACAATGGCCTGAAGGCTAAACTCAGCCCATTTCTGGTTTTAGAGGGATTTATAAGCTGAAGGTGAGCTTTATATCTTTTCTAATGGGTTGGGGAGAGTTGTTTTAAGGCTGATAGTTCATAAATGTGATGTAAAATTGGAATTCAAGTCTGTGATAATCTTCACCATCACCTGGAAGGTGGGTGAGGCACATTTCTGGGTATGTCTGGGAGGGAAAGATCAACCCTGAATGTGAGTAACACTATCCAACAGGTTGGGAGCCTGGACCTGACAGCTGAGAAAGGAGCCAGCTAGCTGAGTACTGGCCTACCATTTCTATTAACAGAGGCTGTGTGCCCCGACAAATGATAACGTGTGTGTGTGTGTGTGCGCACATATTTGTACACTCGTGTATGCGTGTCAGGTTCTGTGCATATGTTCACATGGACATGTGCAAGTGTGCATGCATGAAGTCAACATAAAGCATCTCCCCCAGTCTCCCCCTTATTTTTGAGATAGGGTCAGTCTTCGAACCTGGAGCGAGTTAATTCAGCTAGTCTGGCTGACCCCTGGGCTTCATGGACCTTTCCACCTCCACCTCCCTGAGATTACAGACATGTGTCACTCTGCTTGGCTTTTCCTATGGGTGTCGGGAGCTTGGACTCAGGTCCTTGTGCAACAGGCACCTTACTGACTGGCTCGTCTCTCCATCCCCCAGTGATATAAAATTTGGGACTCTGGGGACCCTTTGTTGAATAAGACAGAAGTTGGGGCCTCCAGGGAGCTGCTCTCTGTCAGTCACCTGTGTGTGAGGGAAGAGACCATTTGGAGTGTGACCCCTCCTCCTTCCAGAACTTCACCTATTCCTCCTCCCACCATGGTCAGCAGTCATGAGTGAGCCCATGACCTCCGAAGGTCCAGCACCCCATGTGGAATGTTCTTTCTGGCCTGTGGTTTATGACAGGGCCATCGGGTGTGGTCTCTGTGACCGCTGTCCCTCTCCATGGTTGAATGAGAGTGCCCTTGACCTAGAGTCTGATTCATTGTTTTCTCTTTTCCTCCAGGAACAAGCTGTTCACACAAGGACAGGTGTCAAAGCTTGTTTGCTGGGTGTGGGGGAAGCCACCACACTGTATGGTGTCCAAGGGAGACGTGTGGGCTCTTCGAGCTGCTCCTAAAGGCCTGTCCTGCTTGGGATCCCACGACAGCTAGGCTGACCTGAAGGTTTTCCATGTAAACTCCTCCAGTCCTCAGCTGAGTGCTCCCCAGAACCAGGGTACCTGTGCCAGGTGGATGAGGCTGGAAGGACACCCTTGTCCTGACAAGCTGACAAGATATCATGTGCTTAAAATAAAGGAAAGTGGTTTTGTGAAGGGGCCTGGCTCCTGCTCTCTCAGTTCCCCGGGGCATCCTGGCGCTCCTTAGACCAGGCTGGCCTTGAACTCCCACAGGGCTGTCTTGTTCTGAACACAGGTTGGCCCTGCTGTTAAAGCCCATGTTTGCACACTAGTGAACTGAGCACCCAGCTCCTAGCAGGCTCTGGATAAGTATTGGAGAAATGGATCAATGGGTGAAACTCTTCCTCAGCAGTCTACAAGCTGTCCCTGGAAAAGGGACTCCCAGGACAGCACCCTTCCCTGGTAATTCCTGAGGGTCTTTCAAAGCTGGAGACTCATTTCCCAGGCTGCTTCAGGCAGGCGTTGGGTGTGGTTGGGAGTCTGCAGGGTCTGAGAACAGGGGCACAGGGCAGCATGTGGGGTGCAGGGGCTTCTGAAACCAGGAGGTGGGGGAGGGCAGCTCCCAGAGGACACAGGCTCCCAGAGGTCAGGACAGAAGCTCTCAGCCAGTGGCCCTGAGGTGTGGCTTGGAAAAGTCAGTTCCTTTTGTTGGAGTTCTGGGAAGAGTTCCTTTTGTTGGAGTTCTTGTTTGGTATTCTGGGTAGAGTATTAGGCAAGCACTCTACCACTAAACTATATTCCCAGCCCACAAACCCTCTTTTGAAGTAGAGTTGAGGCATTTCATTAGTTCACTCATTCACTCACTCACTCACTCACTCACTCACTCACTCACTCACTCACTCAACAAATACACACTGAGGTCTCAAGAACTCTGCAGGTCAACAATGCATCAGATATAGACTGCCCTGAAGGATCCCAGTTTGGGGCAGGGTCAGGCAGGAGAGGCAGACAGATAATTACAAGCAACAGGCAGGTGAAAGAAGGCTGAGCAAAGGTGTGAGTAGCTCACGGTCATGGCTTCCTGCTAGAGGAGAGGTGGGGCCCTGGGTCAGGGAGGCTTCTGGGAAAGGTAATGCCTGACGGGGGGGGGGGGGGCGGGAGGGGGAGGGAAGTGGGTAAGCACTTGGGGGCTGTGGGGAGATGGGAAGAGTATTCTAGGAAGAAGAGACAAGAGTGAAGAAGACCCAGAGATAAGGACGTGTGGCTGTGTGTGGGCGCAGAATCATCAGCTGGGGTGTTGGATGAGATGCCTGGGCTACCAGGCATGAATGGTACAGAAGATCAAGGAAGCCAAGTAGGGCTAGGAGGCAGCTCTGCTCGGTGGCAGAGCATTTGCTTAGCACGTGGAAGGCCTCAACAAATTAAACGAAGATCGTATGTTTTTGTTTGTTTTGGTTTTTGACAGATAGTCTTCATAGGTTCCCAGGAGCCCGTTGGTCCTGAGCACCTCTGTGAGCTGGTTTCCTTCTCCATGTTCTTTTCTGCTGTTTCCATAGCCTCCTGGGCTGCTTCTTCCCATAATGGATTTTGGAATCAGAACCCTTTTTGTCTCTAACAGCCCGGTACTTCCAGCCCACCTCATTAGCCACGTGCCCCAGATAGACAAACTTTCTGGTTCAGCTTCAGCCCTGCAACCTGAGGGCGGCAGGGACAGCATCCACTTTTCCTTGACATAGCGGAGGGGATCCCACCCCACACCTAGAGGAGTTCCAGGCAGCCTGGTCTTGTCTGGTCTTGCAGGGCAGCACACCTCACACTGTGCGCCAGAAAATTACACGCTTGGAAGTGGTAGGGACTCTGAGAAGGGCTGATGGTCATCTGCTGTCAGAGAAAGGCCAGATTCTTTAACTTGTTTCTGTAGAAATCTCCAGAAAATTTGACTCCCTCAAAACACACAACGAGCATCTTCCAGCCCATCATATCTGCTTGACTACGGTGGCCACCAGGCAGCCCTGAAGACAGCTTTGGGCATCCAGCTCTAGACCCTGCCAGTTTGCCATCTTCTGCTGTTCATTGTAGAAAGGGCTCACTGCTGCACACGATGCTAAGGCAGGAGACTACAACCACCTATTCCAACAGCAAACACTTGCACAGGAGAGGCTATACGCTTCTCAAGGCAAACACTCTTAGGCTGGTTCTACTTCGGGCAGAGCCAGACCCAGGTGCCCCTGTGGATAACAGTGGGCAACTGCTGCCCAAGCTCAATCCCTAGAATCAGCCACGTGGCAGAAGGAGAGACCTGACTCCTGCAGGTTATCCTCTGACCTCCACTTGTATGCTGTGGGGTGTGCATGCACACGTAGACTCAGGCAGGCAGGCAGCTTGCTGAGTGTGAGCGAGCCCTGAGCGCTCCAAGAAGCTCGGTGATAATGGATCCAGACGGTGCTGCTTGCAAGGCCGTTCAGGCCTGCTCCTGAGGTTGGTTTGGGCTGCAGTTGGGTCACTAACTTCTCCAGTGACCACGGTGACTACTGAGAAGATTTGAGGCACGAGCTGCTCTTGGAGGCAAGGGTGGGGAATGGAGAGAAGAGCTGGTGAGTTTTTCCCAAAGTAAAATGAGGGTGTTGCAACCAGAGGGGCAGTGGGCGCTAGCAGGCGAGAGCAGGACTGCCCGCTGAGAATATTTGATCCCATTTTTCTGAAGCTAGAAACTCCAGAGAAACTGCTGATAGTGAGGGTGGGTGACTGCTTAATTTCTTTCATTCCTCTCCTTTTTGTTGTTGTTGTTGTTATTGGGGATCAAATCCAGGGTCTCATGAATACAAGGCAAGTGCTCTACCCCTGAGCCACATCCTCAGTCCCAAATTACTCACTTTGAAATGTTGAATTTCACATTACTGAATCTCATCTCGGTATAGGATAAAAAGGGACCGTTTCATGCCCTTGTCCCAGGCATCTTCAGGGGTCACGGGGTTTGCGACTTTTCCTTCCCTTATTTCTGCTTTGGCCTTCCAGTGGGTTTTACCCAGAGGGGGTCGTGCAGGGTAATGCTGGGCAGGGCACTGGCAAGGCCACCACCCACTGCAGGGACACGGAAATGCCTGGGTGTTTTGTCCAGAGGCAGATTCCTATATTTCCGTTTGACCTGGTGAAGCAAGCCCCAGCGTGGTGCCAAGGACATCTTGTTCCGGGGAGAGGTGGCACTTGACATCCCTGGGGCCACTCACACCTGTTTTCTTTCTGGCTTTGGGGCCAGAAGGGGCCGTCCCTACTCAGGGTCTGCATAGCTCCAGCTGGCAGGGGGATACTGGAAATTCTGGTTTCCTTCCTCATTTGGCACGATGCGGGGGAGGGGCTCTTGGTGAGGCCACCATGAAAAGGGCCAGTTTGGGTAAGGTCTGGTCACGCTGGAATTTTTCAGGGAACAGGTTCATCTCTGAGCCTGTCACATTCTGCACACTGGAGTCTGGGCAGAGCCCAGAGCTACCCATGGCTCCCGAGAGCAGCACACGGACACCCCCGTGGAAGAGGATGTGCTCAGTCCTGATGTGACTTGAAGTGCTGGGATGGGTTAGTGTCCACCCCCATTTCCAGAGGGATAGGGTAGGGAGGGTTGGACTAGAAGGAGAGGAGGATGGGTACTGTGATTGAGATGTAAAATGAACAACTAAATAAAGTTAAAAGTTAAAAAAAAAGTTACCAGGGAAGGACTTCGGATTACCTGGAAAACTGCAGTTGGCTTATGAATTTATTACTATTTGATGAATTTTGACATTTTGGAAAGACATAAATATGTCCTTGACATTGACTCGTTTCAGAAATAGAGCTTTTTGCAAATGTAACTAGAGGTCTTCAGATGCAGCCATCTTGGATTTGGGCAGGCCATCACTGGTGTCTTTGCATAAAAAAGATTGGACCCAGAAGGCAAAGAGAGAAGATGAGGCCAGTTGAGGCCAAAGGCTGGGAGAATATGGCCACAGCCATGGGCTGAGGAAATTGGTCTACCACAGACAGGAGAGGCCAGAATAGCTTTTCCCCAGAGTGCCACAGAGCGCCCTGCTGACACCTTGATTTTGTCCTTCTGGTTTGCATTGGAAGGAATACATTTCTGTTGTTTTCGGATACCCAATTGATAGTAATTTGTGTCTGGGGGCAGCATTCCAGAGAGGGAGATGGGCAGTTACACTCAAGCAAAATCCAGAATTGCCTATGCTGCCATTCCTGAGGACACTGTGGGCAACATCAAGGCAGCTGTGTGACTTTTCGGGGAATAGCCTGTGACCCGGCAGGGGACCCAGGTAGCACAAGCAGCACCCTGGGTCTCCAGGGGCAGTTGCTCCTGCTGACATAGTGTTTTGTTTAGTGGTCCTGGCTGGAGCCCTGGAAGGACAGAGCCAGAGGGAGAGGGCGGGCGTTTGCAGCTGGGGCAGGCAGCAGCAAGGCTAGGGCTGAGGCCTTCAAGAGGAAACCTTACCACCCTGAGTCATGGCATGCAGGCTGACGGCCATTTGCTGACACATCACACCCCAGAGGGAGGACAGCAGTGACCTCATGCCGGTTGTCAAACACTCAGAACCCCTCCCAGTGCTTCAGCACTGCCCAGAGGGAGCTGTCCCCACCCCGCCCCGAGTCCACCCCTCCCCTGCACACAGAGGCCAACAAGCAGGACAAGCAGACCTTTGGGCCAAGACTTGAGATGCTTTCGGGGCGAGGTGGATGTTTCCCACTTCCCCAAGGGCAGTGGGGTCATAAACCCTGGAATCGAGCTACGGAACTGCCGCAGCTGCGGACAGAAGGCTCTGTGGAATAAGGGGTGCAAGATCCATTCCCTCCTGCCTCCTGCCTACAAAAACGATGGGTTACAGATGGGGAAACTGAGGCCCAGAGGCTCTACAGCTCTGAGCCAAAGGGCATCCTGGAATAGGAGCTTGGTCTGGAACTAAGAATTCATCTTGGGGCCAAGCCTGCTGTAAGCCCTGGGCCAGGATCCCCATTCCATCCCTGAGTTCAGGAGGGGCTAGAGCCAGCCTCCAGATTTTTGACTTTTAAAGCCTTCTGTTTTCTTTTTCTTTCTTTCTTTCTTTCTTTCTTTCTTTCTTTCTTTCTTTCTTTCTTTCTTTCTTTCTTTCTTTCTTTCTTTCTTTCTTTCTTTGGTTTTTTGAGACAGGGTTTCTCCATATAAGCTGTCCTAGAACTTGCTTTGTAGACCAGGCTGGCCTTGAACTCAGAAATCTACCTACTTCTGCCTCCCAAGTGCTGGGATTAAAGGTGTGTGTCACTACCACCTGGCTTGCTTGCTTTCTTTCTTTCTTTCTTTCTTTCTTTCTTTCTTTCTTTCTTTCTTTCTTTCTTTCTTTCTTTCTTTCTTTGAGTTAAAGGCCGATTTTGCTTTTAAATTGTACATGTGTGTGTTTGTGTGTTTCTCTGTGTGGGTATGTGAGTGCCAGTGCCGGGAGAGGCCAGAGGAGGAGGTTAGGTCCCTGGAACTGGAATTACAGGTGGCTATGGCACACCTGACTCGGGTGCTGGCAAGCTCTGGTCCTGCAAGAGCAGCAATGTTCCTCCAGCCCTCACGCTGGGTGTGATGGGTCAGCAAGCCTGAACCCAGCCTAACCTCACACACACCAGGATGAGTCTCTGCTCCTGAGACACATCCCTGGTCCCAAAGATTCAGTTCTTTTTGCTTTTAACCTGAAAGTAAATGTGTCTGCTGGCAGCTGTACATGGACATCCTACAGAGAGGGGTGTGTGTGTGTGTGTGTGTGTGGAGAGAGAGAGAGAGAGAGAGAGAGAGAGAGAGAGAGAGAGAGAGCGCTTTCCCCAGGCCTTAGATTTGTGGTCTTTACTGATGACCTTGAACTAGAATTTTAACAGAGCCCGCTAAGACAGGAAATGTAGCATGCAACATGGAATCCCAGACATGCAGGCATCTTGGAACCCTGACCTGCCCTCCATCCAGGAGAGGGTTACAGTATTCCCTGCAGCTGAGCCAAGTTGGTCCACAGACCTCGGCTGGGATCTGGAACTCGGGCAAGGCTCGCTGGCGCTCCCTAAGCTCCTGCTTATTTATTTTACCATTATAACTTGAGTCCAATATTTAAGCATCACCTAGGCAACAGCCCAAACCTCCTCAGCCATTGGCCCCCATCCAGCCCCACATGGTTGGGATGAGGGTGAGGTGGAGCAAAGAACATGAGTCACCTCCCCCCATCACACACCTGGGAAAACAGTGACCCAAAAAACAAACCTGAGTTTCTCTACAGAGATTTAAAATTTTTTTTTTCCATGTGGTCCTATGGCAGAGTGTTTTGAACCCCAGCAGGACGCAGTCGTCACACAGGCTGTGTTAGCATTGTTGTTGTGCTGACTAAGCTTTGCTGACTTTCTGAAATACGGTTTGTCAGGGTAATGTGCAGGCGGAAACTGTACAACTGTTAAGCGAACAACTCTAGCAAACTGTGTGAATTTCCCCAGCAGAACCCACGCTTAGTCAGCACGTAAGGGTCAACATGTGACCAATCCTTGGGAGCCGCTGGGCCCCCAGGGCAAGACATTCTATCCTAACGTCTCACCATGGCCTTGTGTTCTTCTCTATGTAAATGGAATCATATGGTCTGCCCTAAGGGTGTTCTCAGTTTGGGCCACACTTCTCAGTCACTTCAGTTCAGGGACTAGAGGACAAACGGGGACAGAGCTGGAGCTGGGGTGTGTGGCTTTGGGAACCGTCAGGTCTGCGTTGGGGAGATAGTTCAGTCCTGATGTCAACTTTGTGTCTCCATACATTTGTACTTATGTGCATTTTTGTACCTACCCGCTTACATATGAACATGCATGCACACATCATACTACACACACACACACACACACACACACACACACACACACACACACGAGAAAAAAAGACCAAGCATTATTTATGTACGCCTCTTGTAGCTGAGCTTTCCTGGGTCTGTGTCTGCCTGTGTGGGGACTGGAGAGAGGGGGGGATAAAGTTACAACACCAGGCAGGGGCTTCTGGGACTGGAGGCACCAGAAGGTTTGTTTCTTCTAATAGGAGGCCAGTATGCCCCCACACTCTTGCTTTGATGTCTTGTTGGTACAGGGACTACAGAAGCTGCCACATGGCCGAGCCTGGCTCCTGGCTCTCTAGCCAGCTCTCTAGCGGTGAGACTGCGCCTCCTAGGAGCATCTATGCCTGTAAAGTCTCACCAACGTACCACCCAAACATGAGATGAACAAGGACACCAGCAGATGTGCCAACCCGCATGGGGGAAACCCCAGAAGGCCTCGACCTTACACAAAGAACCACAGGCAACCGAGGCAATCTGGGAGCACAAGAGGTGGCCTTCCCCAGAGAGGAGCACACCGTTTGTGGTACAGTGCTGAATGGTCAGCCCTGACAACACACACACAAGTAACAGATGGACTCAACAGGTTACAGTTGGGAATATACCTATGAATATGCAAATACATGTATGCGTGTAATAACAAGAAAAGAGGCAATCAGTTTGAAGGAGAGAAGGAAGGGTGCATGGGGGAGGGAGGAAAGGGAAGGGAAAAATGTGATTAAATTACAACCTCAGGAAAAAAAATAACCCACAGAAAACCCCACCAGAACCAAAGTACGGGCCCAATACAAATACAAAATATTGGCACACACAAACACACACATGCACGCACGCACTCGCACACACCGTGTACTTTACAAGCAAACAATACAAGTCCTATTTTCATTATTATCAACAGATTCAATGGCTACATATATATATATTTAATATGAAACAAAAACCAGTAAGTCAGGCCAGAGCTGTCTGAGCAGGTAAACTACTACTGCTGAGCCCGATGACAGGAGTTAGTTTCCCAGAACCCACCTGGTGGAAGGAGACAACTGACTCCTGCAAGTTGCCCTTTGACCTTCACAGGAACACTGCAGCATGAGTACTCTCACCTACACCTACACACACACACGGAAAGAAATTAAGAGATTAGAAAGAAGGCCAGACAAATGCAGCAGGAGATGGGCAAAACTTCGCTCGCGCTTGGCTTCTGGACCCACTCTGGGAAAGGCCCACGGTGAACTGTGGCTGCCTGGCACAGACCACGGACACTGAGAGTCTTATGTAAATAGTCTTCTTTCCAGCCTGGTCTGCTTTGGCTGGACCATCCTCTCTGTCCAGCTGTGGCGGGACCTCTGGCTGCAGGAATGCAGTTGGCTCTTGGTTTTTTCTTTTTTTTCCCTACATTGTTCAGAGTGGCACTGGCCCCTTTTAGCCTCGAGTGGCTTTTCCTGCTCAGATGTGGCACACATCCTCTCATGAGGAGCCGGGAGCACAACACAAATGACAGAAACGTGGGGAGCCCCTGGCCCCTCTTCTCAGAGAGTGCTGTGAGTTAGGGAAGGGGTCCTGCTAGGATGTGGAGGTGGCATCTTGGTCCTGCTTCAGGTACGCATCCTGTGTTCTGTCCAGAACCATCCCTGTCCTGTTCCTCAGGAAAAAAAAAAAAAAAGAAGCTAGCAGCTTCAGTCAGCCAAGGTCATCATCAGGTTCATGATCAGCGTTTACCCCCTCTGTTCCTGCAGGGCATTCATGGTCTTGCTGCCTATTCTGCTTTCTTTCGTGAGTCACCTGATGTGGGTGCTGGGAACTGAACTTTGGAAGAGCTGTCTGTGCTCTTAACTACCGAGCCATCTCCCCAGCCTTTGCTTGCTGATTTTAACTGTCAGCTGGCTACAACTCAGAACCACCTGTGAAGAGAATCTTAATGAGGTATCATATAGACCATCTTGGCCTCTGGGCACGTCTGCGGGATTGTCTTGACTGCTAGTTGATGCAGGGAGATTGTCCTGGTTAGTGTTATCACTGTGATGAAACACCACGGCCAAAAGCAACTGGGAGAGGAAAGGGTTTATTTTACTCACAGTCCCATCTAACAGGTCATCATCAAAAGCGGCGAGGGCAGGGGTTCAAGCAAGGCTGGAGGCTGGAAACAGGCTGATATGGTGGCCATGAAGTGTCGCTTACTGGCTTGCTCCTCATGGCTTTCTTTCTTATGATCTGGACCCTCCTTATGATTAGTCACCAATTAAGAAAATGCCCTACAGGCTTGCCTACAGCCTGATATTATGGAGCATTTTAAAAACTAAGGTTCCCTTCTCTCAGATGACTTTAGTTTGTTAGGTTGGTGTAAAACTACCCAGCACAATTGACCCCTTATCAGCATGACACACAAACTCATTACTGTTAAGCCACAACCTTTCCTTTCTCACTCATTCCCAAGATCACACATTAATAAACATCACAACATTTTACAAGCCAGGCGGTGGTGGTGCACGCCTTTAATTCCTGTATTCAGGAGGCAAATGCAGGTGGGATCTCTGTGAGTTTGAGGCCTAGCCTGGTCTACAGAGTGAGCTCCAGGACAGCCAGAGCTACACAAAGAAACTCAAACAAACAAACAAAATAATAAAAAGTCATCATTTACAAACTTAAAAAGTCCCACAGACTTACACATTCACTTGAAATATTCAATCTCTTTAAAAATTGCAAAATTTCTTTTCAAGTCAAATGTCTGTCAACTGTGGCTCTCATAAAATTTTTAAAAAGTTAAAATTTTCTTATTTCAAGAGGAAAGAACCACGGCACAGTCACAAGCAGATCAAAGTGAATCTAAGAGTGTAATCTAACTGTAGAAGTCACTCAATGTCCAGTCTCTGGGATTCACTCATGATCTTCCCGGCTCCTCCAGAGGGCCTGGGTCATTCTCTCGCTCTGCCCTTGCTATAGACACACAACTTGGCTTCTAGGCTCAGGCCAGCTCCACGCCATGTCTGCTGCTGGTTTTGGTGGTCACCTTATGGTACTGGAATCTCCAAAGTGTTGGGGTCCCTTGCTGAAACTGGGCTGCATTTTCACCAATTCTTGGCATTTTTTTTTTTTTTATGGTGCCAAGCCTCAACTTCTCTGCATGACCCTTTCAACCCCAAGGTTTCCACCGCTACTCTTGCCAATGGCCTCTGACAGTTCCAAGCCTCAGCTGCCCCCCATGATCCCTTCACTCTTTCAAAGCCAGTACCCCTGGGTGACTCTCACACTACCAAGTCCAGCTCTAGCAGAAGGTACAAGGTGGGCCACCTCTGGAATACAGTTTGTGTATTCTGACTCTGAGGAAAAACTTCCTAGATTTTTTCTCAGTGATGCTGGTCTCCTTAATCACTGCCAATTTCTCAGCTGCAGCTAGCCAGCATCAATTGTCCTAGTAAAGAAATCATTCCAGTGGTTCTGGTATCTTGTTAATCACAGTCTATTCTTCAGCCTCAGCTGACCAGACACCACAAATTCTTAACTCAGAATTGCAAATGGCCCTGATAGAGCCATTAAGGGACTCTCAAACTTCCCCCCTGGAACTTCACAAGCCAAGCCTCCGTCATCTGCACTGCTTTCAACTTATCCTCCTCGCTCCCACAGAACAGCTCACTGAGCTTTGGACACTCAATGGCTTTTCTAGCCCAAAGTTCCAAAGTCCTTTCAAAATCCTCCCCCAAACACATGGCCAGGTCTGTTAGAGCAATACCCACTTCTGCTACTAATTTCTGTCCGAGTTAAGGTTATCATTGCTGTGATGAAACACCATGACCAAAAGCAACTTGGGGAGGAAAGAGTTTATTTCACTCACAGTTCCATATAACAGTTCATCATCAAAAAGCAGTGAGGGCAAGGATTCAAGCAAGGCTGAAGCCTGGAGGCAGGAACTGATGCAGAGGCCATGGAAGAATGCTGCTTCCCGTGGCTTGCACAGTCTGCTTTCTTATAACATCCAGGGCTGCCGGCCTATGGATGACACCACCCACCATGGGCTGGACAGGGCCCTCTTCCATCAATCATTAATTAAGAAAACACCTTAAAGGTTTGCCTACAACCAGATTTTGTCGTTGTTGTTTTGTTTTTTTGAGACAGTGTTTCTCTGTGTAGCCTTGGGTGTCCTGGAACTCACTCTGTAGATCAGGCTGACCTCGAACTCAGAGAGGTTCTGAGTTCTGCCTCTGCCTCCCAAGTGCTAGAATTAAATGTATGGACCACCACCATGCAGCTTGGAGGTGTTTTCTTAATTGAGGTTTCCTCCTCTTAGATGGCTCTAGCTTTGTTAAACTGGAATAAAACTATGCAACACAAAGACTCAGCCCATTGTGGGTGGCACCATTCCCTAGGTAGGGGATCCTGAACAGTACAGGATAGGAGAAAGCTAGTTGAGAGCAAGCAAGCAAAGATGAAAATATTCTCTCTGTTCTTGACTGTGAGTATGATTTTCTGCTTGCCTTCCTGCCTGGAGACCCTCAAAGCAACCAAATATAACCTAGAACTATCAGCCAAATTAACCCTTTCTTCCCATTACATTGTGTCCCCCCTCCCACCCAGGATAGTTTGTTACAGTAAAAGATACCAGGATACTGCCTCTTCCTCCAGAGAGACCTCCGAGGTTGCTGGGTCTCCCTCCCTCCTCCCTCTATGGCCATCTACTACATGACCAGCCTTTTCAAAAGATAGCACACAAGGAGGCCGGGTGTGGTGGTACACACTGTTAATCCCAGCATGTGGGAGGCAGAGGCAGGTGGATCTCTGTGAGTTCAAGAAAAGCCTGGTCTACAAATCCAGTTCCAAGACAGCCAGGGCCAGACAGAGAAACCTTGTGTCAAAAAACAAAACAAAACAAAACAAAAATATAGCACACATGTACTCCTCTGGCCCGATTGCCATCAACCTCACTCTCCCACAATGCACACGACAGAGGTCATAGGAAGTGGGTGGTGAGGAGAGCGGAGTATGGTCCCACCTGAGATGGGAGTCATCTTGTCTTCTCTGGGGACACACAGACTTAGGGAGGGCGGCCTCATGAAGACACACAGGACTGTGGTCCTTGATTACTGGCAATCTCTAGGCTTGCTGCTACACGAGTCTCCTGCTTTCCCTCTCCCTCCTCATTCTTCTCTCTCTTTTTTTTTCTTTTTTAAAAATAATCTTGGCTGCATATTTTCTCTAAACCAAACCATCTGTTTACTAGGTTTTATAAGCAGTAATAAAGGCACAGAGGGCCCACGGGCCACTGGGGTGTAGACACTTCTCTGTGTCTCTCCAGACAGCCCTTGCAAGAGCCCAAGTGCCACAGGACAGGCCTGGAGGCAGCGCATCTAGCAGGCTGTCCTTTGGAGGGGTTTGGCGCGATTGCCTGGCCTGTCTGCTGCCACCTTTCCCACAGCGGCATCAGGGGACCTTTGGGTCACCTGCCTGTGGCTGGTCGCCCACTACATCAGGAGCTGGCCTGGAAGAGCTGGGAAATGAGGCGGCTGCAAGCTGGGCTGAGGAGGTGCCAGGAGATCACTCGGAGGGAATGTTCTGAGCGGAGAGGATGGGCGGACCCAGGAAAACAATCTGACAACAATACCGAGTGCCTAGGTGACAGGGGAGAGACGAGGCATCTGTTTGGGAACAGAGCTCTGCGTTCACTTCCAAGGCTTTAGTAATCCAAGCAGCAGTGAGTGGAACACTTACTTGGGAAACTATGAAAAGTCGTATAACAATGTTCTCTTCACAGCTTTCATCATCGGCCTGCTGGGTTCCGAGTGCCGTCTGTCACCTAATCATAACCAGAGGCGCGCGGGCCATCTGGCAGGCAGGCGTTAGCCACTGTGGTTGACTGGGCTCAGCCCGACTGTGTGTGCTAAGTCCTCCTCTCCCAGACCCCCGTGTCCACACGGCGGCCCCCGGGGAAGCCACTGTGGCAGAGTACAGTGTTACTCTTACACCAGGAGAAAACTGGCAAAGGTGTTGCCAGCAGCTTCAAAGGCTGCCCACAGGCAGGTCAACCAGAAGGCGAAATCCCGGTTCAGCCATACCTGCCTTTTAGTCTCTATTTAATGGTGTCGTGTGTGTGTGTGTGTGTGTGTGTGTGTGTGTGTGTGTGTGTGTATACAGGTAGCCACAGAGAACAGAAGAGGCCTTTGGAGCTGGAGTTACACGTGGGTGTGAGCTCTCTGGCACAGGCTCTGGGAACCAGACGAAGTTCTCTGGAGCAGCATTGAGTGCTCTTAACCTCTGAGCCATCTCTCCAGCCCTCTATCTTAGTTTCTGAGACAGAGCTTCTCATCTAACTTGGATTTAGCTAGACTGGCCAGCAGGTCCCAGGAATCTACCTGTCCTTACCTCCGTGCCTGGGTTCCAGGCATGTGCCACTCTGCCCAGCTTTTTATGTGACTGTTGGGAATCTGAACTCAGGACCTTCTTTTGTGGCAAATGCTGAGTCATCTCCCCTGTCCCAAAGAAGCAATATTTTTTATTCCTGTGTGTGTGCTTCAGGCAGAGGAGCAGAGCATGAGTGAGAAGCTGTGTGCCCACACATCCTGATTTGCCTGGACCTGAGCATTTCTCAGGCAGTGGGGCTATGTTAAAACCCCCAATATTCCAAACAAAGATGAATGAGTTGGCTATTTTCTTGTGAAGGAAAAACCCCAGGATTCATGGTCAGCATTCATTGTCTGTCCCCAGAAAAATCAGGAAACCTCTGGGATTTATCTACGTGAGATAGAATGGGGGCGGGATCCAGCCAGCCAGCCAGCTGAAGGGGTCAGGGATTAGGGCACAGAGCTGCTGTGTGGGTAGGAACCACCAAGGTGTCCCAAGAATAACCCTCTCTAGTTTGCCCAGCCTAGGGGCATCAGGTGGGAGGTGGGTAATGTCAGCCACCTGATTTGTAAAGGAATTTTTGGTGAAAGCTCTCAAATTCTGTACTGCTGCCTTATTTCACAGCCAGCAGAGGCCGTATCAAAACACCTGACGCCAGGTTGGCCTCTGGGCAGCCAGGGAATAACCTCTCAGCTGCACCAATTTCCATGGCTGCTGTTAGTCCCACACTCCAGCCAGCTCCGGCCACAGTACCTGGATTTCAATGTCACGGTGGAGAGACTCCGTTTATATGAAGTGTCTGGAACAGGCAAAGTCACAGAGCCACACAGCAGATTAGCAGCTGCCGGGGGTGGGGGTAGGGGGTGAGCAGTGACCACCACCGAGGGGATGGGGTTCCTCTTTGTACGACGAAAATGTTGCCATGAACTTTGGTGATGGCAATGGCTACAGGCTATGACTATACTGAAACTCACTGAGCTCTACACATGAAAGTGGCAACTTAACAGAATTTAAATTACATTTATGTAATTGTGTGTGTGTGCGTGTGTGTGCATGTACCTGTGTGCCTCGATAGGACAGAGGACAACTTGGGAGAGTCCATTCTCCCCTTTCACCAAATGGGTTCCAGCGATGGTCATCAGGCTTGCTGGCAAGTACCTTTACTGGCTGAGCCATCTCTCTGGCCCTCCTTATTATTTGATTTTTATCACTTACACAAGCAATACTGTTATGATTGTCTGAGCATAGACAGCTTTTTGGACTCTTTTAAAAAGTTTTTGTATTTTTTTAGAGATGGGGTTGAGCCACCTCACCAATCTTAAAGCGGTCTTTATGATGTATAAATTATAACAGTTACAATGTTGACCATTAGGATGTCAATTCTCAAAATGGTCTAGGATTATGTAATGTCAATCGAAATTCCAGCAAGAGTTTTCCTTCCTTCCTCCTCCCTCCCTCTCTCCTTTTCTCTCTTCCTTTTCCTTTCCATGTCTAGGGTACCATCAGCATTCTGGAGTGCCAAGCTAGGCTGTCTTGTTTGTTAGGTATATTCAATGCACTTTGACCTGTAATATTTTCTACTTATGTTTAAGGAGATATAACTCCCTTGAGAGTAAGGAACAACTGTTCCATATGCAAAATAAATGCTTTGATCTATACACACCCTGTGCCAAAAAGCAAGCAAGCAAGCAAACAAACAACATTAATTAAAGCAGATCTAGGGGCCTGAAGAGATGGTTCAGGGATAAGGACACTGGTTGCTCTTTCAGAGGACCTGGGTTTGGTTCCCAGCACCCACACAACTATGCACAACCATCAGTGTTCAGGGGACCTGACTTTCTGGTCTCTATGGGCACGAGTTATGCATGTGGTACACAGACATATGTGCAGCCACTCACACGTACACATAAGCTGAAAAATAAACGAGACTTTAGAAGGACACCACCTAACCTATCCACTCAGGACCCACTGTAGCATGTTCATTTTAATGTGAAAGACGCCAGGGGCTGGAGTTCAACAGAGAGACAGTCAGTCCACAACAACAGTGTATAACTGAGTTTGCAGAAACTTCTAAACAGCTCAGAACATATTTATAGGAATGGAAAGCAGATTATGGTTGCCTGGAACTGAAGAAGCAGACAGGGAAGTGACCTCAGCAGGCAGCATTTTGGGGTAACCAGTATGTGTCTTATTGCGATAATGGGGCTGATTACACAAGCATGTGTGTGTGTGTCAATAGTTATCTATGTTATGTCTTAGGTACATGCTGTTTCCTGCTTCTCAATCACACATCCATTATGTCTGAATCAAAATCTTCAGAAGTACAATTTGGGGGTCAGTTCTAGACAGCCATCTCCTCAGAGTCCTGGAGTAGGGTGGCATGAAGCTCTGCTCTGCCCATAATTGGGGCATCCCCTTGACAAAGATCTGGAGACACCACCCTCCCCAGTGTCTGTCTAATCTGTGAAGGGCAGGGGTGGTGTTAGGGTCGATGGTTGTCACAGGACAAAAGAGCTGACAATATCCTGTAGGGCTGAACCTGTCAGAGCAGGGAGCTGGGTTGTAGAAGAGGAAGCCAGGGAAGTCTGACCGGAGAGAAGTCAAACCTTCCTGCTTTGAAGAGGGGGGACCAAGATGAAAGGAATGAGAGGTCTGTCAGTTGCTAAGGGTGACCCTCACTAACAGCCAGCTGGGAAAGAGGAACTCCAGTCCTGCAACTGCCAGAACCTGGGCCTTGTGCATGTTAGAATGGAGGTGGACTCTGACACAGCCTCCAGATGGGAGCTCTGTGCAACAGAGTCCTCTGCTTGGCCAAGACCTCCCACAGCAGAGCACACTCATCCTGCTGGCCCTATCACACTGGTCAGGACACGTGAAGCTGATACATGGGAGTTTGTATTAGTCAGGGTTCTTTAGAGGAGCAGAACTGATAGAATGAAAATATATTCTACTTATAGGGGACTTATCAGAGTGTCTTACAGGCTGTGGTCTGCTAGCCCACCATGGTTGGCTCCTGACAGAAAGGTCAAAAGTCTGGTAGCTGTTCAGTCCACAGGGCTGGGCATCTCATGTGGTCTTCACTCTACATTATAATCCTGAAGAAGTGGGTTCTAATACAGGTGAGGAAGTGCCGTGGCAGCAGGAAAGATGAAGTTGCCAGCAAGGGTGAAAGAAAAGCTAGGTAAAAGCAAAAGCTTCTTTCTTCCATGTCCTTTTATGTGTGTATGTGTGTGTGGGGGGGGGGGGCGCCAGAAGGTGTGGCCCAGAGTAAGGCAGGATTCTACTTCAAATGAACCAGCCAAGAAATATTCCTCACAGGTTTGCCCAGCTGCTTGGGTTTCAGTTGACTCCAGATGTGGTCAGGTTGACAACCAAGATCAGCTGTCACAGTGTTGTTGAGTTCTACTTGGAGACAAGATCTCAGTATATAGCTTCATCCTCCTGCCTCGGCCACCTGAGTGCTGTGTGTCTTAAAAAAATATTTAAAAACTCTTAGTTCCTGGGATCATGCTCTGAACCTTGTGCATGTTGCTGGGCTTGACTGGGCATTGCTTTAACTGGCTGGTCTCAGCTGGCTTTAAACACCCCAAGCTGATACCCTTGCTAGGAGCGAGGCTCAGCGGCCGTCCTGTTGGAAGCGCTGGCTGTGTCAGAGCTTTTCTCCAGGGCCTCTTTGGTGCCTTCAAAGCGAGGCCCTTGCGTGGCCAGTCTGCTGACTCCTGGCGAGAACTGACATATTACTGTTAGGATTCTTCCTGGAAAGGTCTGGTAATACTGTTGTTTGTTCAACGCAACTGACCAATCCTCAGGGCTCTGGAAAAGAGACGAGAGAGCCAACAGCCTGGCAGTCCCTCCAGAAGCCAAACACAGAGCTACCACCCCAGAGCTCCACTTCCGGGCATGTGTTCAAGGGATATGCCAACAGACATCTGAAGGGAACTGTACATAAGTGTTCATAGCGACATTATTCATATACTAGCCAGAAAGTGACAACAACCTCAGCCAATGAAGTAATAAACGCAATGAATATTATCCACAGAGCGGACACTTACTCAACTACGAAGAGGAAGGAGTGGACACGGGCCACGGCAGGAATGACCCCTGAAGCCGTGTGGCAGTGGAGAGAAGGCAGGTGCAAAGGTTACCGGCTCAGTTTCCTCTGTGAGCTGGTCTGTGATACGGCATTCGGACCACCAGGTGTGGTGGCAGTGACCAAGACCGACACAGTCAAGTAAGATTGTGTCCCGTGAAGTGTGAAGAGTGGGCCGATCCAAGAAGGTATGGATTAGTGGTTGCTAGGGTGAGTGGAAGGAGAGCTGAAGCTGGGTAAAGTTGCAGGGTCCCTGTCTGAGGTGACGGAGGTGTTTAACGTGGACTGTCACGAGGTTGCTCAGCTCTGTGTGCAGGCACACCTTTCGGTTTTGCCCGACAAACCCATCTAAGTGGAAAATATTTGAAGTAAAAAGGCCCAATGAACTGGACACAGCTCGGCCACGTGGCACACTGTGAGCACTGGCCGTTCTCTCTCTGGGGGAGTCGCAGCCAGCCTGAAAGCCCAGCAGCATCCTGACGCAGGGTGACCACATGTATACTGGGAAAAGATGAGAATTCCAAGTTCAAAGCGTAGTTTTTACCAAACGTGGATTTCTCTTACACCATCATAAACTTGAAAAAAATTCTAACTTGGACCATGGTAGGTTGGGGGACTGCTTAATAGGGATAATTTTATGGCATGTGAATTATTAACTTAATAATGAAACAATGTGGGCCGCAAGAGTAAGATGAAGAAAGTGAATGCAGACTTCGGAGATGGCTCACAGATAAAGGTGCTTGCCACCAGGCCTGATGGCCCGAGTCTGAACCCTGGACCCAGAGGGTAGGAGAGAGTCAACTCTCCCAAGCTCTCCTCCGGCTCCAGTGTGTGTTTGTACACACACAGTAAATGAATAAATGTTGAAGCAGTTTTAAAAGGTGAGTGTGGTGGGACTTTGCATCTCAGGATGAAGGGCAGAGGTTCCAGCAAGAAGGAGCGAGTCCCAGAACTGCCACATGTGTCCTCCTCTGTGTCTGTACTTGGAGGGCTGTGGAGTTCCGTGACTCCTCATCACAGCGGCCATTTCCATCTTAATCAGACTAGCTGGGTGACCTGCAAGAGACCCTCAACAAGGTAGTTCCTGTTGGCTTTCCCTTATAGGGAGAGAAGGATCATCAGACTGTCACCTGAGAGGCCAGCCATTTCCAGTTGTATGTCATTCAGTCCCAGCCTTAGCCTACCTTCAGAGGTGCTTGCATATAGAGAGGGTGGATGGTTAGCGAGGGGAGTCAGCATCCGTGCGCTGTGAGGGTCTCTGTTGTGGTGATTTGTGGGTCATCCACAGTGCCCTATGCCCCCCTTCACTCACCGTCCTGTAAGGAGGCCTAACAGACTCCTTGGTTTCCCAATTGTCTTAAGTAGGGTTTTGTTGCTGTGAAGAGACACCATGACCACACAACTCTTATAAAGGAAACCACGTAACTGGGGCTGGCTTACAGTTCAGAAGTTTAGTCCATTATTGTCAAGGCAGGAAAACATGGCAGGCTGCAGGCAGACAGGGTGCGGCAGGGGGAGACCTGACTTGAGCTCCCCCGAGACAAGCTTTCTCCAGCAAGGCCACACCTACTCTAGCAAGGCCACACCTCCTAACAGTGCCACTCCCTATGGGCCAAGCATTGAAACACAGGAGTCTGTGGGGGCCATTCCTATTCATACCAATTTAGGTTTGAGTGGGAAGACATTTGTTCATGTCTCCCCAGGAACAGTTCACGAAGACCCCCAGACTCTTCTAAGTTAGCACTTACTTTCCTCCTCCAGGCTTCCTGTTTTCGGTAAATGTGGACCTTCTCTTTGATGCGATAAAATACTTGACAAGAAGCAGCTCAAGGACTAAGGGTTTATCTTGGCTCACAGTCTGAGGGTTACAGTCATCATGTCAGGGAGGCCGGCCATTAGCACAGCCTACAAACTCCTTACAGTCCTAACCAGAGGTTCATTTCCAAGGCCACTCTCAATCCCAGCAGATGGCTGCTCTGGTTTAGCCACCGAGCACGGTTTCAAGTTTGAAGGTCAGGATTTTTAAATGCCAAGAAAAAGAATCTCCAAAGTTTGGTGTGTTGAATAAACAAAGCAAACACACTTACGGGTTCTCTAGTGAGTCAATGACGCTAGGGCGGAATCATGCGGTTCTCCCAGGCTCCTCGCTGGGCCTTCTGAGAGTTGTCTAATGGTCCTTCAAACTCTCTACAGTGGAGGGAGGGCCAGCCTCCTCCAGTGAGCATCAGGGCATATCAGGGTCTATCTAGCCTAACCCTTACAGCGACCATGGATGACCCCTCCAGAAGTCTCAGGATGCCCATCAGGAGGGTATGCTGTGGAACCCATCACCTGCACACTGCATATAACAGATCTCTGGAGGCTTTCAGTCCCTCCGGGAGCGCTCCATACCCAGGCAGTGCAGAAACAGGTATCATCGATGGAGGCTGACTTGGAAAGTCTTTCGAATCCAAGCCTGGAAAAGTCCCGGAAGCATGTGGTATGTTGCAGGACTCCCAGTTCCTCCTCTAGACAAGCTCGAGGCCATGAAAGGGCCAAATCTCTCTCTCTTTCTCGTTGCCTTTCATGCACAGTTCTTCCACGCCCGGGGAAAGCCCTGGTGTTTGTGTGTGGAAGCCGTGCTCTTCCTCAGGTATTCAGAACTTCTGTCTTCTGGAGAACACTCTGACATCCTGTCTAAGTGCTTTTATTCTGGACATAAGAGATATGGGTTCAGCTCAGAAGCTCCACGAGGGCTGTGCAGAGGCAGCCTGGTGGGAAAGCCCATGGCCAAGGTGGTGATGTCTGGGTGGGGCAGAGGCAGGGACTGTTCCTGTGACTGTGGACAGTTCCTGCGAGCAAGCGGCGGTTAGCCACCTGACTTTTCACTGGCCTCAGCATTTGTAGGGTATGCTCATCTCTCTCTAGGGTGGACACCTCCATCCTTTCTTGGATGGAATCTATATCCCATTTAAGCAGACTCCATCAGGCCTGTACGGCTGGAAGGTGTACAAAGAGAGGCCACGAAGAACTATGAATCTTTTATTTCCCATGGTGGGGCTTGGGCAGTTCCTCAGAGGGATGTCCACTGGGTGCATTTGGTCCTATTCTCGCCAGAGGGCGCCACAGCCCTCCTTTATTGCTGCCCTGGCCTCAGTCTGGGCACACCTTCTGTAGAGATTTTCACAATTCCATTACCAGAACACCAACCACTAGCCCTCACCATTCTTATCAGAGAGCCAAATGATCCTATTAGGGGAAAATGGCTTTTCTTTGAGAAAATGATCAATTTCTGGGTTTAGCAACAACCTCCAATACCAATGTAGTATGAACTAACTGACCTTCCTTCTGGATTTCCATTTCAATTTATGTCTATAAACCGCCCCTCCTCCCTCAAGGACAGCATGGGTCCCATTAGACTCTGCAATGGTGAGTTGGCTTGATGGTACACACCTGTAATCCTAACAAGGTGGAGGCAGGAGGGTCAGAGGTTCAAGATCATCCTCAGCTACATAGCAAGTTTGAGGCCAGCCTAGGCTACATAAGACTGTCTCAAGCCAAAACTAAAACCCACCAAACATTAAGACCAGATAAAAGACTCCCCTGCAAAAGCCCCTCCCAAGACATGGCCCTGGCAGAATCTGCTGAGACCACTTTGAATCAAGCTGATTCAAGCTGCCTTCTGACAGTGCAGCAGCTTCTCCCAGGAGACAGCAGGAGACATTTTCCTTTCTTGGTCACTGTTAGTGATTAAATAGGAGGCCGTGACTAAGGTCTTCACCCCACACAAGCGGGGCTCACTCTGCTTTGGTGCCATCTGGAGGAAGGTGGCCCAGTGAAAGAGTTGCTCTGATCACAGATCGCGCCGTCCACAGGACCCGTGAGTGAAGGATGACCAGAACAGCTCATGGGAGAACTAAGGAATCTTAATGGGGTAACAGGGGAGAGTGAGGCAGAAAGCTGGGGTCTCCATCCTTTTACCAAGTGTGTAGGGGATGAGATGTCATGCCTGTCTGTCTGTCTGTCTATCCATCCATCCACCCACCATCCAGCCACCATCCATCCACCCATCTGTCAATCAATCTATCTATCTATCTATCTATCTATCTATCTATCTATCTATCTATCTATCTATCTATCTATCTATCAATCTAGCTATCTATCTAGGCATATCTGAGTGTGTGGGAAGTGTCAGTGTGTACATGCGCAGGTATGTGCTGCAGAGTGGAAGGTTCTGGATCAGATGTTGCCTGCACAGAAACTGTCTTGGGAGATTCTACATGCTTGGCCCTTGACCCTTGACCTCAACTCTAATCCTTACTCCTGCTCTAATCTTTACTATAGTCCTGTGTGTGTGTGTGTGTGTCTGTGTGTGTCTGTGTGTGTGTGTGTGATGCTTCTAATCTCTGGGAGGCAGTGGGCCTAACTGTGTTATCTCTACATGTAGATGATGTTACCAGGAAGAGGTGTCCAACCTCTATGATCCACCGGAGGCCTCACAGTATCCATTCCAGCTGCCCTTCTCATGTGGATCTCTCCTGTCCATCCTGAAAAGCCAGGAAAGCTTTGGCTAGCCTTAGGGTCACCCCAATATCTCCTTCCCTCCTGACACTCCACCCCCACCATCCAGGAGCAGCTGCCCACATCACATTGACTCTTTTGTGTTCACGTTCCCTTCGACAATTCTGCTGTGATGGGAGGACTGGGCGAATCACTCATGGTTTCCATGACGTTGTTCCTCCTGGCCACGCCACTGTAAGGAACGAGGCCTCATTCTACTGGCCCCAGGACCCACTCAGCACCAGGCACTCAGGGGCACCAACTCAACAAACTGTGGAGGGTGCGAAAGGCAGTCACTACAGGAAGTGAAGCCCCCTCCCCCTTGAGGCCAGCACTGAGTGACAGACATCATCCCCCGGCTCATTTTCCTCCAGTTCCCAGTAGAAATAGCTCCCTTTTTCCCATATCAGAAAACAGCTGTTCTGCTGGCTCCCCCAGCATGTGCCAGCACTATAAATACCCCAGGCCTTGGCACAGGGACCCGGGGAACTTGGGAAGCCAGAGTCCTGGGCTGTGTGGGCAGTGGAAGGGAGAGGCATTGCCCAACTTCCCCCCCTCAGCCTCCAGGCACAGGCTGGCTCTGCTTCCCACGGGCTAGGAAACCCCCGCAGTATTCCTAGGAATCTGGCAGAGACACATGACCATCACCCCTGCCGCCCTGGTGGTGTTTAGCACACTGTCTAGTGCCGACCCATCAGCTCCCACAGCCTGGGGCAGCGAGGCTCAGTGGGAGCCGAGGCTCTGGGTCCAGCTGCATTCTCCAGGACAGGGAATGACGCAGAAGGAGTGGCTTTCATTCATATTTAAAAAGGAATTATAGCCAAATGTGGTTGGTACTGTAATCCAAACACTTGGGAGACTGAGGCAGGAGGATTGTCCCAAGATGCGGGTTGGACTACATAGTGAGTTCTGACCAGCCAAAGCTATATAGGGAGCCTCTGTCTCAAAAACAAAAGCCAAAGCTGGGCGTGGTGATGCACGCCTGTAATCCCAGCACTTGAGAGGCAGAAGCAGTCGATCTCTGTGAGTTGAGGCCAGCCTGGTCTACAAAGGGAGTCCAGGACAGCCAGGGCTACACAGAGAAACCTTCTTTCACAAAACCAAAAACCAAACCAAACCAACCAACCAACCAAAAATTAAAGCCAAAACCAGACAGGAAAGCACAAAATCCTTCAGGACAAGCCCGGGAGAGCTATGCATTTTGGTGGCACAAACGTGTGACCCCCAAACTGGAGAGACTGCAGCGGGGGGTCTCAGGTTCAAGGCCAAACTCAGACATGTGGCTCAAGGGCTAGCCTGGGTTACATAAGACCGACATCTCAGAACACCAAATCAAGCTTAAATAATCGTAGTATTTGATCTATGGCCCCTTAGCACAGTTAGCCCTAAATGCCATGCAGCACTTTGCACAGTTCTCCAAAGTAGGTGAGTGGGAAAGAGGGACCTGGGAAGGAATCGGGTTCTGGTGCATTTGTTAGCTGAGTAACAGGTCCATCTCACCTGGCAACGCACAGGAGCCAGGCTGGAGATGCCCCATGCCCTTCCCCATCACCATTACCACCCTTTTTGTCCTTATTGACTAGTAGTAAGGAATCCTCACGAAGGATGCCCTGTGGGATGCCCTGAACACATGAAGGTAAAGCTCTGCTCTGAAGAGAGCATTCCTTTCTTGTCCAGCCTCTGTGCAGACATGTTTGTAAGCGGCGCTCTTGTGTTGGGTGTTGTTGTGGTGGGATTTCAACCTTGGCTCCGGAAACCCAGATACCACTGAGCAAACACAGGGGCAGGGTGGGGCTCACAAGAATAGGCATGTCCTCAGGACAGCCTTGAAATACCCTGCTGATGCCAACTCCCATTTTATGGAAACTGAACTCTAGTTTCTAGTTGTAGTTGTTCCACGCAGAGCTTTCTAGACAGATTTCCCCCCATAGTTGCCATTTTTGATATTGAGAAAGGGTCTCTCTCTCTCTGTCATCCAGGTGGGCCTCAAACTTGCAGACAACATCCTGCCTCAGCCTAAGTGCTGGAATTACATGTGTAAGCCGCTGCATTCAATGTATAGCTCTTCTGCCTTTGCACTGAAGTTTGAACTTATTGATTAATAAATTAATTGGAGACACTGTCTTGCTTTGTGGCCCATGCATCTGGATCTTACTGTGTAGCCCAGGTGGGTTTCAAACTTTTACCATTCCTTCCTGCTTCAGCTTCCTCCCCAGGAGCACAAGGAGAGAGGAGGGATGGCTCAGTGGGTAGAGGCTCTTGCCTTGCAAGCCTGACCACCTCATCTTGATTCTCAGGACCTGTGTGTAAAGATGGAGATCAACTAAGGACACCAAGTAGTCTGCTGACCTCCATGTGTATAACATTGGGCCCCAACAATAACAAACAAATACCTAACTTATAAAGAGGAGAGGGTAAGGAGACGGTTCTTCTCCAGACCAAGCTTTGCAGTGGGGAGAACGCGGAGCTTTCCAGTGTAAGCTGAGCTCATCAGCAACTCAGCTAGCTACACGATAGTGCTCTGCTCTGCTGTTTGTATGGCCAACACCACGAGGACTTGCCCACCCGCATGTAAGCCAGGTTCTCTCTGTCCCCTGGTTTACTTATTGCAGCCAGAGAGGGTCACAACAGCCTTCACATTGGTGGTGTTGGTATAGAGGTTGCCAGTGAGGTAGCTCAGAAGATGAAAGCGCTGTTGTTACGCCTAACGACCCTAGTTCAATTTCCCAGGACTCACACATGGTGGAACGTCCTGCTTGCTGTCCTCTGATCTCCACATGTGCACTGTGGCTTGTGTGTGCCCGCACACACATACAAACACATACACATACAAACACATACACATACTCATGGCATACATTTAAAAACATTCTATTTAAGTCTTTAAGTCAAATATTGCTTTTATTTTATTGAATCTTTATCATAATACTATTTATTAATAAATTATAAAACTCATTAAAAGTCCAACTTCTTAGATTTTTTTTTCTTTTTGGCTTACTTTAAGTTCACCAGCCCATTGCCACACTTAGGATACATTCTCTTGTTAATAAACTGAAAAGAAATCTGACTTCTTAAAATACATGTAAAAATTGCTACATCTTGATGATAGGATTATTAGTCATTGCTATAGCAAAATCAGAGGTCCAGCCATGAAAATGGTGGTCCATGCCTTTGATTCCAGAACTTGGGAGGCAGAGACAGGTAGATCATTGTGATTTCAGGGTCAGCATGGTCTATGCAGTGAGTTCTAGGTAGGCCAAGGCTACACAGTAAGACCCTGTCTTGAAGAGAGGGGAGGAGGTAAAGAAAAGAAAAAGACACACATTACTAGCAGAGGAAGTCTCTATACACTATCTAACTCAACTCTGACATTCTGGAAAAGGCACATAGTGTCTGAAAAAGACACTATGGAAACAGGAAACAGATCAGGAGTGGCCAAGGTTGGGACTGGTCATTGAAATTCCCTTGTAGGCTACAATAACAGCAGATGTTACTGGTGGACCGTGAAGCTCTGAGAGTGAACCCTGATGGGACATACAGACATTAGGTGATAACACTGTGGCCACATGGTCTCTTTGGCAGGGAGGTTCCAGTGGTCTGCAGAATGCTGATGGCCAGGGAGGATAATTGCAACTCCCTAGTGTCTGTTCCATTTGCCTGTGACCCTGAAACTGCTCTAGTTGGCAGGGTCCTTCTCTAGAGTACATGAAGCCACATGACTCTATGTGGTGGTGAAGCCTGTAACAGGGGCACTCAGGAGGTAGAGGAGGGAGAGTCAGAAGTTCAGGGTCAGCCTCCCTCCCCTCAGAAAGCAAGCTTGGGGTAAGTGTGTTCCCATAGAAATGAGTCCAAATGGATGGTGGAGACAGAGGGCTGGGTACATTTTTCTAGAAAAATCCTGTTTTGTCCCCAAGGTCTGCCCTTCCATGGCATTTGAAGGAGACCTGGGCAGCAAAGGGAGGACAGCGCAGGCATTTTCTTAGGAGGACACCATTTTCCTAACTTCTCCTCACTCTCTGGCTCCTAATCTGTGGGCAGCTGAGGCCTCCCCTTTCCTCCCACTGGCAGAGAACCGGGCCAGGTCAGCAGCGCACACCGATCCTTAGACACAGGGAGTGTTATTTAGTCTAGAAACTCACAAAGGAAATATCTGCTTGCACGTGAAAAATCTCTGGAATGCCTCTGCTCCCCCTCAGTCCAAAGGCCCTGTCTCTGCAAGACCACCGTGAAAAGCCTGGTGCACAGCCCACAGCCACAGCCTCGTTCTCGTCTGTCCAGGCACCAGGCCCTGCCGTGCCCTTCACAGTCACCCTTGCTCTCTAAGCCCCCAAGGGTGAGAGGGTGGGTGGGAGGAGGGAGGAGAAGGAACGGGGGTCTCTGAGGTTGGAAGAGAGACGGGGAGAAGCGAGGGCAGATCTGGGGTGCTGAGCCGGGGCCCCTTACCGCTCAGGCTCCACTTCTGCTCGGATTTGGGCTGGAGACTCCTTTTCCCTGTCTTGGCCCTCTTCCTCTCTGTCTTTTTCCTTTACTTTAGTCTTCCATTACAACCCAGGGTGGCCCCGAACCCCCGATCCTCCTGCTTCTACTTTCTGAGTGCTTGGATTATAGGGTGCTACACAACTCTTGCCTACCTTTAACTGATCTCTGAAAGGTTCCTTCCTCTTTTTTTTCTTTTGCAAGTTTTTTCTTTTGTACACTTACTTAGTGGGGTGTGTGTGTGTGTTCTCGTGTATGTAGAGGTCAGAGGACAATGTGTGGTTGTATGTGGCAATCCTGGGAACTGAACTTGGACCTCCAGGTTTGATGTCAAATGCCTTTCTTTTGGGGGTCCTTTCCTTTCTTGAGACCTGCTTCTTCTGAGGCCAGGAGGTTCTAGGCCTGGGTTTATTTAGGTAGGCATGTGGGGATCCCGCGCACCGTGGGAGGAGTGAATGGATCTCTCTCTAGTGTGGTAATAGGGGTGCTCTCCATCCAGTTTCCTGACTCCTCTGTCCCAAACTCCAGCACACGTTCTAGGATCATCTAGTCTCTACCAGAGAGCAGCTTCAGCAATAGAGGCAAATGACTGTGATCTTGATACACACACACACACACACACACACACACACGCACACACACACCTGTCTTTCTTTTCCAGTCAGCATGCCAAGTGAAGCTGCCTGGACACAGAAAAGGGGATTGATGCTGGAAAAGAAGCAGGGCTCCAGGGCGCCCACTGGAAAACAAGACGTATTCAAGTGCCAGGTGTGAGGACTTTAAATAGAATGCTGCTTACTGTGCACTCAGAATAACAACAGCTGGCGCTCTGAGGCCTGGCCTTTCCACAAGGCCAACATTTAACTTCCAGACAATTCCAGGCCGCCTCAGCATCACATGAGTTCACTGAGGCAAGCGCAGCCTCGTGGCCCAGTCTGTCCACGCATCTCAAATTTCCAGTTTAAGAGTTGATTTCCTAAGGTCTATGCTAAACCTCTCACATTCCAACCCCCCCCCTCACCCACTCATACACACATACACAGACACACACACTTACCCACAGACAGACACATACACAGAGACACACACACACAAACCACTGTTTTTTCAAAATGTAGTCTTACTTGGGAATGTTATGACATCAAGCCCTTAAAAATGTGGACAGTTTGGTTTCAAAAGACTTGATGGGGCAAAATTTCAGACCTCTTTTTTTTTTTCCTTCCCAATGTCTTTGCTTCAAGTTCATTTCTGCAATCAGGCCTGGCGGCGGCTTAGCAGACAGGGCCAAGGTCACGTAACCAAGGATCCATGGATGCTGAGCGCTAGCCCTGTAGTTGCTCAGATCTGGAAATAGTTTCCCTTCAAAACAGAAATCAAGAGGTTACTTTGGGATCACTCAAGACTCTCAGAAGATCTTTTCAAATGAAAATGAGTCTAGATTTGCTGGAAGGAGCCCTGTGCATGCTCATGGTTACGGCTGAAGGCCGCCTCAGCTGCTTGGACCTGTTTGGAGGCAGCAGAAGACAAACATCCTGCACTGGTGCTGTCAGGGGCTTCAGGTGACGAGAGAAAGAGGCAGAAGAAACTCCCTGGGCAGGCTGCAGGGTGGCTGGCCAGCCACTTGAGGGGGGTCCTCAAGGAAAGCCTTGCAGACTGCAGAGCTCCTCGGCAGCTCAGCAGCCCTGTTAAGGAACAGGGGAGAGGGCACCCACCACAGACGTGTTCTTCCCTGGGACTGGTCCAAAGGAGAGGTTAATCCACTCTCCTGCTGGGAAAAACAGTTGTACACACAGAATCAGAGGAGCAGTGAGGCGGAGGGAGGGAGGAACATGAACAGCGTCCTTGCTCACTCTGCAAATCTCCAAGAAATCAGAAGACACCAGGCTGCCCTGAGCTTCACAACCTAGTTCTGTGAGATCGAAATAAAGTCCTCAAATGTTGAAAAAACTCTTGCAGAAGCTCCCAGAGTCTAGCAGTGCCTGGTGTGTGGTGCTGCTGGGCCAGGCAATGCTGAGCATTAGCCCATGAAAGGGGATGGAAAGACAGAGACTCTCTGCCCACACAGAGCTGACATGCAGCGGGCAGTGGAGGTGCCGAAGGAGGAATGAAGAATGCAATATGTACTGCTCAGAACATGAGTTACAAACTACACATTCGAGGCTAAGAGGAAGTCCCGTGGACATGGGAGAGGGTAGGGGAAGGCCACCATGGTAAGTGAACATTCGAGTAGTGGCTGAAGAGAAGAGGGGGGATGGATGGACAGGCCTTCAAGATGTCACAAGGGAAGGGAAAAGCACTTGCTGAGGCCTTGAAGGTAGGGCTGTATGTGTGTGTTTGGTGTGTGCAAACTTCAGCAGGGCTGTGTGAATTGCCATAGGCAAGAAGGCAGGGGCCATAGCCACGAGGAAGACGAAGGCATAATCTTCGTCTAAGTCTTGCTGGAGTTGGAAACATATCCCTCAAATTACGAGTGGGAAACTTGATCTTTAACGCAGATGTGTCAGGCAGTGGGATACTCCCAAGTTTTGTTTTGTTTTGTTTTGTTTTGTTTTGTTTTTTGAGACAGGTTCTTGCCATGTAGCCCAGGCTGACTTAAATGCACAGTCTCCTGCTTCAACCTCCCGAGTTCCGGGATTACAGGAGTGTTTTGCCACACCCAGTTACAGTGTGTGGGCCTTGCACGCCCCACCCTCGTGGATGGATTAATGCCGTCTCTGGGAAAATGGGTTCTTTTCAAAAAGGAATCCGAAGGGATCTGGGGCCGAGCACAGTGGCATACACCTTTAATCCTAGCATTTGGAAAGCAGACATCTGCCAGCCAGGACTACAGAGTGAGAACTTGCTGAGAGAGAGAGAGAGAGAGAGAGAGAGAGAGAGAGAGAGAGAGAGAGAGAGAGAGAGAGAGAAGTTTGGCTCCACTTGTGTCTCTCTGTGAGAGAGACTATGCCTGTTTATTCAGACAAGGTTTCCTGTATCCCAGGCTGCCTTGAACTTCCTGTGTTTCAACTGAATTTCTGATCTTCTTGCCTCTACATTCTGCGCCTAGCGTTCCACCGCAGGCTTCAGGCATGCTAGGCGAGAGACGGTACCAGCTGAGACACAGCCCCAGTGTGTGCCGGTACAAGGCACGTTTTGAGCTTTTCGAGCTTTTGTGTTTGTTCTTGTGTATGTGGGGGACAGGCAGAGAGGGAGCCCTGGACTGAGAGACTTCTTTACCTTTGAAGGTGGCTTCCAAGACACTGAGTCACCTCATCCCACCCATGTAGAGAGCTATCCTGGGGAGGAAAAAAAACCAACCTAAAACAAACCTACCCTGTTTCCTGGCAGTTCTGCAGCTCATGAGGGGGTGGCCAGCAGCACAGTGTGGCAATACCGAAGAGGCAGGTTGCAGAAGGAAGCACAGCATGTGGGAACCTTGGCTGTGGCTCCAGGCGGAGCTGCATCAGGCTGGGGTCTGCTTCTCAGGGGAGCAGATGGAAAAGCCAGACCCCAGAGAACACCCAGGCTGTGCCAGCTGAGCCACAAGCTGGCTGCCCCAAGGTTAACACCCGAGGGTGGAATTGCAACCTGGACATGGTCTGCTGACCAGCATCTCCGCTCCTCAGCCCCAGCTGTGCTGGGGACTGACCTCATTCATGAAGTAAACAGTGAATCAGATACCAGCGGGCCTAACCCTGGTGGAGTGGAAACAGCTCAGATCTTTTCATAATTACGAAGCGGCCAATTGCTCTTGGCAAGAGCCCCTCAAAAGATGTCAATCGGAATGAGTTCATGAGCTTCTCTTGCCAGCTTCATCGGAAGCCAATTGCCTTGCTGTGGTTGAAATGATTTGTATTAAAAACGTTTTACTTACATTCTAGTTCGGAGACTCCAAATATTGTCCTGGGAAGCAGTGTAGTCCAGCAACTGGAAGACGGTGCTGGGAACCACTGGCTGGCACAGAGTCCTGGCCGCTTCTGTCGCTGGTCTCAGGAGCCAGATGTTCCTGGGGGCAGGGGCTGTATGGTGTGGGTCTGCCTCATGATGACGCAGTCCGGGCTGGGATCTGGATCCTGGTGTTGGTGTGTCCTGCTTCGCGGTCACAGGCTGCAGGTGTTCACACTCCCCTCAGCGTTAGTCATTTCTGCTCTTCTTTTCCCTTGCTCACTCTGTGTGGTGAGCACAGGAGACAAGAATGTGCTCCACCATATCTGGGGCCACTTTGCTGTGTACTTTCATAATTTGGGAGACAAATAATTTCTTTTGCTCTAAAGATTTAAAAAAATTGTGTGTGTTCACTGAGTCCCTTGTGAACTAAAGTTATGGGTAGTTGTGGCTGCTCAACATGGCTGCTGGGAGCAAAACTTGGGTTCTCTGCAAGAGCAGTATGTGCCCCTAACCACTGAGCCATCTTCCAGCCCCAAGAAACAGCTTCTGATTATTCCTTCCATAGCCTCATTTATGTACAGAACAGTGGGATACTGCCATACAGTAGTGCCTCCAAGCTGGAATCAGACTGCTTGAGTTCAAGACCCAGCTCTACCTCTTATAAGAAGGGTGGGCTCAGACAGGTCATTCTCCCCTGTTCTGTGCCTTGGGACTAAAGGGTTAATTTGTAGGCAGTGCATAGCCCAGGGCATGGCAGCATCAGCCTTGGTCACAGTCTGCTTGTCCTGCTATGACAAAATAGCACAGGTTGAGCAATTCATAAATACTACAAATTTGTTTGTCCTAGTTCTGGAGGCAGGGATTGGAGGTCAAGGTGCAGCATTCAGCGCTAGGTGAGAGCCTTCCTGCTGCTTCCCGATGGGCTGGAAGGGCAGGAAGGAAAGGACACAGACTCATCCTCCTGGCCTCCTCTAAGAGCATCTAATTCTCAATGGTGGCACTCTGATCACCCCCCAAGGATTGAATTCCATATGAATCTTATAGGGACACCATCTCTCAGGGCAGAGTGACCTCACTACCACCAGTGAGCTAGCACAAACACAGTGAAAAAGAACTTTGGGTGTCCTGAGCTACTGCTAAGTGTACCAGGTGACTGTCAGCATACGTGTGTTCAGTCTTTGGACACAGCACCATGTTGCCACATGCAACTGAGTCACAAAAACAAGCAAAAACAAAACAAAACACCATGTTTTAAGCAAGTTTACTGTTCTGCTTTAGGTACACTTATAACCATCCTGGGCCATTTGTGGCCTCACACTGAATACTTCCCTGCAATCCCGTAACTGTTTTCCAGGTATGGTAATGAGAACCTGAAAGATGAGGCTGGAGAGATGGCTTAGTGGTTAAGAGTAAGGACCGCTCTTCAGAAGACCCTGGTTCAGTTCCCAGCACCCACGTGGGAGCTTACAACTTTCTCTGACTCAAGCTCCAGGAGATCTGACACCTTCTTTGGGCTTCTGTGGGCACCAAGTACACATATGGTGTGCATGCATGCATTCAGGCAAAACACTCATACACATAAAATAGAAAACAATAATAATAATAATAATAATAATAATAGCCAAGAGACCAGGACGATTAGGGTCATTATGTTAGTTAAGTTAGGAGCCTAGTTTCCCCTTACATGGAGTGAATGTTTCCTGTTCTTTCCTGAGAATAATGTCTGGCCTTAATATGAAGTAACTCCAGGTGAGACTCACTCTGGTGGCCCTGCTGATGTAGAACCACACCTCGCTCTTGCAGGGCTGTGGAAGCTCTTTTGTCTTGGCTTCACATGGTTTCAACCTTTACTGTTCGTTGGTCCTGGAAAGACCTTTCTCTCCCTCAGAGAAAGCCATTTGACGGGGCTTTACTTTGTAGCCCTGGCTGGCCTTGAACTTTCAGCAACCTTCTGTTTCAGCCTCCCAAGTGCTGGCATTATAAGCATGAAACCACTCCCAGTTTCTCTGGTTGCTTCTGAACCTTTTCCCCACCATGCTGAGCCATCTGTGCCTGGAGGAGAGGAGGTATTCCCAGAGTCTTTCTCATCCATGATTTGAAAGGGGGCTTAGGACAGGCAAGCCTTGGCAGGGGCTACTGAGCACCTCTGCTATTTCAGGGTGCTGTGAGGAGGCATGAAGGAAGGCCAAAGGCAACAAGCTGGAGTTATCTGAATGTTTATTTTTGAGGCAGGATCTCATTGTATCTCAGGCTGTCCTTGAACTCTGCTGTCTTTGTCAGGGTTTCTATTGCTGTGATGACCAAAGCAGCTTGGAAAGGAAAGGGTTTATTCAGCTTATACTTCCACATTGTAATCCATCACTGAAGGAAGCCAGGGCAGGAACTCAAACACGGCAGGAGCCTGGAGGCAGGCGCTAATGCAGAGGCCATGGAGGGTGCTGCTCACTGGCTTGCTCATGCTTTCTCAGCCTGCTTTCTTTCTTTCTTTTTTTTCTTAAGGTTTATTTATTTATTTATTATTTATACAGTGTTTTATCTGCGTGTGTGTGAAAGAGGACACCAGATCTCACTATAGATCAGCCAAGACCATCAGCCCAGGACGGCACTACCCACACTGGGCTGGGCCCTCTCCTGTCAATGACTAAGAAAACGTTCCACAGGCTTGGCTATAGCCTGATCTTATGGAGGCATCTTCTCAATTGAGGTTCTCTCCTCTCAGATGACCACAGCTTGTGTTGAGTTGACATAGAACCAGGCAGCACACCTACATGGCTAAAGTCAACCCCGAACTTCCAACCTCCTGCCTCCTCAGGACAGGGAATGTGCCATTTTACGCAGTGCTGAGGATCAGACTTTCTGCATGCTAGGCAAGCACTCTATCGACTGAGCCATATCCTCACAAACTAAGATGTTAAGGTCCTGTGTCAGACCAATGACAGGTTGATGAATTTAGGGTTGATTCTAGGCAGAATTCTGAAGTGGTGGTCCAGCACATGGTTGGCTGGCATATAAAAGGTGATGATGGGGTCCAGACTGACTCCCAAAGGGATGCCTCTGATATTCTCTCCACCCGAAATGAGTTCAGTGAGCATCCATGCTGCTAACGACAGTTTCACTACTTTTCACGAAATTCCTATGGACCAAAAATAGTGACAAAAAGCCCACTGAAGCTTGAGGCGTATCTCTGTGGAAGGTGACATGATTTCACTCAGCTAATAAGGGCCACAACTAGACTTTGTGCCCAGGCCCCAGGTGAAGGCTCCTTTATGCCACGGGGACTCTAGAGCATGGTGATGTACAAACAGATGGGACAGTGTCATTCCAAAGAATTCTCTAGTGGCATGCCAAGAAATTCTGTCCTTGGATTTCATCTCCTTAGCATTCTATCAACAACTTGGATGGGGCCAAAGATAGCTAGCTGCTTATCGACTGTGCAAATAGCCCCAGACTGGGAAGGATGGCCAATCTGCTGGAATTGCAACATTGGGATCCAAAATTATCTCAACAGGAAGGAATGCTCAGTTAATCCCAACGAGATAAAATTGAACGGGAATACATGCACAGTCCCGCATTTAGCTCCAAAACTTGACTAAAGAAGTGTAGGAAGCGGCTGGAAAGGAGTCCAATCTCACTCGAAATCAAAGAAATGCAAATGAAAGCAACCCTGAGGTAATCGTGTTCCCTTATCAGATTGGCAATGATTAAAAGGAGGAAAATTCCTGGAGTTGTTGGGGCGGGGAAGACTACAGGCCATCTTGTAAATTGCTCGTGGGCTTGCACACCAGAATAGCCTCTCTGGAAGGTAATTAGGAAACTCTTTTTCCCAGAAGTTTCATTTATAGAAATGAATCTACAGACAGGCTGGGAAAGATTTATGTACAAAGATATTCCTAAAAAGCACCATTAAGGCAAGAAAACTATTTTGGAAGAGGGAAGGACATTCTGTTTGGGAACAGAACACATGGGGGCCATGGAAGGGTACCACACAGCTACTGCCAGATGCTCTGAGACTTAAAGAGACAGAGTCAGCATCCCTGAAGAACATCCGAGCCGTAAGCCAAGCAAGCCCAGTGGGATTTGGGAGACATCTCTTTGGCTGAACAACACAAAGCACATTCCACCAGTTAATTCTCACTAGAATCAGGATGGTTGCTTTGGACAATCTTCTGCCAAAGGGATGGACAGGAATGTAAAAAAACATTAAACATGAGTTTTTCTTTTTAATATCAAACACTATAAAACTTGTGTTTACAACAAGGAATTAAAATTTTTGTATCTTCCCTATCTGTGGGCAAACATTTCTACCCCCCTACTCAGGAAAACCTTTGTATATCCGAAAGTCCTACTACATTCTCCAAACTTAAGCAAACTAAGTGGCCAGCCCCTTCCTGATTTCCTGTGTGTCAAATTAAAAATTTTTATTTATTAAATATTCTGCCTGTGTGCGTGTCTACACACCAGAAGAGGGCATCAGATCTCATTTTAGATGGTTGTTAGCCACCATGTGGTTGCTGGGAATTGAACTCAGGACCTTTGGAAGAGCAGACAGTGTTCTTAACCTCTGAGCCATCTCTCCATCCTCCCTTGTGTGCCAATTTTAAAACTAGCCAGCCATGGAAGACTGTGAGGTCGGACCCCAGTCAATGGGGACAGGCAGGCACTGCTCTCTGGCTTTTGTCAGTAACTGCACCTCCTGGAGTGGTAGTCTCTCTCTTTGAGACCCCAAAACTTCTTTCTAACAGGGACAGTGCTTTGTTTTTGGGTTTTCCTGTGTAGCTGAGGATGATCTTCATGTTCAGATGCTCCTATCTCAGCATCCTGAGTCCTGAATTACAGGCGTGCACTCCCACCCCGGATTTATGGGGTGCTGAGGATCAAACTCAGGACTCTGCATTGTAGGTAAGCTCTCCATCAACTGAGCTACATCTCCAGCTCAAGAATATCTTAGCCACTGGGCTCGAATGCTTGCATGCTCTTTCTAACATGAATAGGCACCAAAACATTTCTGTGTGAAACTGCCAGAAGTAAAGCTGTCAATCAAGGTGTGGGGGTTGGGGAAGAGGCTAGGTGGGAGCTCCCAAGGACGGCCACACATCTAGACACTGAATTATGATGAACTGAGGGGACATCTACTGCCCCTAAGCACTAAGGGCCAACAGGAAGTAACCCCCCCTCTTATTCCTGCCCCTCATCTTTTAGTTCTGTGTTTCAGTACCATGGTAGCAAACTTGGTTATTCACGCCTGTGGTTTTGTGGGGGGACCTGGGCATCAGGAGTTAGGTCATTGGTAGTGTCTCTTGGTGTGGGAATCTGGTCTCTTCCTGGTTGATTGTATATTTAGATCAGTTAGCCCAACTTGTCAGGTCATAGACCATCTAGATGGGGCCTAGGAGCAATTCAGGTTTGATGTTAAAATGGGATACCAGAAGCAGTTCTGGCTTAGCTGGCTAGGTATAGATTCTGACCCTAGGAGATAGCTACTGAGTGAGAAGATTCTCACACAGTCATGAGGAGGTGCTAAAGACTTCCCAAGCAGCAGAGGTGGGTAGGGTTGGCAGTGTGAGTCTACCGGTACCTATCCAGGGACAAGGGGCCAGAGGCCAGGTTGTGGGGATGGTTGGATGGTAATGCAAATCTGGAGTCCCCATCTGGAGTGGAGGAGCCTGAGAAACAGCTAGGGGGTGAGCAGAGGACGCAGGGGCTTTGGTAATGAGAGTCTAGAGTCTTTACCTGCAGAGGGGAGGCCCGGGGAAGAACGTGGGGCTGGGTGGAGCTGCCATGAGAGAACACCTAAGGGGACTGTTTAACTAAAACCAAAGTAAAGAATAAAACACAGGGTGAGACATGGCTTATAGGTAGAGCTTGCTTGGCACGTGCAAGAGCCCGGGTTCTATCCACAGCACACACAGGATATCTGTCTTCAATCCAGTCATCCCGCTGAATTTGGGCTTTCAGAAGACAGACGCGAACTGTTGCATTGGTCCATCTGAGCCTTCCCACTCCCAGTCAGAAATCACATCCGCCTTAACAACTGTGAAAGATTTTTGGGGGAGGGGGATTTCCAGAGGAACACTGAGGCAGATTACTGGAAAATGAGTTTATTAGAAAAGTTATTGTCCTGGACAAAGACACAACAGGATGGCAAAGAAGCAAGAGCCTGCAGCCACGTGCTCTGATTCGCAAGCAGGAGGCAGGGTAAGGAGTGCAGACTACATGGGTGGCTGCCAACACCCCTTAGCTGTTGACTCACTTCTCAGCTGAGAGACCCTGGGCCTGCTAGCTGGGGACTCACAGGGTGTCTGCGGAGCCGTCAGTGAGAGAGGAGGCTGTTGCAGATGTGGCGGCGTGCAGAAGCTGGCTTTGAGCACTGCAGTTTTACTCAGGGTAGAGCCAGCCCCTCGGAGGGAGCAGTCCGTGCTTTTAGAGGCCTGTCCTTGGTGTTCTCGTAATTTGTGCAGCCCTTTGGCTTTTTACGTTTACTCCAGGCCTCTTTTCACATAGTCCCTCTACCAACCATGTCTGTTGACCTTGAGAAAATTATCTTTTGAGACTTTGTTAAGGACACCTCACTGTGATGAAGAGGGCAAGCTCTGTATCTTACAGTCCTTACTGTGTGTGTGTGTGGGGGGAGCATCAGCCCATTTGTGGCCAGACACGAATTGTATAAGGTGTCACTTATTCTAGACTACAGCCCTAAGTGACTTCCAAGGCTCTGCAGCGGCTAATACCCACTCAACCCCCACTCAACTCATGTCTTCTGTCAGGATTCTCACTTGAGCTCAGCCCGCAAAGGTCTTCCATTTCCTCTAACTTGTCAGCACTCCTTCTGGCTGGAGGACTTCATAATCATTCTCTCTTTGTCTCATTCTCCTTCTTATACATCCCCTGGATCCAAATTAATGTTATGAGCAGACTGTGTTCCTCTAGCCCCTCAAAGAAACCATGTAATCGGGGGTTACAGTTTTAGAGGATGTGCTGAACCTGTCAGTGTGGCAGAAAGGGGCTGTATTTGGAGGGAGACCCACCTGTAGTCCCAGCTAAGGGGCTAAGTGGGACGATCTATCAATTCCAGGAGTTAGAGGTAGGTCTGGACAAACAGCAAGACCTTACCTCTAAGTTAGCAAGGAAAAAAAAAAAAAGATGGACAGACAGACCATCAGTCATTAGAGCCCAAGCTGACTGGTATCCGTGTAAAAGATTAGGATTCAACAAAACAAAAAACACTAAAGCTGCGTGCACACACAGGATCATGTGAGGACACAGCGAGAAAGAGGCCATCTTCCAGCCAAGGGGAGAAGCCCAGAAGGCATCCAGAGCTCTTAGGATCTCACTTGACCTTATACTTCAGCCTCCAGAACTGGAGAGAACGGATGGCCTTTTTTTTTAGGGCAGCCTGAGCCAGCTGACTCAGAGAGCAGAGCGTGCCCTTGGAAACTTCCCTGTCCTTGTCCCTCCTTGTCAACTTTCCTTTATTGTACGTGTCACGCTTTGTGAAAAAGCATGTGTGTGCATGCTGCGGCTCCTTAACTCACTACCTCCTTAACTCAGAGATGCTGGGGAGTGAGGAGGATCTGCATTCGCCGTCACCACTGTGGTGCCAGCAAAGAGGCTGGCAGTGCCTGCTGCCCATTCAGGGAGGCCTTGCTAGTATAGAATGAAGGGCTGAAATGCTCACTACTCAATACTAAATAAATGTTTCAAATAAAGGTTTCACTGGCTTAGTTACTGTTCTATTGCTGTGAGGAGACACGATGACCACAGCAACTCTTATCAAAGAAACCATTTAACCGGGGCTTACAGTTTTAGAGGCTAAGTCCACGCTCATCACCGTGGGAAGCGGATGAGCATGGCGGGGCAGCAGCTCAGAGCTCCACCCCCTGCTCCACAGGCAGCAGGCAGAGAGAAACACTGAGTCTGGAGTGGGCCTCAGAAGCCTCAAAGCCCACTTCAGCGCCACACCTCCTCCAACAAGACCACACCCCGAATCCTTCCCAAACAGTGTCACCCCCTGGTGAGTAAGCCTTCACCTCTATGGGCCTCTGGAGGCCACTCATTTAAACTACCACAGCTGCCATGAAGCCGCTGAGTGGCAAAGGAGGACGGGAAGCCCTGAAGCCCAGCTCACAGCCAGTTCTTACCCCTCCCGCTTTAGAATGCATTCACTTTCTCCACAGATCCTTCTGACCCATGTTCTGTGAAGGCTGGGGCAGAGCAGCAGCAAGCAGGTGAAACCCAGTCTTTGTGTGGGATCCAAGAGGATAGAGAGTAAAGTGTTACATATATCTTATATGTCATACATATTTTGTGTATATGAGTTATGGTCATGCTGGGCATAAGAACCTTTGAACCAAAGATGGGCCACATATATGACAGCAATCCCCAAAGCTTTGATTGCTCACAGATGACTTAGTCATCTTAGCTTGTGTATGTATGCTCTGTGATGTTTAACAAAGACAGAGCGGCCTAAAGATGCATCTGCCAGAATGTATTGCCTTCATTTAGTGTCATATGACTCGTGTGTGTGTGTGTGTGAGAGAGAGAGAGAGAGAGAGAGACAGAGACAGAGAGAGAGGAGTGCAGGGATATAACTGAAATGAACAAAAAAAGGAGGGACTAGGAATGAGGGCTGCAGCTCCTGATAAGCAATTAAAATCAGGCCAGGATGTCCCTCAGTGGTAGGATGTTTGCCTCCAGTGAGCAAAGCCCTGGCCTCGGTCCCCAGCACCACAAAAGCAACATAAGTTAAAAACCAGAAAGATGGTTCAGGGGGTAAAAAGCAGTGACAGACTGAACTTAGCCTGTGGAATCCACTGTAGGAGACCGTTGCCCTCTGTCCCAACATATGTGTAGTGGCATGCACATATACACACATGTACGCACATGCATGCACACACACACCACTAATAATTATAAATTTAAAAAAACTTAAAAAAATTTAAATAAAAACAAACTAGCAAAGTGCCTTCCTGCGCAGCAAACGTGAGTGGAGCCTCACGGGTTTTAGAGGGTGTGTTCCGAGCAGAGATAAAAGTGAGCTCACTGTCCTGGAGGCAGAAGCAAGCCTGGCAAATGGCCAGCATGGGTGGAGCTAGGCAAGCAAGGGGGATCAAGAACAGAGGGCGAGCCAGGAGACTGCTGTATAGGACATTGCTGGCCACGACAAATTTTTAACTTTTATTCCAAGCAAGATGGACACCTCTGGAAGGATTTACACAGGGATGCCACGTGATGTCTTTGATCAGAATCCCTGAGGTTACATGAACATGCATGGAAGTAGCCCCATGTAGAAGCAGGGCCAACGATTACCATCTGAGTGAGAGATGAGGGAGGATCCTTCTAAGCCCGAGTCAGGGACGGCTGGAGTCTGAAGACTGACATCTCTATCTGCGCTGGGGATCAGTCTTATAGTCTCACACATGCTAGGCAAGTGCACTCCCACGGAATGACACTCCAGCCTCTATTTCTGAGATGAAGCAGCATTCTTGGCTGGAGATGTATAAATAAGTAATTGTATAGAAATGGTCTTTATACCCATCAAAGTGGATGAGGCCATCATGAGAATGAATGAAAAAGGAAGTGCCACAGGCCTGTCTGTATATGCCACACCAGCTACATCTAGAAGTCAGAGGAAAGAGATTGAGCCAACAAATAAGATGGAGAAGAAGGGACCAGGAATAGAGGAACAAAGTCAAGGATGTGTGATGCCAAAAGCCAAGCACAGAAAGTTTCACAGAGACTCTTCCGATAGAGAAGACAAGGACTGAGAGGAGACAGAAGAGGGATCAGCCGGGCAGGAGGAAAAAGCTGCAGTAAGAAGATAGTGTTTTCAAGGAGTCATGATAGCCAGGAAAATGAAGATGGGAACAGAGATGGGGTCTTGAAAGAATGCTCTTGGGAAGGTAGAAACAACTCATTTCCACGCTTAGGGGGAAATCCCATCATGAAAAAATTGAGGCTCTATTCTGTATGTTTTGGAGAACAATCCTGATAATCACGCGCTCCATTCTGTGTGAGCTTATTAAGTATATAGCAAGCCAAGGTAAAAGAATAAACAGCAAGAGGTAAATAGCAAACCCTCATGATACTGGGTGCTCACCCACCCAGCAGAAACCCACTGTGGAAGTTGAGGCTGGAGTTCCTGAGAGAGCTCGCTGTCCGTGGATGAACTTCGCATGGCTGAGCTTCCAGCTTCTCTCCCTCTGCAGGCACGCTCACACTGTGGGATAAACAACTGTGGCATTGGTTAGACATGGCTCACCTTCTAGTGTTTTCAAGGACATGATGTTTTTACTGTAGGGCTTGGTGCTGTTCTCATCTCTCCTTGTCACAGAGTTAGGGAGTTGGCATGTCCCTAGAAACTCAACATAGACATGCTTGGGTTTGAAGTATATATGTGTGTGAGCTAACCTATCTTCCATTTTCTCAGAGTTCAAAAAGAATTTGACAATTTACCCATATAGTGTAATTTTACACTTCGGACTCTTGGCACTTGTCTTCCTGGACTTTCTTTTTGGGTGTGTATGTTGTGTGTGTGTGTGTGTGTGTGTGTGTATGTGTGTGAGAGAGAGAGAAAGAGAGAGGGGTATATTCACTTGTCTTCCTAAGCGATAAATTTAAGCCTCATGGGAACCTTCTGACTTAATCAGAATCTCATCTGCAGTAGTTTATATTTTTTGGAGATTTTTAAAAAAATTATTTATTTGAAACAGGGTCTTTCTGTGTAGTCCTGGCTGTCCTGGAGCTCTCTATGTAGAACAAGCTGGCCTGGAACTCACAGAGATCCTCCTGCTTCTGTCTCCTGAGTGCTGGAATTAAAGGCGTGTACTGCCACATGCCCAACTAAAAAAAGATTTACTTATTTTTACCTTATTATGAGTGTTTGCCTGCATGTATGCATGTGTGTGATATCTGTATGTGTGGTGCAGGTGGGGCCAGAAGAGGTCATGTGATGCCCTGCAGTTACAGATGGTTGGGAAACCCCAGGCAGCGCTCAGTAACTGGTGGTTTCAATAAGAAAGATCTCCATAGGCTCGTATGATTGAGTGCTCAGTGAAGAGACAGCATGACCATGCAACTCTTTTTTTTTTTTTTAAGATTTTATTTATTATGTATACAGGGTTCTGCCTGCATGTAAGTCTGCAGGCCAGAAGAGGGCACCAGATCTCACTATAGATGGTTGTGAGCCACCATGCGGTTGCTGGGAATTGAACTCAGGACCTTTGGAAGGACAGCCAGTGCTCTTAACCTCTGAGCCATCTCTCCAGCCCGACCATGGCAACTCTTAAAAAGAAAAACATTTGACTGGGGCTGGTTTACAAATTCAGTCCATTTCAGTCCATTTCAGTCATGTAGGCAGAGATGGAGCGAAGAGCTCTGCATTCAGATTGGCAGGCAGCATGGTGAGAGGGAGGGAGGGAGGGGGAGACTGGGACTGGATTACACACAAGGCCATGCCTACTCTAACAAAGCCGCATGTCCGAATCCTTTCAGATATGAGCCTATGAGCGTATGGGGGCCATTTTCATTCAGACCATCACGCTCACTCACCAGGAAGCAAAGAGGACTCTTACAGGAGTAGAAGGGTTAGGAGGTTTGTCTTGTTGGAGAAAGTGTGCGCTCAACCTGGGCTCTGAGGCCCAGGCTCTCTCCCTGTTTCCTGCCTATCAGGGTATGGAACTCTCAGCTACTGCTCCAGCACCATGTCTGCCTGTGTGCAATCATGGTCCCTGCCGTGAGGACAGTGGACTAAACCTCTGAAACTGTAAGCAAGCCCCCAATTAAAAGGTCTCTTTGATAAAAGTTGCCTTGGTCATAGTGTCTCCTCAAAGCAACAGAGCCATCTCATCTATCTTCTCTGCCTGCGCAGCAAGTAAGAGCTTTAACCGCCGAGCACCTACAATCACGCTTTTGTCTTGTTTGAAGATAGGGTCTAACTGTCTAGACCAGACTGGCCTTGAGCTCGCAGAGATCAGCCTGCCTCTGTTTCCTGAGTGCTGGGATTAGAGGCGTGTGCCACCACAACCCTCACATAGATTCTGGGATTTTTACCCTGGGTCGGTAGGTTGCTGGAATCATCCTTACACCCTGTGAGAAACAAGTCACCATGGAACCTGATGGAAAGTGCCCTAGCCTAGAGTGATGGTTCTCAACAGTCCTAACGCCGCTGTCCTTTCATACAGTTCCTTATGTTGTGGTGACCGCAACCATTATATTGTTTTCATTACTACCTCATAACGGTCATTTTGCCACTGTTATGAAAAATCTGATGTACAACGCCTGGGAAAGGGTCGCGACCCACAGGTTGAGAACATACGCCCTAGAAGGCGCTCCTAGGGGCCTTTGCATCCTCGCCAGAATCAGCCAATCCCGATACGGGGGCGGTGCGAGACGCCTGTGTCATCTCCATAGCAACGACTCTGCCTCTGGCGCTTTCTGATGACACCCTGGCTTGCTTAGCTTGAGCCCAGTCTCAGAGCATTACCGTGCAGGTGTGAAAATAAGTATGGTCTGCGACACTGCGCATGTGCCCCCTCAGGTCCCTGCTGGCTCGGCTTCAGTTCGCAGTACGGCGTGCGGAGGGGAGCTGGCTGCCTTAATCTTAGCCGCAGACATCACCAGGGGTGCTGCAGCCTCTCCCTGGCTTGCTTCCAGCCGCCCGCGGGCGGTACCCGATTAGCGCTCTGTTCGTCTTGTCGCTTCCTTCCATTGGCGAGCCTCCATCCTGCCTAGCCCGTGTGACTGCTAGACGAATTCACAGATCGCTGTGCCGGCAAGGTTCCTCCTGCAGGCCATCTTCGTGACGCGCTCCTGAGCTCTGCGGGCTCCGGAGAGCCTCAGCCAGGCTTCCTGGAGTCACCGAACGCTTGCTGCGCACTTGAGAACGTTGGTGCGTACCGGTCCTGGCAGGAATGAAGTTATTCTCGGAGAGGAGACACTGGTGCCAGCCAGAGGGGGACACTGTCTCCTAGAGAGAGATTTCACACAGCTCTGACACCTTGCAGATGGCCCTGCAGAAGAGACCGAGGATCGCGGCTGGAATCACACCTTCCTGGTGTGATTGGTTATGCAAGGCTCTTGCCTTCTGTTTAAACCGAAACCTCTTGTTTGACCCCTGAAGACGGACTTCCAGGGTCACGGGACCTCTTTGTCCCCCCTCCCCCCATGTGGCCACGTCGGAAGAATCTCCTTTTTCTACTTTTCAGTATTACTTGTTTCTGTAACTGGCTGATTGAGGACCGGGTGCTGAGTCTGGATTGTCTGGGCTGCGGGGACCCAGGCTCCGACGGCAACAATGCCAGTAAGCACAGAACCTCCGATCTGTGATACACACTGCAGATACTCCCGGCGTGGGGTGGTGGTGTGTGTCTCCTATACGGATGGCACTGTCTTTGCCACAAGTGATACTGCAGTTCGTTGATTAACTCAAGAAGTCTTTATTGAGCACCAGCTGTGTGCTGGGCAGCTCATTACTATTCATTGGGAGAGTAATCTAGGGCCTAGCAGGGACAAGGAACTGACTTGAGTTTGAATCTTAGCCCTTCTTTTTTTTTTTTTTTAATTGAAAATAGATAGTTTTTCATACATTATATACTGGTCTCACTTTTCTCACCCCCAGCTCCTTCCAGATCCTCCCCACCCAAATCAATACCCGTTCTCTCATTAGAAAAACTAAAAAAACAAACAAACAAAAAACCAAAACAGGCACATAAAAAGAAAATAGAATTAAAACCGGAATAGGACTACACACACACAAACAAGCACACACAGAAAAAGAGAGTGCCAAAAATACAAAAGAAACACATGAGAGATGCAGAGACACACACATTCTCACACAGAGAATAAAAACAAAATCAGGAAGCACAATATGTAAGCAAAAGACCTCCTACTTCTTACTTGCTGTGTGGTCTTAGGTGAGCTAAGACCCTCTCTGGATGTCAATGTAATGATTCTAAACCTTTTCATAACATCTACCTCCTATGGCTACTAGGACTTAAACCTTATGCTATGGTTTTAGGAGCTTTTCCATTTCCTTATGTCTTCCCTTCAAAAAAAATATGGAAAGTGTTGTGCATTCGTGGCTAGCCTGCTCTTCATAGCAAGTTGCAGGCCAGGCATAGGAGAGCTACATAATAAGACCCTGTGTCAAATAAAAATAATAATTAAAAAAAAAGGAAGTGGGTGTGGGCCCCAACGACCTCAGCCCTTCCAGGGACGCCAGCGTTGCTAATGGGAAATCAGTCCCCTGTTGAGCATGGCTTCAGCGGTCACCCACAGATTCCCAAATTACCACAAAGGGAGCTTTGTCCAGACACTGCATTTTGTGAGTCTGCACGCAGAGGCCAACTTACACTGAAGCAGAGCTTCCCCTCATCTGCAGCTCAAAAAGCCACCTATGTCCAGAAGCACAGGAATGCCTTTGCTTTGCTTGCACCATGACTTGCAGCTGATTGAGGCTGGGAGTTGGAGGGTAGCCTGGAGCCTGGGTCGGATCCTGGGATGCTGTCTGAGCAGCAGCCATGTGCTGTCAGGTCGAGGAGCCCGGTGTCTGACTTCCTTGTTACCACAAGGCCTGTGGTTTCCAACTCTGTCTGCATCTGAGTCCCGCTAACCAACAGCAGGAGAGAAAGCAGACACCAACACAGGCAGCCACACACAGGCGCCCAGACGTGCGCAGCCTTCAGAGGAAGTGGAACGCCAGATGTTCTGGGTTTCCTGTTCGAAGCTTCCACAGCTGGTTGAGTCTGTGGCTGTGGTTTGTCTGTCTCGGGCTCATGTGAGAGACAAAAGCCGGGCTGATGGGAAACCTTCCCCCATCTCTGACTGATCAGTTACATAGTAATCTGGCAGATCAGAGATTTCCTGAAACTCCTAGACCTGGATTCTCCCAGAAAGACCTCTGACGCCCTGTCATGGGCTGCTGGGTTGCCCTCGTAGGACCTGGGGACAATGGAAAACACTCTGAATGGTCCATTAATTTGAACAGAAGGAAGCTGAGGCCAGGTTGCTTCAGACTCCAGTCCAGAGCCTGGCAAAGCACAGACACTCATGGTAGTATATACCTGTGGTCCTGGTACTCAGAGGCTGAGGCAGGAGGATCACTACAGGTCTTAAACAGCAAGATTGTTCAGTGATAAAATGGGGGCTGGGGAGGGGCTCAGTGAAGAAAATGCCTGCAGCACATGAATGAAAAACATGAGCTTTTGTCTCCAGAACTCACACACAGGCTGGGCATGGTGGTGTGCACGTCTAACCCCAGCACCAGGCTGGCAGTGTGTGTATCTGGTTGGCACAGACACAGAGTGGCAGGGAGGATCCTGGAAGCTCTCTGAGCACTCAGCCTGGCTGAAACAGTGAGAGACCATCTCAGTGAACCAATGAACGAACGAACGAATGAAATAAGGTTGATAATCAGTTGAGGAAAGATGTCTCAAAGTCAACCCCTGTAAGCAGCCACATGGGCAAGCACACACACAGAAACACACATGCACACCACGTACACATATGCACATACACACACACACTCAGCATCTGGAGGAACAGATGTAGTTGACTGTGTCTCTGGGAGTCAGGTCTAAAAGCTCAAGCTTAGTGTCGTGTTTCATGTGCGGCTTTGGGATTTGAACAGACAGGGCTCTGAGGCAGCGCTGTGGGGCTGGTTTCCTGCTGGTGAGTTGTTTAAAGCCACGGGGCTTGCTTTCCTATCTGCATGGCAGCTTCTACTTCCTAGGGGCGTCAAGGTCTCCTGAGACACAGTGCGTGGATTTGTTTGACAGAGTCGTGCCCATAGCAACTGCTCAGTAGTTCCCACTCCCTCCTTGCAATAACGCAGTTCATCGAGGGAGTGGCTACAAAGCAAACAGGCTGGAACGGGCAGCAGTGAAGCGATGGTCCTGGGACGGCGCCTGGTGTGTGTGGAGGTGCGCTGTGCCATTCTGGGTCTCCTGGCTCTATGAGAAAGCTCCCAGTGTCCTCCTCTGGGAGTTAGAGTGGGGGTGCGCGTGGCTTTGTGTCCTTAGTGATCACCAGCCATTGTCTTTGGTCGCCACAGCTACCATTCAGTATGCACAGGAGCCGGGTAGCAGAGCCGCTTGCCAGCGCCTTTTCCTCCGGCAGGCTCCACAGGCTCGTCCTCCACCTGTATCCCTCTCTATGACATGATGCATCAATAGCTGAGGGTGGACGCTGCTGCTGCCTCTGGAGTGTACCCATGAGGTTCAAGTGTCATCTCTGACATTTGTCTGTGCAATGCTGGGCAGGTTTGCTTCGTCTCTCTGAGCCTCGTCTCTCTTTGCCTCGTCTCTCTGTCAAGATGGCGTATGTGCCTTCAAATGACATAAAGACTGAGTGGTAGGGAAGCTGGGAAGATCATGTGAAATCATGCCCAAAGCCTCCAGACACAGTAACATGGGAACCCGTGAGCACATGGTAAAGGATGAGGTAATCACCTCAACTGGCTACATGGTAACTTTGAAGCCAGCCTGAGACACATGAAACCCTGTCTCAAAGAGACAGAACAGGCATTGGGTCCCTCCCACCTGTCTCCTGTTTAATGTTCACCTGCTGCAGAGAAACACGAAGGAAGACAGATTCAGGTTCAAGCCTCAGGGGTGTTCCAGAAATCATAGGGCTCCTGGCTGTAAGCTGGAAACTACTTTCAGAATGAAGGCTGTTGGCCAGAGGAGAAGGAAGTGGTCTGTTTATTTTTCTCATGCAAGTCCGTCTCTCTCCCAGCAAATGATGTGGCAGACATTCCAGAGGATGTCATGAGCTGAATCAGCCAGAGAGTGTTGGGTAATGCTGCAGTAACAAACAGCCCCTGGGGCTGGGTGGCTGGACACAGTAACAGCTCATTCTTTCTCTGGTTATAGGTTCCAGAGGATTAGCAGGCATTTCTCCTCTGGAGCCTCGCTCAGGGAGCCAACACGTGTATATGCAGGCTAGGGCACAACCCCATGTATCATTTTTTCCCAGACACTGGCCATCTTTTAAAAAAATATTTTAGTTTTTATTTATGTATGTTTGATGGATGTGGGTGTGTGTGGCTACAGAAACCAAAGAGGCTGTTGGATTCCCTGGTACTGGAGTTATAGAAAGTTGTGAGGTACCCTCTGCTTTTCACTGCTGAGCCATCTCTCTAGACTCTGCCCCTCCCCCCCCCACACACCCTCTTTTTTTGAGCTAGGTTCTCTAACTACCAAGGGCTCACCTGTAACACTAGGCTGGCTGACTTCTTCTCCTTATCTCTCTGGCACTCAGATTACACATGTATGCCTGGCTTTTCCTGTGGGCTCTGGGGTTTGAACTCCACTCCTCATGCTGCATGACAAACTTCACTGACCTAGCGTTCCTCAGTGCTGGAAGCTACCCTTTCTGGAACACGCATCTCTGCAGGTGCAGCGGCTGAGGAAAGAGGTGATGGCAGGCATGTGGGGCTTTTGAGAACATACATCTCCCACACTTGGTTGCACTGACCTTAACCCTTCACAAAACATAGCGGGTGCACACAGCGGGCGCACACAGTGGGCACTTTTCTTGGGCATCATCATCTCTACTCTCCAGCTACCTCCCGGAGAAAAGAGGACAGTTTTTCTGGGGCCCCGGCTGACCTGGAGCTTGCTGTGTGGTGCGGCTGGCCTCCGCTTGGCAATCCTCTTGCCTCAGCCCTCAGTGTTGGAGTTATAGGAACACGCCACCACGCCTGGCTGAAAACTCTTGGTCTAGATTTTCAGCTTGGGCACAGGATTGAGGGTTCTTAGAGAGAAAAAGGGAAACTCTGCTTGAGTAGTTTTTGCATTTACATCCCAAGAGGTTCAGACATTTTACTCATTTTTACCATGTATTTGCCTCCTCCCCCTCTTTTTCTCCTCATTTTTCTTGCCTGCCCTCAAGTCATGGAGAGAAAAGCATCCTGTTTCAAGCAGTCCCCAAAGCCAGTCAAACAGCTGGTCATCTTGCCTCAATCTCCCAAGATGAGGACGAGCATTTCCCAGCATGCCAAGAAGTACCCACACCCTCTGAGGTCCTGTGGGTCTGGGCTAGGAGGCTGCCTGCCAAGAAAGCTCAGGTCAGTGCTACACAGAGCTCAAAGCCTCGTGCCTGGCCGCCCACACTGCCACAGGTCCCAGCACTGTACAGAGCTCAGCCAAAACCAATCCAGACAACTTCAGAAATAGAGAAGCCGGGACTGGAACCCTGCAATTTGGGGCAGCATTTTTTTTTTTAATGGAGCACATAGCTTGGGAATTTGCCTTAAGAAATCTTTCATTCCTAGATTGTCAGTGGAGAAATGGTTCTTATTTGTTTAACCTCGAATCAAGCCACAGCCCCCGCTTCTGGGCTTCTTGGGAAGGGTTGTTTTAAAATAGCTGAACAAGCTAAAAAGCCTGGGTTGGCTTGCTGGAAGGCTCTGAAGCAAGCAGCCTGGCACAGGAAGTTCTTGATTTTTTCCATAGAATTAGACTGCCGGCGGCTGAGCCCAGGGTTAAGGTGTGGGAGGGGAGGGGGCTGCCAGGGAGAGAAAAGCCTGGGTTGCTCTTTGATTCTGGATGGGATGGATTGTCTCTGCCGCAGGTTCAGCCTTGGGTTGACCTGTCTCCTTAGGATCTGGAAACAGGAGGAGAACATGGAAGGTTCCTGTGTGTGTGTGGAGGGGGAGGGGGGATGAGATTTGTGTGTGTGCACAAAGGTCAGAGGCTAATGTATCTTACTCTCGATCTTAGGTTTTTTAAGACATGGTCTTTCCCAGCGCCTGGAGGGCTCACTTCAAGAGCCTCTGTAGGCAGTTCACGCTCAACAGACCTGAGCTCCTTCCTCTCTTCTTGTCTAGCCTCCATCTTTTGGTGAGGGGACCGACAATTCTTCTCACTTTGTTGGTTTAGGTTGAGCTGACTCAAAGTCTGTGTGCTCCACAGATGGCTCTGCCAAGTTCCAAACCTCCCACCGCTGCTCAACTCTGTCAGCGGTGAGCAAGCACATCTGACCCTCACAAGCACAGTACTGTGGGGCTCTTCCCCGCCCAAGGTGGGGCTATAACCAGAGGCGCCCCATCAGAATCTTTTGGCTGTCGGAAAGGGCTGTTTCTTTCTTTTAGCCTTGCTATCTAGATAGGACGGCGGCTGAGGGCGGCGGTAGCCATTTTGCTGACTTTAGAAGGAAGCTGTGCGAGAGGTGTGCGCATGCGCGTGTGCATAGGCGCTCATTCATGGCTTGAGTTCCTGTATCCAGCCATCCCCGAGGCAGGAATATTCTCTGGGCTTTCCAATTATACAAGCCAATATTCCTTTCTTTCCTTAGACGTGAATTCCTGCCACATGCCGATTAAAATGCCATGACTAAAATAAGTAGGTTGCACACAAAGGGAACTAACAAATGGCTTTCATGGTGTCCTCCTGCAGACTTCTCGAATGTTCACATCTTCCACAAATGTAAAATCTGGGCCTGGAGAGAGGACTTAGTGCTTTAGAATACCCACGTTTAGATCCCAGCATCCCGCTGGGCAGCTTACAACTGAAGGTGCCTGCAGTTCCAGGCGATCTGACGACCTCTTCCGGTCTCCTTGGGAAGCTGCATGAGCCTAATATATAGACCTCCAAGCAGGCACCCACACATACAATGAAAAAAATAAATAAACCTCTAAATGCGGATATAAAACAATCTACATGTGGGATTGCCTGCCTGCACTCCCGACTACTTCCGAGGCTGAGATCGGAGGTTGACTGAATGTGGAAGTTTATGACCAGCATGGGTGACACAGCAAGGCCCTGTAGCAATGATAACAGGGATAGTGATGAACGAAAAACATGCTTATGTTTATTATGAGTCCAATTCTGTGACAAAGCTTTTTTTATATTCAAGAGCCAGCAGATTGTTCAGCCTTGGCTGACCAGAACATCAAGATTATAGAGAGATGGAATGTTGTAGATAAATAGCCAAAGTAGGTCAGGCCAGCTTCAGCCCCTCTGTGATGAAACACCATGACCAAGAGCAACTTATGGAGGAAAGGGTTTATTTAATGCATAATCCCAGCAACTCAAGCAGGAAGGAACCTGGTGGCAGGAGCTGATGCAGAGGACAGGGAGGAGAGCTGTCTAGTAGCTTGCTCAGCCTGCTTTCTTACGGAAGCCGGGACCACCACCCAGGGACAATACCCGCCCCCCATGGACTGAGTCCTCTCCCATCGATCACTAATTAAGAAAATGCTCTACGAGCTTGCCTACAACCCAGTCTTATGAGGCATTTTCTCAATTGGGATTCCTTCTTCTCTGATGACTTTAGCTTGTGTCAAGTTGACATAAACCAGTCAGAACAATAGCCACCTACTGCCACATCTGTGTTTGACACAGTGTGTCCTGACTACTCTTGAAATGCTTTGCTAAGCCTGACAGACATCCCATCTCTGTCAACCCTGCAGCTAAAAATGACACAGAGATAGCATCTGACCCTAGAGGCTCAGATCTGCAATCTTTTTAAGAGGCTGAAGCAGGAGGATCATGAGTTCAAGGCCAGCTTGGGAAACTTATTAAGACTCCATCTCAAAATTAAATGTTTAAAAAGGAAAAAAAATCGGGGTGGAGATACGGCTCAAAGGCATAGCATGTGTTAGCGCGTAAGCATGTGACTAGCATGTTAGCATGTATAAGGTCCTGGGTTCAGTTATCTGCAAAGGAAAGATAACGTCTAAGGATTGACTTCCCACCTTCTGCAGCTGCCTGTCTGACAGCCCCATCTACGTTCTTTGGTTTTGATTTTTAAAGCACATGCTGCTTTTCTATGGTGACATAGCCCATGCAAGGTGATTAAGTTTGCATTCTCTGGCTTTGGTCACTCATATTTAGCTCAGAATAAATCATATTCTTTCCTTCAAAGCAGTACTTTATGTCAACAATAGATAAATGAAAAGATTTGTGGTGTATAGGTTGGGGTTAGCTTTTACCATGATGTTTTAGTTAGCTTTGTTTACTTATTACAACCTAGGCTATCTGGAAGGAAAGCCTCCATTGAGTGGTGACCTGTGGAGACCCCTTCTTATTATGTGACGCTGGAGGGCTCAGCCCACAGTGGGAAGCACCATTCCCTAGGCAGGTGGTCATGGGCTGTATAAGAAAGCTAGCTCAGCATGAGCCTGTGAGGGGCCCAGCTAGCAAGAAGTATCTCTCACTGTTCCTGCTGCATTTCCCTGGCTGTGAGTGAGTTACCTAGTCAGAGCCAGTGTGGTATGGGATGGCAAGCAGTCCTACCTTCAGGTCTTGCCTTGATGTCTTCCAGTGATGGACTGTGACCTTGAAGCAGAAGATGGAATAAACCCTTTCCTCCCCAAGTTGCTTTGGGCCAGTGTTTTCTCAAAGCAGCAGAGGAAAATTAGAACAGATGTGTAATTCTGCCAGGCATAGGTACAGATGGGAAAATACAACAGAAACGTGTCTTTTCTGCCACCACTTCCAGACAGTCCAGTGAGGTCTGGCCACTCACACTCAGAAGTGGGAGGGGCAAAGTTCTCCTTGCTGTAGCTGGATGTGACCTCTCCTTCTGCCAGCCTGGGAATCAGCCAGTCACCATGGCCCTTCACCCAGGGATGACAGCCCAGTACCTTGGTGAAACTGACCTGCCCAGCTCTGTAAACAGAATTATCTCAGAAAAAATCAGCTAGGCAACTAACCAAGCAAACAAGACAAAAGGAGAGTGGGGAGACTTCTCGGCCTCTGGCTCTTGACTTAACTCTCCCCTTCCCAGAGTTGCATAGGGGCCTGCAGGCCTGGTTAATGTCTAGTCCCCTATACTGTCAACTGTTCCACTTGGCCATGCCAAAAGCCCCTGATCCTTCTCCCACAATACTCTTGGAGTGCCCATCCCATAATTAGCTTTATAAACTTGGGCTTAGTTTTCCCATTCCTAGAAGTTAGTTGTCTGATAATCCCATGATATACATAAAGAAAACAAGGCTCATAGAGGCACTGCTGGGCCTGAAACTCAGGCCCCCCAATCCAGATTTCCCGCCTATACAAAGCAGAGAGAGTTGCATTTATGTTTCCTATTTAGTGGCATTGGGTTTATACTATCCAGCTACAACAGATGAACTAGGTTGAACAAAAATTTTCTTGCAGGGCTCTGCAGTGTGCCACTTGGCTACACCCTCAGCCCCAGCAAAGAGAATTTAAACATTGCTGGCAGGGCAGAAGGCTTTAGGCATCACTGCTACTGGGACAGGGTTTCCCACCTGTGCAGAGAGGGCCCACTCAGATTGGAGTTGAGGGCCAGGAGCTCAATGAGGACTCTGCGGTGTATGGGGAGAGCTGTGCTGAGGCTGCCTGCCACCCTCTGAAGCCATGACCTGCCCGGCACCATCTTGCTGCTTACTTCCTGGGCTCCTTTATAGTCGCTTGTTTGCTGTGACAAGCAGACCAGGCCAAAACAAATGAAGGATGGAGAGGAGGCTCAGTCGGTAAAGTGCTTGCCTTGCAGGTGTAAGACCTGCGTTTGACCTGTAGGGCCCTTATTTTAAAACCACAACAAAGGCTCTGGGCATGGTGGCGTGCTTGCAATCCCAGCTCTGGTGAGGCAAAGGCCATGGTCACTGAGGCTCTCTCGTCAGTTAGTTTAGCCTAATCCAAGAGCTCCAGGCCAAACAAGAAATCTGTCTCAAACAGCACAGAACAAAAGCCAAGGTGACTGTGCCTGAGGAACCTCATAGGCGTTAACCTCTACATACACAAACATATGTGCTCATACACACATACCTTCCTCCCTCAGCCCCGACACCAGCAAGTTAAGGAAGGGTTTATATGGCTCATAGTTTGAGGGAACAGGCCATCTCAATACCGAAGAGGTGGCCACGGGAGTGGGAGGCAGCTGCTCGCACTGCAGTCAGGAAGCAGACGGAGGTGAAGCCTGGCGCTCGGCTTGCTCTCTCATGGTCAGTTAGTCCAGGCCCCCAGCCCATGGGCCGCTGCTGCCTGCTCTCAAGATGGGGTTTTCCTCTTTGGCTAACCAGATATGCCCTCACAGAGTGAGTCTCCTGGGAGATTCTAAATCAAGTCAGGTGGCAATGCAGCTTGGCTGTCGGGCTTGGGTCGGTGCCTTAGATGCCACCCTGGATGAGCAACCCCACCCTGGGAAGGTGCTCTCTGCCACCCTGCTCATCCTTACAAGACAAAAAGTGGCTTCCTTCTTGATCCAGGTACTAGTTACTTATTTTCCTTATCCTGCCTGCCCCCGCTAATCGTTCTTAAGTGACTTTGAAGTCTCTCTACCCTCCCATCTAATGTGGGCAGAGCTGTGCAGACAAGAGACATAACCTGTGCTGGAAAGAAATAGGCAAACTATGTGAGGGTGGGGGTCAGAGGAGGAGAGCTCTCATGCCCACAGCTTCCGAAGAGGCCCCCTCCTCCTTCTTCAGAATTAAAAAAGGGGGGGGGTGGAGACACAGAGAGAGAGTGAGAGAAAGAGAGAGAGAGAGAGAACTTATGAACGTATGTTAGGACAATGTCATAAATCTGTTCTTTCCTTCTACATGGGTCCCAGGATTGAACTCAGGTCCTCAGGCTTCCGAGTGCCTTTGCCTGCTCAGCCATCTTGAGAAACCTCACATTTCTTCTAATAACATTGGACAGGATTAAAAATGGGGACTGTTGTTGTTGTTATTGGTTTTTGTTTTGTTTTGGTTTTGGTTTTTTTTAAGAGAGGGTTTCTCTGTATAGCCTTGGCTGTTCTGGACTCACTTTGTAGAGCAGGCTGGCCTCGAACTCTCAGAGATGCTGCTGCAGCCTTCCTGAGTGTTGGATTTCAGGCATGCGCCACCACGCCCGGCTTCAGTGTTATTTCAGACAGGCTCTCAGAATACAGCCCAGACTGGCCTGGACTACTCCACCTTCCTGTCTTGGTCTCCCAAATGCCAGGATTACATGCACATACCACTATGCTCAGTCTAGGTGGGGCTTTGGGTTTAGACTAGGTCTGTGTCTTAGTCCTTTCTGCTCCTGTCATAGAATCCCACTGGCTGTGCAGATTCTAGACAGTGGGCATCATTTGGCTCCTGGAAAACAGCAAATCAAAGGACCCCGCAAGTTGCCTGCCTTTGGCCAGGCCTTTGCACTGTACTGCTCCCCGGCAGAAAGCTGAAGGGCAAGAGAGTGACTGAGGAGGAGTGGGTGGGGCTGATGTCGGCCTTTCATCAGGCTGTCTTATAGTCACAGATTTTTCTTTTTTAAAAATGCTTTAGACTTATTTATTTTATGTGCACGAGTGTTTTGCTTGCAGGTATATGTGTGCCTGGTGCCCACAGATGCCAGAAGAGGGCATCGGAACCTCCGGAATTAGACTTATGAATGACTGTAAGCTTCCATGTGGGTGCAGGGAATTGCCCCTGGGCCCTCTACAAGAGCGATGTGTGCTTTAAATTATTAAGCCATCTTTCCCTCCCCTCCTCACCTTAGTTTTGGAGACAGGGTCCCTCACTGAACCTGGAGTTCATCCATTCAGTGAGACTAGCCAGTCAGCCCCAGGGATCCTTCTGTCCACCTACCCCAGCACTAGGGTGGCCAGTGTCCACCACCTCGAAGGACCCAGAGTCAGGCCCAGAGTGTTGCAAAGCAAGCACTTTCTCCATTGGGCCATCTCCCCTCTCCCTATGTGGACATTTAATGAATAATGACTTTGTAGCAACAGAAAATTTTGCACCACTGTAAAATACAACATAGCAATGTTGAAAACTACCACCCTCCCTCCAAGAATCCGCACAGAAGGTGAAAAGAGAACAAGACAGCAGAATGTCCCTGACTAAGAGACCCTGAGAGCTGATAATTTCTCCTCTTCACTTTTTAAAATCTCAAGTATAAATAACTTTTTATCAAGATTAAGCACACTTAAAAATTTTTTTAATCTCGAAAGTCCTATTTTTGGTAAAAAGCAATACAAACAAGAAACAGAAGAAAACAAACATGTTAATATCTTGTGAGTTTCCCTCCAGCTCTCTGCATTCGAATTTCCATGACTAAAAATAGATATTCTTTTGACTAGGGAAGAAAACTCCTGAGGAATTTTGGAGGCGTTTTGCGTGGCTCTGAGGTTCCGGTTCCCCAGAAGTTCCCTGCAGGCTGGGTCCCTGCTGGCTGCCGGTCCAGGCTTCTGGGATGAGAGCTGCTCTTGTTAGTTCAGGTCCCTGGACAACACGGTCCCACCACCTGCAACCCTGGGACAGGGCGGCTTCAGGCTCTGGTCCAGCTTCCTCCACAGTCTCTGTGCAGTTAATTCACTGCTTCCTTCAGGCTCTGCAGACTGTAACCAGTGGAAGGCTTTTCTACCCAGCCACCTGGGCACCTGTTGGTCCCATGAGAGCCTTATTATCTGGACATTCAATGGAAGATTGGGCTGTGTTTGGTGGCTCATACTCGTAATCCTGAAGCAGGCAAGATAACTGCTATAAGCGTAGCCTGGGCTACAAAGTGAGACTTTATAAGAAAAGCAATGCAGGCTTGGGGCGCTAGGGTGTGTGATGGGCCTGCTGGAGCCTGTCTTGCTTTGCCCTGTCCAGGTGGGGACAATGCCACAGGGCTCTATAGGGGACTCTCTGAGAATCTGCTGGTACCAGGGACTCTATGGGGCTATTGACTCATCCATCCCTTCAGGTCAAGACAGCTCCCTTTCCAGGCCCTGGTTTATCTCCCTTTGATTCCTAGGACACGCCACTCATTCTGAGGTTGGTGTCTGCTTCTGCTTGCCTGTTCTCGGTCTACAACAGTGACTCCCTCTCTCGGGGTCCAGCCCCCTCGCCTCCCATGACTGCCCCCATCGCAGTGCGGTGATTCAGAGTTTCTATGTCCCTGCCTGCGCCCTGCCCCCACCCCTGCCGTTCACTGCAACCACAGCTGGGTTTCTTTTTTGGTCAGAGGTAAACATGAATCAGGAGTCACCAGGGTCTGTCCAGAGGTGGCTGTGTTATTTAGAAGGCTGGCCAGGCCATATTTGCTGGGTCAGGGTGAGGACATGGGTAGGGAAGGCCAGCCTGGGGACCGGGCCAGGAGTGGGTGTGTGGGGCCGGGAGATCCTGGATGGCCATTTGAAAAACCATTCTGCAGCATTCTCTCTGCCCTAAGTCAGGGGCACACAGGGGGTGGCACAGAAATATGCTCACTTTTTGTTACTCTAAAAAGCATCTCCCAGGAATCTTTATGTGTACAATATGCATGTATTGCTGTTTTTAATTTTAAAATGTTACCTTTATTTTTATTGTGTGTATGTATGTGTGTGTGGGAGAGGAAGGGAGGGAGAGGGAGGGAAGGAAGGAAAGAGAGAATATGAGAGAGAGAAAGATAGCATTGGCCCAGGCCTGGGGAAATTAAGTGTGTAAATTCCTTGGCTACATTCCCTCATCCCAACAAGCCAGTGTTTTAAGTTGATACAGTACTTTTAAAAAGTCATTGTTAAAGGTCATGAAGAAAGAGCCTTCGGACACCAAGGTACCTACAAAGCTGATGCCACACACTAGCTGTTTGATGAGGAGAAGCCAGTCGGGAAAGCAAGGGCCCAGTCATTTGTTACCGTTAGATTCCTGTGACTTCAGGGACAGAAGGCCCAGGCACACCTCCTCCGACTGGGGGATGGGGTGTGCTGGAGGGGTCAGTGTGGGGCTAGAGCTTGTGTGGGTGGGGCTCAGTGGGCATCAATGCAAGACCCAGTTTCCATCTCTTCTCAAGTCCACTCAGAAACAGCTACCTATAGACACAGCTGCAGCTCTGTGCAAGGGCTGGCTTAGATTAATAACCACGTGGCACAGGTTCTCAGGACCCTTTCCCACCAGGCTGCCGAGAGGTTGCATTTTCCTGGGGCAGGATGGGCAGCTGTACAGCTGGAAGACGGGAAGCTTTGGCCTGTAGACGACCCTCCTGCTACGGAGGAAGATGAAGGCCGGAAGACATGTGCACTCTCAGAGTGCTAGGCCTCTGAAAGCTGAAGCTGGCCCACTTGTGAGCTCTCCTGACATGAGCTGGTAGAATCCCTCCGTTGCCCCTAGCCTCATACTGCAGAGGTCAGCAGAAGAGGTCAGCTATCCTGGAACTGAAGTTACAGGTGGTTGTGAGCTAACATGTGGGTACAGGGTATTGAACCCAGGTCCTCTGCAAGAGCAACGAGTACTCTTAACCACCGAACCACCTCTCTAGGTCCTCAAGCTGAATCTTTGTATCTAGACATGATACATGAAGTACAGTGGTTTGATCTTAGATTCCTTTTGTGCCTTTATGACCCCCAAGTCTCCAGCGCACTCACGCTCACACACACCACCTGAACTCAGCTCAATACACAGGACATCAGTCTCTCTGGTCTAGCCTGAAGCCATACTCACTCTGGAATCTTCACAGCAAAAGGGACTTGAAAATATGGGATTAAAGACTGAGAAGCCAGTCTGGGGAAGCAAAGGTCAACCTGAAAGTGTTTGCCTTGCAAACGTGAGGACCTGGGTTTCATCCTAGAACCCAGGCTGACAACAGACAGACAAATAGACAAATGTGTGATGGCACACCCTTAATCCCAGGGCTGGGAGGCAGACACAGGTTGGTCCCCGAAGCTTGGCTAACCAGGATAACCTACTTGGAGGATTTCAGGCCAATTGGAGGCCCTATCCTGGAAAGCAGGTTAGGGTTAGAAAGTTGGACAGTAGTTAAGAGCACTGGCTGCTCTTCCAGAGGGCCCGGGTTCAGTTCCTAGCACCCACATGACAGCTCACAACTGTCTGTGACTCCAGTGGCCTGGGAGCTGATGTCCTCTTCTGCCTCCACAGGTACTTCATGTATGTGGTGCACAGTCATGCACGCACAAAACACCCACAGACCTATGAAATAAAATGAAAGACCTGAACATATCTTTAAAAATAAAACTGTGGATGCCAGCTGAAGCATCCCAAACTGTGAGCTCACAGCTGCCTCCAACCTCCGTCCCCTTTTGGCCTCTATAGGCACAAGTCACACATGTGGTATACATACATACATGCAAACAGAATGCTAATACATACAAAATAAACAAATCTCAAAAAAACCTAGAAAACTCAAAGCAGCGTTCTGACTCTGGGAGATTTGGTTCCAGGTGAGGGTACATAAAGCAGGATCTGGCCGCATTCCCTGGTAGTCTCAGGCGCATGACACTCAACACCTGCTAAACTCCTACCAGACTGTGGAGGAAGGAATGGATACCTCTGAAACAGGCCGTGGCTGCCATTCCAGGAAAAGCCCAGCGTTCAGGGGCCAAGGCTAGTAAGTAAGTGAGCATGGTGCAGCCTGCTCTGATCGTTCCCTGAGCCCGTCCATTCGTGCCAAGCCTCGTGGTTCAGACAACACCCAAGGCAACTGTGGCTATGGCGTCTCAGAGCCCCTTCCTCAGCATCCTTAATGCTTCCGCTCCAGACTGTGTTGTCCCCTGACCTTCCTTTCCTGAGCACAATGATGGTTCTCAGCTGAGGTGACTTTGCCTTCCGCCTCCCCACTGCAGGCAACATTTTTGGTCATAAATCAGAGTGGGAGAGCGGGGACACAGGTCAGTTAGCAGAGTGCATCCCTAGTGGGCATGAAACCCTGGGGTTTCCCCTCAGCACCACAGAAACTGGGTAAAGTGGTGAATCCTGTAACCCCAGCACTCAGGGGAAAGAAACAGGAGGGTCAGAAGTTCAAGATCATCCTTGGCTACATAGTGAATTCAAGGCCAGCCTGGGATAAGTGAGTTGTCTCAGAAAAATCAACCCATCAACCAATCACTCAATCAGAGTAGGCTCTGATGTTGGCTAAGGATTAACAGGGATGAATCCATAATTTGATGGGCTATGAGAGGCAATGGAGATTTAGAGGGGTGAATTTAGTGAAGGAAGTAGGTCCTCAGATGTCTGTCTGTGGGAGCTACACATTATCCCCTTGCATCTGCCGATCCTCCTCCCTGCTCTGCTCTGTCTGTCTGTCTGTCCTTGGCCACCAGGAGGTTAACAGCTTTATTCCCTCCCTCACACATCTGTTGCTCACCTGTGCGTGTGCATGTGTGCCTGTGCGTGTGCATGTGTGCGTGTGCATGTGTGCATGTGATAAAAATGCATAGAATGCAAGTATGAAAGCGTCAAGAATCAATAGACAAATTTTTAAAAGGAAGCACAAGATGTGATGGGAAGGGCTGGGGTGTAAGGGAGGAGCTTCTAGAAGCAAAGCAGAGTGGAGGGAAAGAGTGCTCTAGACAGAAGGAACAGGTCCTGGAAATTCCAGCATATGCTGGAATTAGTGACGGAGACTGACAAGCCCAGTCTGGAAGACAGATCTCACATATCACACTCAAATGTCAATTGACTGAGGAGACCCAGGAAGGAGGGAGCTTGCACCTGACGTGTGGGGAAGCATAAAAGATGTCCGAGCCTTGGCATAAGCATCGGTTATCTGAGATAAACTTAGAGAGTACTTGGGAACCTATGCCAAGCACTGAGCACCTGTGACTGGGCTCGAGCCCTAGCACCCACATAAAAAGCCGGTGCAGCGCCCTGAGACTGTAATTCCAGGTGAACCGCAAGGGCCTTTTTAATGTATGCATTCATGTCCCATGCACCATAGGGTAACCCCAGTCCTTAGCCAATTGAACTGGCTTTGGGCGGTGCCTCCTCTTTCCTGGACCTAGAATGGATTGTCTGAAAGGCAGCACTGGCTGACCCCTGCATGAAGGGAGAGTTCCAGGGTTAGAACCAACAAAGGAGTGAGTCCAAACTTCAAGCTCCTGAGGAACAAGATTCTTAACTGCCTCTGACCAAAGGTAAGTTGAGGCCCTGGAAGGCTGCAGACTAATGAAGGAGCACGGGCTCCAGTTCCAAGTTCATATCCTGACCCTGAAACTTATAAGCCATGAACTTGGGCAGGCATCCTTTCTCTGAATCCCTATTGCCCTAACCCAACTGAAAAGAAATTACATGTATTACACATACAGCTGATTTTTAGGCTACTGAGGACACGGGGCCTCCAGTATAGCACTGGGTGGGTTGTCAAGGACTCAAGGAACAAGCCTATATTTTTGCATTCATGCATAATTATTTACACTATGATTACTATACTCCTTGTACTGTTTGCACTTATCTCTCTGGCATCTAAGATGGTGCCTGGAACACAGTAGCTTAATAATTATGTGCTGAGTGAGTGAGTGACCTGAGAACAGGCCTTAGCCTGCAGGAAAGGGATCGGATCCGCAGAAACCCCTGAGGCTGGCTCATCTCACTCCTGTTTGTCTAAGCCACCCTGGTGACCCCCATAATAAATAGACAAGATGCATGGGAGTGCAGCCCAGGTTGTGGCTTCCTTCGCTGAATTCTGGAAATCTGTCCTGCCCTACCTGGGTCAGGATGTGGAAGGCCTCTTGGGATGTCTGTGGAGTCTGACTCACAGTGTCCCTGTCTATCCCTTGGGGCAGAGAGGGCCCTGGGAAAACGGGATCAGGATGAGGAAGGACACCATCTGTCCTCACTGAGCTTTACTTCTGAGAGACCTCGCATGCCTGGGCAGCATTGCCAAAGGACCCGGGGCCCCCACAACCATGACTGAGGACAGAATTCAGACTCCACGCCTCTTTGGGGAGACGTAGCTCCAGATTCCTGGGGTTGTGAGGTGCCCCAGTGCCACAGAAATTTTGAAACTGAGTTTCAAAAAAAAAACAATTGTATTTGTATCCTGTAATGCTTGGAGGTGGCACATCCATGCCATGGCACCTATGGAGGTCAGAGGACAGGAGGGCCACTTACGAAGTCAGCTCCCCCTTCCCACTGTGTGGGTGTCAGGCTTGGTGGCTAGCGCCTTTAACTGCCGAGTCTTCTCACTGGCCCTGAGCCTACTGCCCAAGCCAGGGCCATTTCTGTTCTCCTGGTCTCCATGAGAAGTTCTCTTCCCTCTCACGCCATCTCTTATACCTGCAGATTCTACCTCCTAAGACCTCACAGCCAAGCTCTGGATAAGGGAGCTGTTGTTGCCTGCTGGCCATTGGCAGCCAAAACCTCTCTACCCCTTCTCTAATTCAGCAGTGAACCTGGGGCTCAGCCAATGGTGCTTCACCACTCCTAAGCATTGCAAAGACAGCTGCAGATCAAAGACCTTTCCCTCTTCCGTATCACAGCAAGCACCTTGGAAGACCCAGAGCAGTTCTCTTTCATGCTGCAAAGTCTATTTTCATGGCCAGAAACGTGACCTTGTTTCAGCAATACCACTTAGCAACACGCTTGCCACAATTAATTTCTCCAACAGCTCAAAAGACTAGTGGCTGGCCCTAGTTTTGCTTTTTAACACAGGTTCCAGCCACGAGCACCCCCTCCCCACCACAGTCTCAGGTGGTTTCTCCTTAGCTGCTCTGGCGCCCCCTGAGCCTGGCCACCAGAGCCCCACACCTGCTCTCCTAAGTCTTTCTCTCTTGCTGTGGCGCTCTTGTTAGGAGAGAGGGCTCAGGCTTGTCGCGTCCCCAGAGTGCCCAGCCCACAGAAAGCTGACATACGATGTTTTTAGAGGGGAGCGGAGGAGGTGATACAAATCCTGTGTGCTCACAGTTTTCTTTTCCTCTCATGCTAAAATCTGTCATCCTGAAAAGGGGGTGTGCTCAGTGCCCGCTGTGGAAAGTGTGAAGCAGGGAGTGAGAAGCTTGTCCCAGCTTGGTGTGTTTGTGTTAGCGCGCATCTGCCCCTTCCCTCACATGGTGGAACAGGGGACACTGCGTGAGCTGTGGGTGTAGGGCAGGGTCAGCATTTTGAGTCAGGACTTCTTGGTGTTTGTCATTTACCCTCAGAGTTTCTACTTAGAATGGGACCCCAATCTAGGACACAGCCACGGCTTTCTGGGTTATCAGCCTGCAGGGGTCATTTTTCTCCCTCAGGACCTCTCATGGCTCGGAGACTTACATGCTGACTAGAATAACAATGGCCGGGACAGGGGTTTGGAGGGGCAGGAAGGCCCAAGCAGCCCTGCGAGACGGAGAGGTCACTTGGTGTCACTAATATTTATTGACACAGCAATGACTGTTCCTGGGACAGCTGTGAATCAGAGGAACTGCCGGGAAAAGCATTCAAAGGCCAGACACACACTGTCTGACCGTGCCGGCCACCCCACCTGCACCCCTGTGTCTTGTACCAGGGTGGGAACCTGGAAGCCCTGGGGCCTGGGATGGCACAGCACATGTACAGGTGAGCACAGGATCCCGCCTGCTTTGGTGTTGAAGACAGATGTCACTCCTCCATCAGTTAAACACAATGCTGAGGGCTGACTGTATGCCAGACGAGGTTCTCTTCACTGAGTGTGTTATTTTTAGTTTGGGCACTGACTGCAGACAAGGCATTGCCTACTCTAGATTTTGGATTCAGTTCTCTGCTTTTGGTTGATTTCAGACTCTTCAAGCGAGGTGCACAACCAGGCTCTGGCCTCAGGACCTTTGGATCCTAGCAGCACCACCCTGGGTTGGGAGACAATGAAGAACTCAGGCTCCATTTGTAACCCCCTAAGCTCAGGTTGGTGGTGGGATTAGACACCACGCATGAGCCACCCAGTTTCAGCCCCAGTCAGGTGCCCCAGCTGGCAGGCCTTGCAGTGAAACTAATTGCTGAGATCTCTTGCTCCTGGGGTACCCCCTTTTTTCTACAGTGGCCCCCGTTGCTGGGAAACACTGTACAAAACACTGCCATCTGCTTTGCAAACCTGGCATATCCCCTAGCCCCTTTGGCCATTTGAGGAGCCCAGTCTTCTAATTAGAACCAGCAGGCTTGGCTCCCACACTCCCCAAACCTAGCTTGACTTCAGTGGCTGTAAACCTTGCAGGCTCTTTCCTGTGTGCCTTCTGGGAGGTGCTGCCTGCAGAGGCCTCACAGGCAAGTCACTTCCTATGGCTCAAGGCCAGGCAGGTGCAGTTGAGTCTTCCAGGGCACAGAGCCTGAGGCTTCCCAAGTCTGGTACTCCTGGGCCTGGCACACCCCGAACGAGGAGGACACTGTGCAATGGAAAAGCCGCAATGGCTGGGGCCTGGCTGCTGCCTCCCAGCTCTTCAGCATCCCTGCCTGTTCCCAGCAGTCAGCCTGAGCTAGACAGCCCCGGAGCAGCGCCCCCACTGCCCTGCAGGTAGCTGACCACCAGCTGTCTTCCCTGACTTCTACTATGTCGGCTCAGACATGCCATGTTGGCCTGACTGTACCTGTCTGCCTCAGGATCCTATAGAGCAGTTTGGCCTCTTTCTACAGCTCACTACCCACCATGCACTCTGCACAAAGCAGGGTTCAGTATATTTGCCCGATGGCTGGATCAGAGCTGCCCAAATGGTTTTGGAGCCGCTGGCAGGAAGGATTCCTTCCCTTTACTATGAGAGCCTGAGCTAGTGAAGCCAACTCTTTTGCCCATTGAACTCGGTGAAGCTGGTGTGGTCTGGACCTGTGGTGCCTCTGGCCAGGTGGACCAGGCTGATTCCAGTACATACACCAACTTCTGGCCCAGTGCAGACCAAGCTTTCCTCTTGGAGAACATCCCCATGGCTGAGGACTCACTTGGGATCTCTGGCGAGGCCCAGCTGTTGGCTCTCCAGTCCCTGGTGTGAGGAGAGCATGACTTAAAGGCCACACCAGCGCGCAGCAGCCACATTCCCGGCCCAGAGAATGTAGTAATTTCCCCGAAGGCCCAGCCTGGTGGGTTAGCCTCAAGAGAGAAGACGTTTCCTTACAGAGCTTGGGGGAGGCATGTCCACAGAGAAGGGCTATTAGCTGACAGGACTGGGGCCTCCACTGCAGGACAGCTGGACAGTGGGCAGCTGCTGGAACACAGCTCCACTTATTTGAAGCATCAGAGGACAGATGGGATGCTCTGCAAGCAAAGGCAACTTCCAGACCCAGTGGAGATGGTGACCGGTATCCTCCTTGGAGGTGAGGCTGGGGGTGTCAGTCACAGCAGCGTTTTCATCAGCATCTCCCTGGGATGGAGCAGGGCAGGGCCCCAGTAAGAAGTGGCCCTGCTGTGCTCAGCGGCTTCTGTCAGCTCCTGCCCATGATCTAGCTTCTAATCTGCAGTGTGCTGCATAGAGTCTGCCCGGCAAAGTAGCTGCATCAGCCTTCAGTGGAGAAGAGATGGTGGCTGCTTACTGCACCCTGGTATATGCTGGGCCTGGTGCTACACACTGGGGATAGAAGCTACAGGTGGGGATGGGGACAGCGGGAGGGGTGGGGAACGAAGGGAGAATGTGAGTCAAGGCCAGGGGCTTCCCTGGATCAGCTGGGAACAGGAACCTCGGATCCTTCCCCCATTCTCAGGGATGGGATCAGCCAGTGTTTCCACAACATGAGATCTTTGGTGGGCTGCGTCTCTGGAAAGGAGGGCGGGCTGAGCGGAGGAAGTGGTGTCTGGCTTGAGGCTGCAGCTGTATCCTCTGCTTGCCTCAACCTTGCTGCCCCTCACAGGTCTGGCCTACTCTCCCTGTGTGTTGCCCTGACTGTGACCCTGGAAGGGGTTGTGAAAAGCCCCATACCCCCACCCACCTGCCTCCTGGTCTCAAACATTCCCGTGTGACTCAGGAGGGTGGAGATGAAGCCTGGCAGCTTCTCAGAATCCTCTGTTGTCCCCTCCCCGGCTGGTGGCCAGAATTCCCCACCTTTTCTGTGGGACCCGGATGGCCTGCCCGATTGCTCAGGCCTGCAGGGCACATGGAACTGAACCTCACTTCCACTCAGGAAAAACCTGGCTTATCCGAGGGTGTGCCTGTCAGGACTCAGCCAGGGGCCCGGTGCCAACAGAGTAGCTATCGGAGGGCCCTGGCCTGTGCGCTGTGTTCAAGGGTGCTTTGAGCCCCCTGGCTTAACTGAGAAGCATTTAAAGTCTCTCCTGTGGCCAGGTCATCAAGGCCTGGAGAGAGCATGGGGCCTGGAATCCACCCAGGAGAAGCATGCAGTGATGACAGCCAGTCCACGGGTTCATGAGATTCCCAGAGGCGAATATGGCCAAGTTTAGGGGACGCCTTTGTCCACTGGAGCCCAGTAGGACAGGGCTCAGTGAGGCCCTGAGCTTTTGTGAGGTTTGCCCGCAAGATGGTAGGAGGTAGCATGTCAGCGTTGGAGAGGGCCAGCGCTGCCGGGCACACTCTGTGCACAACCCTTTCTGTCTTGTTCTCCTTTGGGCAGTTGCTGAGAACATTGCAGGCCTTGTTGGCAGGCCTAGCTCTTTGTCCACTAGTGCCTCTTCCATATCGTCCAGGAAGGCAATCAGGGCTGTGATAGCCCTTGAGGCCAGGTTCCCTGGGTGCGTGTCACCCCTTTGGACACCAGCTCTGCAGTGCCCACCATTCCCCTGCCACAAATTCTTTACCTGCTTTTTTCTCTTCAGTTTTTGTCACCTTCCTTCCTTTTTCCTTTAGTCTTTTGACACAGGGTCTCATGCAACCCAGGATGACTTTGAATTTGCTATGGAATCAAAAACCCTATCTTCACACCCCAAGAATGCTGGGATTACAGGCATGTAGCAGGATATCAGGCTTTTGTCTTTCTTTTCATCTTACAACTCTCTATTGGGTCTGGAATGTACCTCTCAGAGACCATGTGAGTGGACTTTTCACTTTGTAGACAGCAACTGAAGCAGGTGTCAACAGGACTGACTCCTTCTGGGCCTCAGGACTGAACAGTTTTCTCAAGTTTTTCAGCTTATAGAGGTACCTGAATCCCTGGCTTCCGTAGCCGGGCCTTCTGGAGACCTCCCAGGATGCCAGGTCAGTGAGTGACCTACAGTGACAAGGTCCCTTTGTGTCTGGCTACTGGGCCTCTGCCCCACCATCCCTGTTGACTTTTGGGGTGGGTTCTCTGTTTGCCATTGTACTGGGCACAGGGTCTTGTGTGCACAGGTCCCAGCCCAGCCAGAGCATCCTCAACTGCAGAGGCCGATTCCCCGACGGCCCTGGGAGGGGGTCTGGGAACTGCTGCTGAGGAAGGGAGGGCTGCAGTGCTAGCACGTGTGCTTGGCGGCGACTCCAGTTACAGGGGATGCTGTGCGCGAAAGGACGGCTCTGTTAAGATGTCTTCATCATCTTCATGATTTTACAGGGCAAAGGGACTTTGAAGATAGGATTAAGAACCATCAAATAGTGAGCTCCAACTTAACTACCCAGGTGACTTTGGTGTTACCGAAAGGACCCCCTGAAAAAGCAGATAGGAGCATCAGAGACGAGAAAGTCAGAGATAGAAAGATAGAGACACAGAGACATAAAATGAGAGAGACAGGAAATGTCAATCAGAGAGAAAGACAAACAGGAAGAGAGGAGATAACACACAGAGAACCAGGGAAAGGAAGAGACACAAAGGTGCTACCACCTGTGGCTTTGAAGATGGAGCAAGTCTGTGAGCCCAGGGACAGAGGCATTGCTTGAAGCTAGCAAATTAAAATAAACAGCCTTCCCTGAGGCAACACAAGGAGTCAAGCCTGCTAAAACCCATGTCTGTCCTGTCTGGCCTCCAGAGCTGTGAACTCACACCTCTGTGTGTCTGTGGTCGTTTCTCACCATTTGTCATGGAGCCACAGGAAAGTCACAGATATTGCCTGGTGTCCCTTCCCTTCCCCGCTCCTGTTGGAAGCCCCGAGATTCTTGTGGGACCTTCAGGCTGTGCCTTGCCCATTCTACAAGCAGTGCTGGGCTCCGTTTTCAGTGTGAATGCAGACAGGGTAACCCTGCGCCCTGTGAGTGTGAAAGTGACTGCCTGTCCAGCAACAGCTCCGAGACAGACTGATAGCTACCTCCTGAAGTAAGGAAGAAACAGCTAAAAACATGTTGAAATAGACTGGGAACATGTGGGCACACGGATGTATTAAAACCACATCAGGAAAAGCAGGCTAAGAGCTCACTGAACACAGACTGTGTAACAGCCGCACCTGGACCCCATCAACTGGAGGAACTTAACACTCCGATGGAAGCAGCTCCACCCACCTGTCATCTGACTACTCAGGGTGTGTCTAGGGATTGACGGGCAGAGAACTCCCATACTGGTACACAGCACAAGCCTTTATCCCCAGTGCTTGACCTACCTGTTCTCCAATGCATCCATTTGTCCTCCTGTTCAGGCCACATGAGTCCTCAGGCCCCGCCCTGTGTTTGAGGCCACATTCCTCTTGTAGAAGTCCAACTAGACAGGAACACTTGACCTAGGGCTGGGAAGATGGCTCAGTGGGTAAAGTGTTTGCCTTGCAAGCACGGGAGCCCAAGTCCAACGGCCAGGATCCAAGAAGAGATGGAGGGTGTCTGCACACACTCCACATTTCTAAATCCAGGGCTGCGGGGAAGTGGTGCAGACATGTGGATCCCTGGGGATGGCTGGCCAGCCAACCTAGATGAAGTGTTGACTTCCAGACAGGAGAAAGACCCTGAGCCAAAAAGCAGAGTGGATGGAGTCCTAAGGAACAACTGCCAAGGTTTACCTATGGCTTCCACAGGTGTGTTCATACTGAAGAATGTGCGCATACATGTGAGTGCACACACACACACACACACACACACACAATACATTAGTAAATCCAACTGTCCCTGAGATGTTTCCGCTGTCACGGGCAGCGTGGCCCAGTTCTCCTTTGGGCAGTTGCTCAGAACACTGCAGAACACACTTCTGCTTCTGTCAGCTCCTGCCCATGATCTAGCTTTGGGCAGTTGACTCTGAGCCAGGGGTGGGGGGACAGCTTACAGCAGCGAGAGCAGGTCCCCAGTGAACATCTGGGTAGGCTGCCTTCGTGACAACAGTTGTCCCCCCTAGTCTTCCTCTCATCCTCAGCACCTGGCTGCCCTTCTCCCCTGCTTCCTGTCTGGAGGCTGTGTGGATCACCCCAAGGGACTTTCATTGCCTCTGCCTCAGGGCTGGTCTCAAGGCGGGCCAGAGGGAAGGAGGCCTGCGGTGATTTCTTGGAGCTGGCAACAGGCATGCAAGCCCACGGCCCTCCAGGCTCTGGGAGGATCTGTCCAGGCCTCCCCACCCCCAGAGGCTCCAGCCTTCCTCGGCTTAAGGACACATCTCTCTTGTCTGCCTCCTTCAGCATGTCCTTCAGCTCTGTATCTGTGCTGTCCTCTGATGGGGACGCTGGTCTCTGGACATTGACGTTATCTGACGTACTTACCTAGCTATGTGTGGAGAGAGGGAGAGCCAACTCGCCAGCGAGCTCACCTTCTGAGGCTCTGGGCGGACGTGAAGTTTGGGGTTAGTCTAGACCACAATGGCTGACTGCCTGCACAGTGGCCAGCTGTCCTGGGTTTGTTACTGGCCACCACCACTAGTCCTTTGGGGCTTGGGGAGAAGGCAGCTTTGCTGTCGCCAGCTCCAGGTGCCTTCATTTTCCCTTTCTCTCTGAGGATCCCTTGCCCTACACTTACCATGGGAGAAAACCTTCCTTGAATTGTTCTGAAGGTGCCATCTGTCTCTTGCTGGACAAGACACAACACCAACACCAAGCATCTCTCTCTCTCCTCATCCTTTTTCCACTGAACCCGAAGAACTGGAGGCCTAGCAGGGGTGGGGGTTATCTCAGTAGGAGGTCGGGGGCTGTCTCAGTAACCCAAATGGGGCTTCATCTGAGTGACTGCGTAACATCGGGAGGCTGAGACTGGCCAAGGTGTGCCTCGGGGCTGGGCTCTGAGTGGGCCTTACCACCTCACTCAGACAGTAACCTTCTCCCTCCCTCTTCAGGTTCCCAGGGAACGCCTTTCTGCTTATGCTATGGAGACATGGGGACTGAGCCTGGCCATCCCAGATTCTTGCAGCTGTGGGTGACAGAGGCCCAGAGCCCACCAGCCTCAGCAAAAGAAGCTTGAGGAGTTCTGGGGAGGCCTGGTCTGCGTGGCCGTGGGTGCAGGCACACAAACGAAGGCCTGAAGCAGGCCTCTCCCTCTCCCTTCTCAACTCTGGTGCTTTCCCAGCCAGTGGGGCTCACTCTCAGCAGCTCTGCTTCGTGGGACTGAGACAGCTCCCTGAAGGCTGGGCTGGGGATCCATCCGCCCACTGGCTTCCCCTGCGAAGCAGGCTTCTTTCCCAATGCTGTTGACAATGGTTCTGGGGAAGAGGCTAGTAGGTAGGGTCACAGGCTGGGCAGGTAGTTCCCCAAAATGAAACTTGGGTGCTGATGACACCTTAGCAAAGAGTGGGTGTGGCTAGGCTGTGTAGGCCCTGCTGGGGAAGGAAAGCTTGGCGGGTCAGCTGCATGGTTGAGGGAGCATAGGCAATGGGCTCCGTCTTCTACAATGTAGGGTCCTCCCTGGCCAGAGTTGCTAAAGGAAAGGGTGGTCAGAGATTGTGGGGAGGGGGCAATGTGCATGCTCTTGAAGTCCTGTGTCAGATTTAGGACACGCCAGGCAGCCACACTCAGACAGTCCACACTTATCCTGTCCCATCAACACCGCAAACCCTCCCGAGCGATGGCAACTTAGACTCTGAGCAGACCTGACTGGAATCCCAGGCCCCTTACCAAGCATCTAATCCTGGAATGGACAGGGTCTAACTTATCCTCACATGTCACTACCCTCTTCTGCCCTGGCTCATTTTTCTGTTGCCTTTTTGAAGGGAGACTTTGATGAGGCCTAAACAGGCTGGCCAGGGCTCCAAAGATGGTCAGGAAGGGCCATGTCCCCATTTCATACACCCCAGCTCCTGCTTGGCTCCTGATGGCCATGAGGTCAGGCTTCTGACTTTGGTTGTCTCCCTTTGTCCAGCCAGGCCAGAGGCCCCTGAAGGCAGGGTGGTTGCTCCAATGCCCCCTTGTTTGCTCGGCATCCTCAACAGACTCTTGTTTGGTGAGCTGCCGTGCCAGAGTGAAACTCTGCTCTGAGTAAGGCGGGGTGGGGGCGGAGTGGCTCAGATCGCTCCTGGCCATGCATTGAGTAAACATGCCTGGTGCCAGCTCAGCGCCAGGCAGTGCTGGACACAGAGAGGCCTGAGACGACAGGGAATCAGAGCCATCTCTGTCTGGAATCCTGACTCCACCCTTGCCAGCTGTGAGGCACACTTGGGTCAAGCTTCTCCCCCTCGTCCCACCCTCGTGCCTCAGTTTCCTCCCCTGTAAAATGAGGGTGGGAGTTCAACTTTTCAGAGTCTCAGTGGCGTTGAGACAGAACACGCTGATGCTACATAGGCTCGGGGCACCAGCAGCCTTAAGTCCCAGTTGCCTTTCCTGCTGCATGTCACACGGATGCTTGTTCACGTTCATTCACATGTAAAATCACACACATGTAAAATGTGAATCCATGGGGCTGGAGATGCAGCTCAGCTGGTAGAGCGCTTGCCTGGCATGCCCCGAGTCCCAGGTCAGTCCTCAGTACTGCATGAACCTGGCATGTCGGTGCATGTTTGTACTTCCAACCCCTGGAGGATCAGGGGTCAAGGTCATCCTCTGGACACAGTGAGCTAGGGCTAGCCTGGGCTATATGAGACCCCATCTGAAAACAACAAACAGAAAGGCCTGATGCTCACACTTCCCTTGAGCTCTTGTTTGTTGTGTCTGTGGGATGGGTGATGGGACAGATCATGAGGCTTACCTGATCTGTCTTCCCCCTTGTCCCCTGTTCCTGCAAGTGGCCGGTTTCTTTGCTGTCAACACACCCTTTTCCCCACGGACCCCACAGCATTCACTTAACCCCAGCTGGCCCCACCCCACCCCCCATCTCTCCTGGACTCTCTCCTCTGCCTTTAAAAGTCAGGTGTGTGAATAAGTGTCCACAGGGTCAGAGCACTTGTCACTCTTCTTTGAAGCCAGAATGGGGGTGTGCCTCGGGTATGGGGTGGACCACAGTGGCTTAGCTACAATGGACATGGAAGGGGACTCCTGGCCTGGAAGCACCTGTCATGGGGTAGGTGTCATCTGGGGACCCAAGGAGAACCCCACAAGCTCTCCCCTCAGAACAAAATCATTGATGCTTTATCCCCAGTACATCGAAAACTCTCCTGACTTTGGACCCTCTGTGGGAGTGTGCTGGCCGGGGGTAGGGGTGAGAGTAGGTGAGGGGAAGGGTTGCTTCTGCTGAGTGTGAGGAATCTGCTTGGTGTGATGGGAATTCCTTACTGGACACTTCATCTCTAAGATGCCATTTAGATTGACTAGGATGACAAAGGTTTCAAACAAAAGGACTCCCGGGTCTGCGCTCACTGTTGCTGGGGGTAGTGGGGAAGGCCCAGTGCATTGTGGGTTTGTTCTCTCTGGGTCCTGTGCTGGGGCCCCATTCTCTGAGGACCTGTGCTATGTGAAGACCTGTGAGTTCAGGCGTGTGAGGTCAGCATGGCTTTGCCAAGCTGCTGGGGGGAGCTATGATCCCAAAGAAGGGGTGTTCAGGGCTGAGACCTACTCCCCAAATCTCTAGTAATGAAAACAAGGTCCATTCCATGCACAGGGCTCCGTGTGATATACCCTGTCACACGTCTTTGTGGAACCTGGCCCGCAGTCCCCTCCCACCTCCAGCCATACCTAATGGCCAGATTCTATTCAAGAACCATCTTTGTTCTCTGTAAGTCCTCCACTGTGCCCCGTGGCTCCCCTATTCCATACGACCGACACAGAGAAGAACCAATATTTTATTCCAGAGACTTAATCGCCCCAGGGGCCTGGGGGAAGTGGCACAGAACTGCCTTGTACAGCAGGCACCACCAAAAGGCGCCTTATGCAGAAGGGCACTATTCTCAGGGCCGACATCAACCAGCCTACATGAGAGCATGTGGAAAACTTTGGGACCTGCAACTTCAGCTGAACCCGGAACAGTGGGCTGTTCACACCCACCTGAACACACTCATGTGTGCTACTGCACACTCTCCGGCACACCTGATCGATGTGTCAGGAGTGCCCATCCCAATGTCCCTCTACCTGCCAGCTCCTTTCAGACCTGAGTCCAGCCTTGCCTGGCTCTGTGACCATAGGTCTCAGCCAGCATTCAAGGAGAGAGCATCGAAGATACTGGTGATCACAAGGCACGTGGAGGAAGCGAGGGGTGCACAGAGCACGTGGGCAGTAAAGGGGAGGGCAGAAAGCTCTGGCCTGGGTTGTCTGGGCTGGTTGGAGGCCTGGGCCCAGGGAGAGTGGGCAGAGCACTAACCCTGGAGTCTAAAGTTAAAGGAGCACGTTGCTGCCCTGTGTTCTCTTTCTAAGCCCCCTCCCCCAGACCACATGAATGGATAGAGCTGAGACAGGGTCACTGTTCAGCACCTCACCCTTCCCAGGGCATCACAGGGCCAGCAGGCTGTATTCTGCTCTTGTGCAGGACTTAAGCACTCTGCTGGACCCTAGGGGTGTGGGGCAGGGGTGGACAGCAGCTGGGTGAGCCCCCTGGCAGCCAGCCCACCGGGAGCCTGCTCACCCCTCCCTGGGCCCAGGCAAAAGCCTGGAGCACAAAGCTACTTTTATTTATGATGGTGTCGGGGCCAGCCTCTGTCTAGACAGCTGCTGTTATCATTCGAGGCCATCCTGGAATGCGTGTCCTCATCTACTGGGAACAGAGGACAGTGAGCAGATTAAGCGGCTCGTAAAAACAAGCTGGCAGCCAACACGGAGCTCAGAAGACCAGGGTAACCTCGGCTGGGTCAGGTGTCCTCGTTGGTCTTGGACAGAGCAGTGTTTACAGGGAAGACAGGAGCGCTGTGGCCCTGGGGAGGCCAGCATGCTCGGTGTGGTCCCTCTCTGCAGAGCCACCCTCGGGAGGCTGCAGAGCATGCACTCTTTGTAAGTGGTACAGGTACAGGGGGAAGTGGCCACTTTGCCCAGGTGGGACAAGAACAACCAACAGTCAGTCTGCAGAAAACTTGGCCTCCCAGGCCTGGGAACCAACATGAGTAGAAATTAGAATAGTCCTTTACTGGCACACCTTGCGTGCACGTGCACGTGCGTGCGTGTGTGTGTGTGTGTGTGTGTGTGTGTGTGTGTGTAATACTGGAATTTGTGCACATGTACAAACAGGCACACACACACACACACACGTGTGTGCATGTGGAGCCACAGGTTGATGCCAGCAGTCTTCCTCAACTGATCTCCACCTTATTTTTTTGAGACAGGGTCTCTCTCTGAACCTGGAGCCCACAGATTCAGTTGACCAGCAGTTCTCAACCTGTGGGTGGAGACTCCTTTAGGGTCACACATCAGCTATCCTGCATATCAGGTATTTATAGTACCATTCATAATGGTAACAAAATTACAGTCAGGAAGAAGCAAGGAAACGGTTTTATGGTTGGGTACATAAAACCAACTCCACAGGAGGAGCTGTATCAATGGATTGCAGCATCAGGAAGGCTGAGGACCACTGGGTTAGGCTCCTCCGGTCTCTGTGTAGCCCCATGGCTGGATTACATGTCCTTGGCTTTCACATGAGTGCTGAGGATTTGAACCAGGTCCCCATGTTCTCACATCAAGCTCTTTATCCACTGAGCCACCTTTCTATCCTTGTGTATGCATGTGGGGTCACTTTCTAAACTCCAAGCTGAAATGTTCTAGAATTCCCAGAAAAGAGGAGGAAGAGAAGGCCCGGGAACTGTGATTAAAGCATCTGAGCTTCTCTGAGCCTGTAAGGTTGCTGGGGCCACCAGGTGACCCAGGCACAGTGACCGAGGCACAGGCTAGCCTTGGCCTTCTAGGCCGTGCTATGTGTGTATGGGTCTTGCTGTTTGTGAAAGAACCAACTGGAGCTCCTGCTGGGCTCCGGGCCCAAAGGCAACTTCAGGAAAAAGTTCCCACTGGCTCTTTGCCATGCTAGAGCCTGTGGGGTGCTTCTGTCCTGAGCCCACACCCCACCGTGTGAGAACAGTCTTGCTGGCCTGGCTCATGACTACCGTGGGATCCTCAATGGGCAAAGGACCAGATGCAGAAGAGGGCAGGACTTCAGGGCCTTTCTCAGGGCAGTTGTTCTGAAGGGGTTCATTTCAGAAAGGCCAGAAACTGAATGGACTCAGAAGACCTCAGAAATTACCCTAGCTCTGGAGGGTCTGGGATAACACTCTTCGAAGAGCTTTCTGTGGGCAACAGAGGCATCATGGGCTCAGGTGACATCACCACCATCATCATCACCATCATCACTATTACTGCTGTGTCAATCAAACCCTGGGTTCTATTATTTCACAAAGAGCTACTCAGCAACAACCAGCTGTATTCAGAAATGTACATAAATAGGCTCACTTTCCTCTCGGAGAAACTCCTCCTCATCTTTCCAATGACATTATGGTATCCCTGCCCAAAATGACTAGCAGGATCCATCACATCCTCTGCTGGTTGTGTTCCCCCACTGAGTCCCTTGCTCGGGTTTTCTGAGTCTCTATCCAGTGTCCACATGTACGTGGCACAGGCAATGGGGCCAAGACCTGTTTGTCCGATGGCATGATGGAGTCTGGGGTCTTTGGCAACATTTTTATAGGCTATTCTGACAGGCACCCGTGGCCTCTGAGCCCTCATAGGAGGCCAGCATCTTCTCGGGGAGGAAGGGGTCTGGTCGGAGCTGCTGCACAGCTTCCCTTGAAGGAAGTGACACCTGCAGCCAAATGCATCCTTTCAGGAAGTCAGGGTGGGGGATGCTCAAAGAGACCCAAGCTTCCTGGAGGGCTGCTGCGGACCTAGGAGGAAGTGTTGAGCCAGAGGGAGGGGCTGTCTGGGAGCTGTGAGCATTCCCAGTAGGTGTCTATTTCTTACTGCCCCATAAAGAAATGGGGTGATAATCTATGGGTAGGCAGGCGTCGGCTTTGTGGCCTTTCAGGTTGTATCTCTGTACCCACACTGCCTTTGATCTTGATAATGCCATAAGCTTGGAAGTTATCATTATTGCCATATCACAGAAGATATACTCTGGCTCCCCAGGAAGCTGACAGGTCCACAGTCACAGATATTCTGATCCAAACCCCAGACTTTTGATCTTTGGCCTGAGTCTCTGTACTCCTGCAGTGGCCTTGTCCCTGCTGCAGGCCAGCTTGGGAATGTCTGAAGTGCTGCCATCATTTCTGGGCTGGCAACACAGGTTTATGGGAGGGATGAACTGTTGGGGACTTTTGTCTCCTTTTTTTCTGATTCAGAGGGGCGTTCCTGAGGGTTTGCAGGCTGGAGAGCCCCCCTGACACCCCAGGGAAACAGGGCTCCCCAAACCCTCTTTTCATCAACTGCACTCCTCTCAGATGAAAGCCTCCCGGGAGTCTCCCAGAGGCAGAGCCAGATTCTAGCTTAGGCAAAGGGTGTTTTCCTTCCCGGCGGACAAAACATTGCTGGCGCTTTCAGGAGGGGACTGAACACTCTGTCCACTCTGGCGGCCTTCGGCCAGGATTCCTGGACGGACACAAGTGTGCTTTCACAGGCAACAAGATTAATCATGCGTCTCCTTCCTCCTCCCCACCCCTTTCCCTGTCACCCGTTCAGCTCTGCTTCACAGCGACTTGCTGAGAAACCGCTTCCAAGTGGCCCTAGGAAGTGATCGTGAGCCTGGAGTCCTGCAGATCTTGCCACAGTCTCCACTGCTGGGGAGGGCTGAGAAACATGTTCCAACTTCCGGTGAGTCCCTTCCAGTGACCCCCGCCCATCCTTAGAGCTGTGCTGGCTCCATGGCAGTGGCCTGCACGGACAGGTTGTCCTCACCTCCCTTAGGGCTGCTCTCATGCACAAAGCCCTTGGATGGTCCCAGCCCTGGTCCCCTATGCCTCTGGTGTCAGGTGGCCAAAGCAGGAGAGACCAGGACACAGAACAAGCAGAACAAGAGCCAGACTCATCAGTACACATCTCTCAGGCCACGCCCCAAGTGCTTGAGCTAAAACAGAACATTCCAGAGCATTCTTCGAGCTCCTGAGAGAAAAACCCTGAAGTCAGGCCCACATGAACGTCCTCAGGAAGAAGGTGGGATGCTTTGGAAACTGGGCTCTCAGCCTGGCTCCCCTCAAGATCCCAGCAGACTCCTGCTAAACCGGAGAGAGGCTCCAGGCAGCTGAGCAAAGGCCTGTGGGGTTGGCGCCAGGGCCCCCGAACCCGCTGGGGCAAGCTGAACTCCAGCAGGAGGTGGCTGTTCACCAGTAAGCAAGTTGTAAAACCCAGCTCAGACACAACATCTGGCAGCTGCTTCAAATAGCTTTCTGTCTGCAGTTGGAGCTGCTCGTGGCCTCCGGTAAATCAAACCATGTGCATAGAGAACTGTGCAGGCCGACCACGGCACCCCGGTTTGGCATGGCACACTAGCTGTGCCTTCTGTCTCCCAGTAGCCCAGGACTCACATTCCATGTCCTTGTAGGATCGGCTCAGAGCAGCCCCACAGGAAAAGCTGTGGGAATACGTGGCATCCCTGTGTAGACAACCTCTTGAGCGTTCTACAGGCAACTTGACACTTGAGGTGTGGTATCTCAGGCTCACCCTCTATTTGCAGAGATGTCAGAGTTATCCTTTCCGGACCCTGACAATGTAGTGGTTAGAGAGGAGACAGTCTAAGTTAGTGTGCATAGTAGTGTACACTACACTACAAGGTTTATAGCTGGATGCAGGTCCTACCAGGGAATATGGATCAAGTAAGCAGAAACATGGTGTCATAGAACTGGTCTTAGGTAAGAGGTCAGGAAGGGAGGATAATAGCATTGATGACCAAGAGCCCCGACTTTTGGCAGCAGCCCTCACGGGCTAGCCTGGGCTGTACCTCTTACCTGCTTCTGTTTGAAAAGTCCTTCCAGCCACCCCAATCACTCTGTCCTTAAGATGGAAGTGTCGGGCTGCATGGTGGCCCCAGATGATGTGTCTGTGTTTTGAGGCTGAAACCCATGGATGTGACTGTCTCTGGGGAAAGGGTCTTAGTATATGCCACCTAGTCAACGACTTGAGAGCAGCTCACTTGGGCCTGGATGACAAGTGTAGTAAGACCAGCAGAGAAACAGAAGGAAGGGGCTAGAGGATAGTTGGGTTGGGGAGATGCTTATCTTGTGAGCTCAAGACACTGAGTTTGATCCTCAGACCATAAATAACAAAAGCCAGGTGTATGGTGCATGTTTGTAACTCCAGAGGCAGGAGGAAGCAGTCTCTGGGACTCATTGGTCGGTCAGTCTAACTTGCTTAGTGAGCTACAGTAGGCCAGCGAGACTTTGTCTCCAACAAACAAACAAACAAACACCAATCAACCATCTAAACCAAACCAAACAAAAACCCACCAAAGTAGAGAACTCATGAGGGGCAACAGCCAAGGTTGTCCTCTGACCTGCACATACATGCCCACACATACACACACAAACCAAATGGAAGGTCATGGGAAGCTAACAGATATCTGGAAGCTAGAAGAGGTCAGGAGGCTCCTACCTAGAACCTCCACAGATAGTACCTCCTTGTCTAGACTGTAATGTTGGACCTCTGGCCTCCAGAGCTGTGGGAGAAGAGTGGTATTTTTAGCCACCCCGTGTGCAATACTTTGTCATATGGTTTCGGAAAATGAACACAACATGGAAGCAGAGATGCTGAGCAAGCCACGAAGCTCTTATCATCTGGTCCTTTGCTGCTCCTGCCTCTCAGACTGAAAAACAAACAAACAAACAAAAACAAAGCTAGACTTGATTTCCTCCTGGAGAAGCTGAGGCTCCTGCATGCTGGCTTGTAGGGTGCCCTCCTGGGAAAAGGCTGACTTTGGTAAACGCAGCACCCGTGACAAGCAAGGGGCCCTGGTGGCTGGGAACCATGTAGGTACTCTCATACATCTGTAGCACAGACGTGTTCTGAACACCCTGGCTTATGAGTCCTGAAAAAATCCTAATGGGAAACATTCTCCCCCTCTGACAAACAAGGAGATAAAGAAACACTAAAGGAGGGCGTGAGGGTCACAGCCCCTTCACAGGCCATGTGGAAGCAAAAGCCACCAGGTTCAAAAGGCCCAATCGTGTTATGAGTTCCACTGAGCAGAAAACCCACAGAGGTACAAAGTAGGTGCGTGGCTGCCAGGCACTGTGGGCAAGGGGAAATGGGAGAGTGACTGGGCATGTGTGGGGAGGTCCTTTTGGGGGTGAAGTGTTTTAGGTTGAGATGGGGGCTAATACCCAGAATTGGGAGTGTGCTAAATGCCACTCCCAATAAAGGTTGAGTGCACTGAAAAATGGTGAATTTCATGTCATGTGATTTCAGCTGCAAATAAAGACAGTTCCTGAGGAGACAGTCCTGATAGGAAGGTCTTGCCTTAGCAGCTTGGAGACCTGATAATGTCACCAGGCTCCTGGTTCAGCTTTCCAGGAAGGAATTTCCTGGCCTTTCCTCTAGTGCTTCCCTGTGGGCCCACCTGCTCCACTCAGAACACTAGACCTTTGAGCCTGGGTGGGGTGCTGGTATTTCCACCTTAGCCTTCAGCTCTCCTGGGCTTTGGTGGGTGCCAGATCAAGCACACAGACCTGGCTGAGCCCTTGTACAGTGGCTTCTGCACCAGTGGTGTCACCAGGCCCCTCTTGGCCCCTGCAAGCTTCTACAGGACAATGGGGAAACAGCAGGGGATCTGCCTGGGTAAAGCTATGTATGTGTGGAATTCTGGGATCTCAGGGACCCTGGGGCAAGCTCTCTATCAGTCCTCAGGTTTTCCATCTCAGCCTAGCAAGCTTGCTTGGTTACTGCATCTTCCTTAAATTCCTCAGGTGAGTCAGATGTGGGGGCCACCTGTGGACTTCTGCTGACACCCCAGCTACGGCCTGTTATTTATGGGCATATACAACACATCCTGAGAGACATAATTCTACCATCAGATGGCATTAGTAGAAAGAAGGGACCCGGAAGATACCTTTCTGCCTGGAACACAGACCCAGAAGGGTTGCAGACCCAGAAGGGTCTGTCTGTTAGACAGACCCAGGGCCAGGTCAGCACTAGGGATACTTTTATCTAGCACCTGGATTCTAGCGGCTGCCCTTAGCTAGGGCTTTCTTACTGAGAACATCTTCTGCTCAGAAAATCATAAGACCTCCAGTGATAGTAGCAAGATCTCCTACCGCCTACCAAAAATATTGTAAGAATCTGAGTAGAAGACAGTCATGAGGTCTGAGTGCACAGGAAGATGGACAGGCCGTGTCCTGGCTTCCCACAGCTGAGTCCTGAGAAGCTCTAGGAGAGTCATGCGCGGCTTCCTCTGGCTCACTGGGCCAGGACATCATTTGTTGATCCTCCAGCCTGATCCGAGCTCATGATTTCCTCTCCGGTTGCCATGGCCCCATGCAGAAAACACAGCAAACTCCTGGCCCTGTGCAGTGCATTTATTTCAAATATTCCTTGTGGCTGGAACCCGACCATGTTTGGGTGTCTGGACTGGAACATGAACGGATTGCTCTGTCTTCAGCCCCCTCCCCAGCTTCCCCAGCATAGTTTACGGTTCAGCAAAGTCCACATTCCTCATCCCGCCTAGGAGCGGGAGGGAGGCTGCTGCCCAGGATGGAGACAGAGGCGTCTTCCCATCTATGGCCAAGCCAGAGAGCCGGCTACCTGCTCGAAGGCAGGGGATTAATTACAACCAGATGGGCCAAGTCTGCACAGATGGTTTTATTAAAACTGTTCCCTTCAGCACAAAGGCCGCTTCCCCCAGAAGTCTCCCGGCAGCACAAAGGCCCTCATTTTGCTGGTGCCTCCCCTACCCCATGCCTGACCCCTCTCGTCCCCTGCCACCCTTTCAAAGGAGGCCTGAGTTCCAACTGCAACCCAGACATGAACTCCTGCCTAAAAAGAACTCTAGACCCACCCTCTTTTCTCTGCCTACATCCGGGGAGGGCATGGAGGGCTCCTTTTCCTAATATCCACCTTGGTTTGTGGCAGGCTACCTGGGAAGAAAGAGTAATTAGAAGGACAGATCAGGAATGTCTGGGTTGACCCTGGAAGCTAAGTCCCAACACAGGAAGTACTGTCTTTCAGAAGAGCTACAGTCTCTGGCGCGCTTGCTGGCAGGTGCGCCATGGTGCGCATGGGCCTTGCTGTGGGAACCCGACCGTCCCTTGTTCCCTCTGTGACTGCCATCTTGCAGAGCCTCATCCAAGGTGACAGCACCCATGTTAGAACCTCGGTGCAACTGAGGAGGATCCCCTGTGCTAGTGCCTGGATCAAGCTGCCACCACACTGAGGTGAGTCAGTCCCTTCACCTGGTAGCTTTGCAAGAGAGTTAGCACAGCCCCAGGGCATTGGCATCTCTCTCCAGCAAAGTGACCTGGGAGTGTAGGGAAGTGCAGGTCCCTGTGTCTACCCCCAGAAATGCTGGCTGGGCCTGTGTAATATGCATTTATTTTACCTTTTTTTTCATCCCTCCCTTCAGGATCCCATGTTCCCCAGCCTGGCCTTTAAACCACTATGTGGCCAAGGATGACCTTGAACTCCTGCTCTTTCTGACCCTACCTCCTGAGTACCAAGATCACAGATATATGTCACCATACCAGGTTATGTTTTGTTTCTACAATTTTAACCTTTTTTACATGTACCACAGTGTGCATTAGGAGATCGGAGGGCAGTTTGAGGCAGTCTTGTTTTCTCTACTACATGGATTCTAGGAATGAAACTCCATCATCAAGCTCAGCAGCAAGTGCCTTTATCAGCTGAGCCACCTTGGCGGCCCATGCCAGATTTCCTGTGGTTCTGGAGAACCCAGTGCAGGGCTTCACATGCTAGGCAAGCACTGTGACACCAACTGAGCTACATCTGTAGAGTAGGAACTTGCACTTAACAACGCAGCCATCTAAGGAAAATTGGTCAAGAGACTCTCAGAAAAGGCCACACTGTGTGGCTTGGGCTCCCTGACCAGGCACTTCCCATAGCACCTACAGAGCCCAACACGCCCTTCAGTCGAGAAATTACAAATGAGCTGCATGCATACTTGGTGGCTCTCTGGAAACTAGTTACAACATGTGAGCTCACTTAGTGAATTTTTCGTGTGTTCGAAGCATCATTCTTCATTCCTCTGAATAAGCCAGAATTTCCCGTCCTTCCCACAGGGCCTCTGCCTGCTGCCGCTGGAGGGATGGGCAAGGTTCTTTCAATACCACAATGTACTTGATGTAAAGGTAAGAAGCCTAAGGTCTTCTGGTAACTGCTGAGACTGGTCTCTGGGGTCGTCAAGCCTGCTGCTTCTCTGGTCATAACCGGCCACAGTCAATTTTTTCCTTAGTGTTGTGTGTGTGTGTGTGGTCTGTGTGCACATACAAGCATGCAGAGGCTGGAGGCTGACAGCACAGCGTTTTCCTCAGTCACGGTCCACCTCAATGTTTTGAGACAGGGAGCTCAGGGATTTGGCATGGCTGGCCTCTGTTTCCCCAGTCCTGGGGCTACAAATGCATCCCGTTCTGCTCTGACCCAAACTGAGGTCCTTGGGCTTGGCTGACAAGCACTCATGCCGAACAAACCCCCCCCGCCCCCCAGCTCTCACACTAAGCTTTTTAGCAAGGCAGTGAGAGGAACTGTAGCATGCAGAATCACTTCCTATTAGGCTTAGTGGGCTACACTAACCGGGCATTGGTGTTGCACGCGCTCCGTAAAATGTATCGTAGGGTGGTTCCCACTCTCTCCAGCTGGCATCCCACTCTCAGGCCAGGCCAAGGAGTGGAAAGCAACATGGGAAGCAGTATCATGGCAGGATGGTAGAAGGCTTAGCCATGCCCCTCTCCCCTCCCCCAAGGCACAAAGGACCACTGTGGTTTCATATTTTAACAAACTTTTGTTTATTAGGTTATTGTTATGAATCATCATAAAATAGAACAGAATGGGCTTTCAAAACTATACAGGCCACAAGGCTTTATGCTGATGGGATAGCGGGAGGGGCGGCGAGTCCTCGGGCAGTGGAGCATGGGGATGCAGGAGAGCCTGGCACTTCCCCAGCACCCGTGGGTACCGCGGGATCAAGATAACAGGCCGGGTCTGTACAACTGAATGTGATCCACTCCAAAACTGGAACAAGTTAAAGTTTACAGTCTGACAAGAAAAAAAACCCCATCAAAATATAAGGGAGTAATTTACATTCTTTATCTAGTCTTGGCACCAATTTTGTGCTTTAAAAATTATACTCCACTGGAAGGTTTAAAAAAAAAAAGGTACCCTACAGCAGCTGCTTAAAATGATTCTTACAAATATATATATGTAAATATATTAAACATTTTCAACAAATAAAGATATCTATTGTACCTGTGCAGAAATGAACAGAACTGAGACTCAATGGGAGTTGATTTCTCTTCTTTTGTTTTTCTTTTTTTAAGGACAAGGTTTAATATAGCCTGGGGGGGGCCACAAACTCAGTCCGACATTGAACTCCAGCCCTTCCGCCTCTACCTCCTGAATTCTGAGATCACAGTTATTCCATGCCTTGTCTGATTTTCCTTGGTGCAGGAGTAGGGAGTGGGAGTGGGCGGGAGGTGGGGGGGCACCTGAGCTTTCGGCATGCTGGGCGAGCACGCTACCATCTGGGCTACATACCCTACTTAGAGAGCAGGAGCAGGTGCTGGGATGCTCCATGAGGGTGCTCCTGGGGACAGGCACCCCTGGGGCTGTCCTGTACCCGACTTCTGAGGCTTGAGGGTGTATGTGCTGGGGTTGTTAGCCCGAGGCGGGGGCACAGGCTCGTCATGACGTTCCACTCCTCCAGTTTCTCTTATCCTGTCTCGCCTCTATGACTTCCCAGGCTGGAGAGCTCACTCACCCTCTTTTGTCTGACAATCCTCCAGACCTAGAGCTTCTGAGGATGTTAGTGGGAAATATCAGAAAAATCAGGTGCAAAGCTCAAAACTCATGGAAGACCAGAGACCCAAATGTGCAAATGATGTACGCTTGCCCAAGGGAAGCAGCCACCTGGGGACACGGGGGCTCGCACAGCCCTCTCCGTCTCCGTGGGCCTGCTCAGGCTGCCTGCTGCAGAGCTGCTTGGAAATTGGGTCGAGGGATCTACACAACGACACACTTGTATGTGCACAACAGCTCATATGCCACAGGCATGTCCTGGGAAAAGGACAGGTGTGGCACACACAGCACAGGTGGGGTGGCAGGTGGGGGAAAGGAACAGAACACACCAAGGGACGTGACCCCAGAGGGCTCTCTTTCTAAACGGAATAAATAAATGGCCTTTGTTATTGGTTGAAGAATAAATACAGGGCACAGAGCACCGACAGCTGGCGCTGAAGTTGGCACTCACTGGCCCAAGGGAGGCTCATCCTGGGATCTTGTCTCAGTGTCCACGGTACTGACATCCTGAGCTTCTTCCTTGGGGCCTGGGCCTGGCCATTCCTGCTCTCGGAATCTGCCCTGGAGCCCTGGCATCTCCCACGAGTCTCACCCCCCAGGACCCCCAGGTGGCTGTGGACCCTCCACAGGGAGTGGGGGAGCGGCCCACTCCACCTGAGAGCAGACAGGCGCCCAAGCGAGGCATCCATAGTTTATTCTCTGCATCTGGTTCAGGGAAGGGCCTGGATGCTGCTGCTTCAGCCAGCTTTGGGGGGAGGAGAGAAGTCCGTTGGCATTGGTCCACCCCGCAGAGGCGGCTGGTGTGATGAGAGGACACGTCTGCCCATGGCTGAGGGTGGGCATCCATCGCAGGCGAGGGGGTCAGTGGACCCCGACGGCTCAGTGAGTTGGCACCAGGTGGCTGTCGTATGGCGGTCCTGGGATGTGAGTTACTGGTAGAGGAGGTAGGCCTTGAGGGAGGCAGGTAGCGGCAGAGCAGGGATGGCACCCAGGCGCTCCTTTCCTAGTGCTAGGCGCACCGAACGCCGGCACAGGTCCATGAGTGGCAGGGGCTCAGCTGGGGAAACCAGGAAAGAGAGGAGAACCTTAGCAAAGCTGAGGAAGGTTCTGGAACACACAGGACAGTGCTTACAACAAGTCTGGCTTAGGGTAGCACCAAATCGAGTGAATTTTAACAAGCAGATGATTAACAAACATGATTTTAAATTATGGTGTTGGCTGCAGAGAAGTCGCACTGGACCAGATAGGTTCAGAAGCCCCCTGCTGAAGGGAGTCACTCACTCTCAGGACAGTGATCAGTCCCGACAGAATAATCACAGAGGCCATTGCTGTCCTCAATCCCTCTACAGAAGAGGGAACTGAGGAAGAGCATCTAGAAATCTTGTGTAGGTTTGGCCTACCGGAAGAGAAGGGACTGCGACCCAAGGGCCCTGTTCCTGGTCTCCCTGTGGGGCCACTCTGCCCTGAATAAAGGTGTGACTGGCCTGGGGCAAAAGAGAATCAGCTCTTGTCAGCACTCCCCTTTTCCAGACACAGGGCCACAGGCGGCTTCACAGGAGAGGTCCTTGTGTGTCACCTTAGCTTCTACTTTTAGGAGCTTGTCAGTTACTGTGCTTGCCTGAAGCCAGGAGCAAAGGATGCCAAACAGGCTACAGTACAGGCTGGTAGTCAATTCTGGCACCCTGTGCCTGGCATGCACGTTCTGAGCAGCCATACTACTACCCAAGACAGAAGAAGTGGCCTAGGGCTCAGTGAGTAAAGGCACTTGTTGCCAAACCTGACCACCTGAGATCATTCTCAGTAGGAATCATGTGGTGGAAGGAGAGAGCCAACAACCTACAAGACCTCTGAACTTCACATGCACACAATTGTGTGTGTAAGCATGTACATATATATGTGAAATAAAACACATGAATGAACACATGAACAAGTAAAATTAAAAAACAAAAAGAAATGCTTCCTCGGAGTCATGTGTACCAGGTGGCATAGCCAAGGCACTGTCATCAGTCAGCTGACCCACAGCCTGACAATGGTGTTTGGAGTCACGTTAACCAACCAGGCCAGAGCTGGAGGAACCCCGGGTGTTTGGGCTTCCTTCAGCCTAACAGGAAAACTAGAAAGGCCAGCCTCGCTGCCGCTAGGACATTAAGGGCCACTTCCCTGCCCTGTCCCAAACACCACCAAGATGTTCCCAGCCAAAGAAACTCATAGCTGAGCTGGCTCCAGCATCTACATTAGAGAGTGGCTTCCCCTCTCGGACTCCAAGGCCCCTGTTCTGTCGGCTGAGAGTCCATGCCCTATGTCCTGCAGAGAAGGCCCCAGCCTGGTGGCATCCCAGAGTTCTTAGGAGTCTGGGCAGACCCTGACAGCCACTGTCCCCAGGGCAGCCCCTTTCCCTCTGCTTGGGACAACGTAGAATTGTTCACTGTTCCCTGGATCCTGAGGCTAGAAAGAGCACAAACCGATGAACTGTGGCTTGGTCTACGCCCAGCCCTTGACGGTGAGCCTCCATCGTGAGCCAAAACAAACAAACAAACAAAAGTCCAGAACAAAAACTTGCCCTCCAAATCCCACTTCACGGGGAAAGTGGGTCCTTTAAAAAATGTGTGTGCTTATTATTTTGTGAACACATGTATACAAATGCATGTGTATGCATGTGGAGGCCAAAGGACGGCTTCAGCTAACATTCTTCAGGCAAACTGTTCCCCACATTGCTGTTCACTAGCCTGGAACTCACAAGTGGGCTAGGCTGGCTGTCAAGCCTCAGATATGTGCCTACTTCTCTGTATTCCTCATGCTGGGCTTGCATCATACCTGGCCTTTTTTCATGTCTTCTGGGGGGTCACACTTGGGTCCTCATTCTCGAAGGCCAGCATCTTACTGACGGAGTCGTTTCCCTAATGCTCAAGTGCACTCTTCTGTTAAACTCTCCCATATTTACCAGTGTAACTCAAAACGGTAAAAATAACCCTTTTAAGGGCTAGAGATGGCGCCCAGTGGCAAAGCATGTCCTTAGCATGTACAAGGCCCTGGGGCCAGACCCCATCACCAAATAACAAATAAGAAATATTGAAGCTTGACCTCTGTCTGAGAACATGCAGACTGCTGATGGGTGCAGGATTCCTTGGGGTAGGAAAATGCTCTGACACTGACTGGTGGAACACTGGCACCTAAGCTGAGTCTCACACCAGCTGCGCTGAAAAAGAACGGACTGGGCTGGGGAGACGGTTCAGTCTGTAAGGTGCCTGCTGTGCAGGAGCAGGACCTGAGTTTAGTTCCCAGAGCACATGACGAAGCCAGGCCTGGCACACGCGCTTGCAGACTCAGCACTGGGGAGGCAGAGACAGGAGGCTTTCCGGAGCTCACTGGCTAGCTAGTTTAGCCATCTTGATGAATCCCAGGTCCCAGAGGCAGGGGGATAAGCTAAAGGATCATCTATCCCCGGCCCTTCTGCATGGCAGAGCAGGGAACCATTTGTGTTGCCTCCTTACTGCTTGGAACTCTTACCATCCGGCACCCCTGGGGCAAAGGGCCTGAGGCTGCTCGGACTGGCATTCTGGGCCGATGTGGCTCAGCCCCACTTAGGAGGTAAAGGGGCATACCCAAGGGCTGGAGGGCTGCTGAGGAAGCACCAGGAGTCGTCCTATGTGGCTCAAGAGCCCTACCAACCCAGGCTTATCCCACCATGATCCCTTGGCACTGAGTTTCAGGCCACCTCACAGCCTTGTGAAGAAAGTTTTCAAACCAGACGACTAGAACTGAACAAGTCCCTGCTCCAGTTCCCGTGTTTCAGGGTGGACACCGCCGCCGCTGCCACCCTGTTAGGTGGAGCCTGTGCTGGGAGGACCGCTGCCCACTGGGAACCGCTGGGAACCGACATCAGAGCCAAGGTCTGAGAGCCAGGGACTCTGAAGAGGTGAAGCAGCTGCTTCATTCCCCCATGCAGAAAGCAGGCGCAGTCGCAAGTACAGGCGCAGGCACGGGGGGGGGGGGGAGTTTCTGTATGGTCATGAGACCAGCTTCAGGAGGGACAGCTAATGGCTTCAGTAATGCATAAAGAGTTGAGAATATAACCGGAGTGAATCAGGCACTCTGTGAACAAGAACAGACAGGTCACATTTCCCCACCCTCCTAAGGAACAGTACACAGAGCTGTGGTCTGCCTGCTTCTCAAATCCTGAGCAGAGAGGAGAATACTCGGACCGTGAGAATAGACACAGGCATTTTGCCTCTGCAAAACAGCCACTGTACCAATTCTAGTTGGTCACTACCTGGACCCAAGAAGGTCTCTCCCACTTCAGTACTTTTGGCCAAGAACTACAAGATCACCCTGATCCATCTAAGTGTCCATGGTCGCTCCACTGAGCTGTGGGGGTGGGGGAGGCGCATAGGTACTGCTGGCTGCAGCCTCTGGCCATTCACACTCACCTCAGGAGGCTGAGGTGGTCGCTGATTTTTTATGTGAATGGCAGAAAAGGTGGGGCTGAATGTGCAGCAAGGACACCAGGAGCAGATGGTTGAGGACCTGGGTGAGGCTGCATGTCAACTTCTGCATTTCTAAGAAGAACAGCTTCTGAGTGGCCTATGCAGCTCTGCATAGCTCAAGAGCCCTAACCTGAGAAGCCAGTGGCACTCTGAGAAAGATCTTCCCCCAGTGAAGCTTCAGAAGCCCCAGGGCTATGGGGAGATGGCTTAAGCAGTTAAAGCATCTGTGCATATGTGGGACCAGATCTGGATCCCCAGAACCCAGTAAATGCCAAGCGGATGTGGCACTCTGCCTGTAATTCCAGCCTTGGAAGATAGAAATGGGTTCTCCAAGCAAGCTGGCTAGCAAGACGAGCCACCTCAGTGAGCTCTGAGTTTGAGAAACCTGCCTCAATGACTAGAGGAGAAGAGTTGCTGAGGATGATTCCTGACATGAACCTTGAACTTGCATTTGCACCCACACTCATGTAACCACACAGTGCCCCCCCCCATATAGCCAAACACGTGTCCCCACATGTGAAACCACTCATATGCACAAATGAAAAATTAAAAAAAAAAGGCACGTGCTATGTCCCAGTCCATGACTAATGATCATGGAGAAAGTCATATCAGAAGGGGACTCTAGTTCAGTAATGGTCATGTTGCTTACCCTCATGGTACCTGTGGCTGACCTGGTGCTCACTCCTACAAGCAGCCGGCAGTGAGAACACTCATGGGAACGTTCTAGATTGTTCTGAGTGGAAGTAGCCACTGTGCTTATTCGTTATACTAAGCAGTTCTCACAAGAAGAGCCATGAAACCTCAATGCCTTGCCCCTGTCTCTGGGGAGGACAACTGGTCTCTCTCCAAGCGACAGGTGTTCTTGGTCTCTGTCCTTCAAACTCTGAGGACCTGCTTCCTCATGAGGCCAGTGTTTCTGAGAAGGCTCTCACTTCTCCTTCATGGTGTGCCACTCGCTGCAGGAAGTCCTGGCAGGGGCAAGGTGACCAGTCTCCCCGCAGCAGAAAGGATGGAGGAGCAATAAGAAGCTACGGGGCAGCCAGAGAGCGACATGGGAGGAGGGCACAGATACTCACACTAAGAACTGGCCAGGAACAGAGAGAGGCAGAGCCTGAGTAGCTACAAACTGAGCAACAGCAGCCAGGCTTGCTGGCCGCAGGGAACAGAGTCTCCCCGGAGCCTCTGCAACGTCTGACCCTGCTGACAGCTCGGTCTCGGACATCTGGCCTCCTGAACTGTGACAGAAAAATTTCTGTTGTTTAAATACCTGGTTCAGAGCAATCTGTTCTGGCAGCCCCAGGAAATGAGTATAGCATCCTTCTTCCTCCATCAGGCATCAGGCTTTAACCCTACTCCACCCAAATGACTCCTGGCAAGGTCACCAGCAACCTTCTGGTTGCCAAGGCAGCTGTCAGCATTCCTGACCTGTCGTTACTTTGTCTTTCTTGAAACTCTTCCTTCCCTTGGCACCCAATACCATCTCCTGGGATGCTCTGGACACATGGCCTGCTTCTCCTGACAGAGTCTATCTTCAGCTCTCAAACCTGGCTCACCCTCTGGTGCTCTCATCCAGGGTCATGGCGTATCTTTTGTTGTTTTTGGTAGGGTGGGGGATAAAACCTAGGTCCTTGTGCATTCTAGGCCAGCCTGCTACCCTAAGCAACACTCCATGCCATCTGTACATGGATGACCTCCCCTGCTGGCCCCTGTGTCTCGGGTGGCTTGGAGGTCTACCTCTACACTCTCCTCTCTCCAGCTTTCCAATTGCAGCCATGCCCTTTAACTCGCTTGGGCCAAACACCTGGAGTCCTATCCTTGCTACCCTTCCCATTTCACACACACAGCCTCCTGAGGTGTGCATTCTAGACTCTGGCTGCCTCTGTCACCTCTATAGCTCTTGTCCTGCCTCAGACCCAGTCATCTCTTACCTGCAAAACCGTCACGGCCGCCACTCTTGCCTACCATCAACCAAGGGATCCCTGTAAGGTCTGAGTCACCCCCCAACCATGCACTGAGGTGTCAGTGTAAGCAGGTGATGGCTCTAACACACGACACCTCTCCCTCCCTCCTCTCCCTCTGCAGCAGGACTAATGAAAACATGCCACCCCACATGTCCTGCTCAGCACATCTCAGGAAAGCACCACACCTACATTTCCACCTGCATCTTCCAAAGTCAGCCATATATAGCCAGGACTATGGAAGAGGAGAAGTCAAGGATCTTGCCGTCACCTGGCACTCAGGTAAGCTGGGGAGAGCCCAGAGTGTATATCACTGACCAAGAAGTATCCTGATGTGACATTCTGGATCTATCTGGATCCAAGCTGCCATGACAGACTGCTTGGGTAAGGTTAGTTTCCATCAACTGATTCCCAGTCTCACACTCCTACCCAACTTCTTTAGAATTTTCCAGTAGGGCTGGAGTTCTGGATTGAAGAAAAAGGAAAAAGCAAGCATTCGTCTCTCTCTGCTTCCCAACATATTACATATAAATGCAATATGCCTGGACACCTCATACCTCTGCCTCCAAGATGGACTGTATCCTTCAAACTGAGACAAAACCAACCCTTCCTTCCTTCAGTTGCATTCATCAGGTATTCTGTCCCAGCAAAGAGAAAAGAAACTAGCTTGGCATGTAGCCCTCCACCTGACGCAGAGCTAGGTAGAGTACCATCTGTTCACAGGATGTGTGTAGGCCTCTAGAATGGCACTGATGGAAATGCCATAGGGGTTACATATGACTTGCCAAGGGCAAACAAACCCCAGACCCCTTTTGACTGCTTAGAGCCTGTGTTCTGTATAGGATCTGGGATACATGGAAGCCATGCAAACTCTCAGGGCTCATGGAAATACTGACAAGCCTACTGCTGAATGACAAGGCTGGACAATTCTAACTGGAGCTCAGATCTGGGGTCTGGGAGACAACAGTAACCTCAACATTCCCCCATCTGTCAGTCTGAAATGAAGGGAGGCAGGCCCAGAGCCAGGGTCCCCTTGAACCTAAGGCCTGGGCGCCTGCGCTCCAGCTATCCCTGCGAAGGTGGTTGTGGACTTATGCCACTTATTTCCTTCACGGAGTGAGACAGACTCACAGACCTGCTCTGCTAATTCCCTGCTGCAGGTCTGGGATGACTTCTTCAGGAGGCTTCCTTCTAGGTTTACACTTCCCACATCGGCCAGGAGTGCCAGGCCTTGTGTTGGGCTGCTGGGGAAAGATGGAGCAGGCGGGGCCCTGCCCTGCAGATGGCCCCTCCCAGCGACTGGCTCCCTGCCATAGTCCAGTAGGACACGGAAAGGAAAGGGGAGGGGCTTCTGAGAGGATCAGGAGTTAGTTCACGTTGTGTCTGACTACTCTGAACATTCCGCCGCCTTCCAAAGACTGATTTAAGAGAGGTGAGGCAGACGTGGGTGTCCTGAAGGGTCAGAGATGGTGGGGTAGTCAAGCACTGTGTTCCTGACATCAGCGAGACCCATGGCTATCATGAAACACAGGTTGGGGCTGGGATTTGGAGGGCCAAGCCAAACCTGTCCCCCACAACAGCCATGGGTGGTTGGCACTTTCTGACTCATCTCCTTATGGAGACACTCTTGTAGGTAACAAGCTCCCAGAGAGAGGGCTTGGCATGGGGGTTGACAGTTCCGGAGCACAGACTCCTGCTAACACAGCTCTTCATTCCCAGCCACACTGTGCAGTCACAAGCCTGCACCTGCCAGCAGCACAGTGCTGCGGCTCACAGCCATTTCAACACAGAGAAAGGCCACACCCCTTTCGAAAAGGACAGGCGAAAGTCACTGCTGACTCAGCACACTGTCCCCACTCCAAGACCAAGTAAGTCTTTCCCAAGACTGTGGTGCAAAGGAGCGTCTAGCTCTGGGAGGGAAAGACTCAGAATCTGGGTCATGCTTGGAAAAGGTCCCTGGCTTTCACCTATCTGAGACCTGGTGACACTAGCTACTGTACTGGAATACGGTCAACGATTGTTCAAGGTTGGAAGCATGTTAATCAAAGAATAATGAAACCATTCATTCATTTATTCATTCATTCGTTCATTGCTCTATCACACATTCATCCAGTCACCTGACTGAGTCCACCCATCATCCATCTAACCATCCATCCGCTCACCCACCACCCACCTACCATCCACCCATCCATCCATCCATCCATCTTCCATTTACTCATGAAGCACTGCCAGGTATTCCATTAGGCTCTGGACTTCCTCACTTAACCAGATATGGATCAGAAGTGGCCTGTGAGGATCTGCAAAAACTGGGCTATCTACTTAAAGACATTTTAATTACAATAACTGTATAAGCTAGCTAGGACCACAAGGACACAGGGGACAACGCTGTTTTAGACAAAGCAGGGAACACTTACGATCAAGTCCGTTCAAGTATCGCATGCGGATCTCACAGTGGCCCCAGACGGCACTCACTACAGGATATAGTTTTTTACCCTTGAGTCCCCGGAAAGCCACTCCCATGTACTGTCCATCCACGATGAAACTCAAAGTCCCATCATCCATGTCCAGGGCCACGAGAAAGGAGTCCGGGACAATGAATGTCTCATCTGGCTCCAGAAAGGCTGGGTATGTTTTACTTGGCTGGTTCTTGCCGTCATGGTAGAGACGGTTACGCCCCAAGTCCCAGCCCCAGGACTCATGGTTATTTCCTACAAGGGTTGTGTACCCAACAGAGTGCAAAGGGGCATCCGCTGTGGCCACCCCTACCACGGCATGCGTGCCTCGTTGCCTCATGGCCCATGTGATCTGCCATACATGCAGTCCACGTGTGTACCCAACTTTGCCCCTGATAGCGTCCGTGCTCTGGGCCACCGGATGCCGGTGAAAGATCAGCTTGTCGTCCTCCTTCACGAAGACATTGAGCGAACGGTCATTATTGTTCCAGGAGTGGAGCAGCTGGACGTCATAGGACACGGGGGGCATGTCGAGCAGCAGGTCCAGCCGGGTGGGCTTGCAATAATCCAGACCCTGGAGCTCCTGCTTCAGAGGCCGGTATGTAGGGTCCCGCATGTCCACAGTCTTGATTCCTCCCGTGACCTTCTGACCCATGTTGGTCTTTGATTTCACCTTTTCACTGACTCCCAAGGAAAACTCATCAATGTTGGGGTGCTGACTCCGGAGCTCTAATCAGGGCTGCACAGAACTCCTGAGGAAGTTCCTAGGCGATCTCCAAAGGTTGGGAAGCACTCAGTATTGCCTAATGGGTGGAAAAAAAACAACAACAGGAATGTATGTGAGCCGGGGTGCAGCAGCAGCAGCAGCAGCAGCAAGATTAAAGAGGAACACAGAACCACACATGCCGGTATGGCTCAGCAGCCTGGAACCCTGGCGCACAGTGAAATGTCCCTGTCCCTGTGGCTATCCTGTCACCATGGTCTGTGTGGGGAGGTAGAGGTAGGCTCAGGGACTGGAACTGCACTCCACGTACTAGGCCACTCTGAGACACGAGGGATGCCGGCTGGGCTTCTAGTTGGCAGTTCACATTCAGAAGGCCAAGGTGGCAGCACAGACCCCCGTGTGTACCTCAACTCAGTAACACCTTCTTGGTCGGAATGAAGGGAAGTATACTGTTCTTGCTTCACTGTGTAGAACGCAAATCACAGCACTGGCAGATTCCCTTTCCAGCTCAGTCACCCGTCACAGTCACGACACCATGCGGCCCAAAGCAGGGACACTGATATAGATAGTTCAACTCTGGAAAGGCAAGCACACTTAGCTGGGCTCCACAGCCCACAGCCCTCAGCAATTCATCAGTCCTTACCCTGCCCAGACTGGAGCCACCAACCAGCCTACCTCAAGGCCCCTAGCTGTAAGCTGGAATGAACCCTTTCCTTAGCTAAATTGCTTCTGGTCAGAATGTTTTACCACAGCAGCAGAAATCAGATGACAACAACCAGAACCAAGAAAACTCTATGGGTAAAGGCTCCATGCTAATTGTCTTGGGCTTTGTGGACCAGACTATTCAACTTCACCATCACAGCATGTAAGTACCCATGAAAGGCACAGAAGCTGCTGCTCATAGCTACATTACAATAAAACTTTCTTTATAAAAACAGGACAGCTCTCAGTCTGCCAGCCCAAGCTAGATGATGGTTCCTCCTCTGTCTCCACTGAACAAAGTTTTGTGAAGGCTGCAGCAGGCATAATGTGAATATCAGAAGGAATCTCCTGGTAGCCTTGGAAAGAACAACCGCCCCCAAAAAAGTTACCTTGGGGCAGAGAGTCCACTATCTGTCCAGGTCATTCTCATGAGTCCTTCTAGTTCTAAGGTGTGACCAATGGCCTGTGTATGGCCTAATGAGTTCACTAACACCCACGCTGTGCTGAGCTGCATCCCTCCCTGGCCCACAGGAAGCAGGTAAGAGCAGCAGGCATGGAATGCTCTGAATGGTGGGTGTCCACTGGAGAGAAGGTGTAGGAAGGAGGATCTGGAGACAGGGTTGGCACAGGTTAAAGAGTCTCCAGTGTTACACAGAGATTCTCTCAGAAGGAGAGGCCAGGGACGTGGTCCAAGCATTCTGCATGTGTACCCCCATCCCATCATCTGAGTCACCTTCTGAATGGTCAGCTGCCATGGCAATCCTAGTCACCCTTGACTCATCTTTTCTGTATGCCCAGGTTGTTGGCTGAAGATGACACTGGGCTACTGTCCAAAGCTAGCTACCTCTTAGCCTTCATAAGGGTGCACTGCTTCCCTCCTTCCACCCACTTGAAAGTGTGTCCATATAGGGGGCTTGAAAGGTGGCTCAGAGGTTCAAAGTGCATACTGCTCCTGCCTGTAGCCCCAGCTCCGGAGAACCAGGTGCCTCTGGCCTCCATGAGGACCCCGCCCCACACAGAGGAGACACGCCCATGCACAAGTGGTCTTCCGTTCTCACCTCTCCCTGCGATGCAGCCTGCAGGGCGTGTCCGCAGGCCTGTCTCCAAGGCCCCCACACTCACTCAGGACAACTGCGCCTTTACACCAACTAAGTTTCACTCTTGGTTTTTCCAAGTTCCCATTTGTTCATCTATAACCTCTGTATCACGTGCTTATCTGAAACTCAATAGAGACGGTGCCCTAAAGAGGGCTTGGCACAACTGGCACTTTACTTTTGATGTTCTAGAATGTGCTCATTCTCTGAACAAAGATCACTGTGAGCCAATCTTCTTGGTTACCACCCCTGGCCCAGCAGATGAACTCGGCCTCTGGCTATGACCCAAGCACTGCAATGCTGTCCCACAGAAGGCTAAGATGAAGGGCTCCACTAGGCTAGAAGTCAGCGAACTTGTTTTGTGAATGGCCAGATAATAAATATTTTAGGCTTTCAGACAGTGTGTAAATAAACGGGTGTGGCTGTGTCCCAATAAAACTTTAAGAAAACAGAGAGCTGGATTTAGCCCATAGCCATAGTTTGCTGACTGACCCCTCTTATAAAACTGCGAAAAAAATGGCTGACCTGCTCCCCAAAATACCTGGCCATGGAGCTCAGGGTGGGGTGGGTGTACCAACCACGGGTGTTGAGTGACAGGCTTCACTGGGCCAGCAAGGAATCCAGCAATGGGTACTGGTGGTAGGAAGTGGGGAAACCAGTCTGGGTCACCCCATTCCCTGCTGTTCTGGAAGCAAAGCAGAGGCTTAGGCTTTATGGGGTTCAAATGTGCCACAAGAGTGCCAGGACCCGAGGTTACCAAGGGAGCAGATGCAAGCCTCTGAGAGGTGGGAGGACTTGGTCCTTGGTCCTATCCAGGAGCTGCCAAACCATGAAGGGTGGGAAGGGAGTGTGTTGCCTTGTAGGCTGAAACTAGACAGCAGAGAGCCCACAGGGATGGGCTGCCATCGCCGAGTCCAACCAGACATGGCAACCACGGATGCCTACAGAGATGTGCACACATGCCCATACACACAGGGGCACCGGTGGGTGTAACGATGTCAGCAGTCACCGAGGCTAAGGAGCAGGAAGTTGGTGGCTCTTCCCAGAGTCCCTTAGTGGCTCTCTTGCTCAGAAAGTGAACTCTGGCATTCACTACCATCTTCCTCCTCACAGCACCTGCTGGCCATCCTCATGGCTAGCCAACCTCAAAGTCCTAGGTGGCACCCCTCTTGCCCTTCCAAACACTGGCCACCCTGAATATTGAACACAACCTGCTGTGCTTAGTCCTCAGGGCTGCACCTGTCAGCTGCCATACAGTTACAGGGCTGGTGATTCCCAAGGACCAGGGTCACGCCTGAGAGAAGAGAGATACAAACACTGTGTGCGCGCATGTGTGTGCGTGCACACACGCTCTTACTGCACATCTGTTACTCTTATTGGGCATCATGGAATATGTCCAGTCATTCTCCCAGCAATGTTCTCCTCCAGATAAAATCAGATTAAAGGTCAACAGAGGACAGCAGGGAAAACCATCCTCCAAGGGTGGACAGGTTGCTTCTGAGAGAAAGGATAAGCCCTGCACGACAGACTGAGAGCTTGGTGAGTCACCAAAGAAACCCACCTCTCGTCTGGAGTCTGAGCTCTTGTTCTAAAGTTAAGACCTGTGACAGGAAAGCTATGTGAGCAGCTTCACGGGCCATGGCGGGCAGTGACTCCCTCGCTGCCGCCAGTGTACAGCCTGCCGCCTTGTTAGGAATGTGTGGCTGGACCGAAACATATGGCATGGGGCTATGGGCTTGGGGTGGACCCCCAGACCACAGGTGGGGTGCCCTGGGAAAACTCGGTGTTTTCACAGTTCTCACCTTTCTGCTCCTTGTATCCCAGTTCAACCCATGCTCCACCAGTCACAGTCTGGGAATGGAAGTGCTCCATCCCCAAGTGCACCTTGGGATCACGGGATCTTCCTATCTGTGGCTGGGAGGTGGGGTGTGTGAGGGAAACAGAAGGGAACTGATGCAAGAAACACAGGACCACAAGCAGGCAAGAGCAAAGCCACCTGCACTGTAGACACTGCCTTGTGAGCTGACATCTGACCCTGACAGGCCAGTTTAAAGACAGACAGACAGACAGACAGAGAGACGGACAGACAGACACACACACACACACACACACACACCATGACTGAGTCTATGCTTCTTTACACTAGAGTGAACCAGATCAAAGGTGCAGGAACTAAGGAAGGGCTGTCTGCATCCACTAGACCACACTAAACCCTGTGGTTTTAATTTCTTCCGTCTTCCTCTGAGGAAGAACTCCAACCCTTCCCCCAGCTCCTGCCACACACAGAGCTGGGGGTCATTGCTCAGTTCTTGCTTCACTGCAAAAGGCAACAAGGGTCAGGGGCAAAAGCTTTCAATCCAGATCAGGTGGCCCAGGGCACTAGGAGGCCCAGGGCACCAGGAACCTGCCAAAGGTGGCATCTGTAACAGACTTTCAAAGGCATGGCTTGGCTCTAACAAGATATGAACTGCCAAAGCCTCAGCTTCCCAGGGGCAGCCTTCCACGCTCTCGGGCCAGGGCCCCTGTTGTCATCCAAGACATCAAGGAGGACCGAGGAGATTGGCAGAAAATTATCAGCTCGTGTGATGATGAACAGACATCTAACCAGGACAACCTCTTCAAGGGGTGTGCCCCTTCGTGCGTGTGTGTTTGTGTGTGCGTGTTATGACACGCCTCCAACCAGGTGCCAACTAGTCTTTCACAGTCTCATATCCACCCATCGGGGTGGTGAGACCCCTTCCCCACAGGCCTACACACAGAAGCACCTGGATGAAGACGATTCATGCAGCACAAGCCTGGGAGTGAGGCTGGTAGAGTGGGTCACGGGAACATGCAGCATGTGCCCCCATCTCTGAAGGAACAGGATTTGGTCTCTCCATGCATGTGTGTCTGTTGCAGGCATAGAAAAGGAGCCAGAAGAGCAAACACCAGACATTTTACAGTACCCTGTAAAATGACCCTGCGATACAGTGCTAGGAAAAGGCATATCCATTTTAGATACTTTAATTAAGGTCCATGACTGACAGGGAAGCAGAGTCAAGGACAAGAATGCTGGTCAAGCTCCAGGGCCATCCCAAAGAAAGCGATCATTTCTGCAACTGATCCTCCAAAGAGTGACACCTGCACTCTTTCTAAATCACCAACTTGCTTTGTCCACTGAAAACAGAGCAGCCAGTCTCTCCTCTTGCCATTTGCCCCAAACACAACTGCTTTATTCTACAACTCAGCCAGGTGGGCTTCACTCAAGCTCTGCCTCTGCTGAGGGCCTCAGAATGCTGCCCCATAAAACCCAAGGCTGCCCCTGCCTCAACAGACCAACTCTGGAGAACAGGAGGAAAAAGAGGAGAAGGAGGACAAATGGGGACCTGAGAGGGACAACTTTTGGCTCTTGGCTCGGGCAGAACTTTGAACTTGCCAGCCTCGACCTGGAACCCTACCATGTCCCTTCAGTAAATGGTACAGCCCCTCAGACTTCCCCCAAAGTGCTTTCAGATAATGTGGCCCAGAGTCCCTCTTTTCTGAAAATTAGCTTTTTACTGTAGGGGGCCCTGCCAAGGTGACTGGGGGGCCAGTGTATGGGAGTGGACAGAGGAAGGCCACCGGGGAGTAAGCAGACACATGCCCACCTCCTGAAGCTGTGTTTGCCCTCACTACCCCTGACCCCAGAACAGTAAAACCATTGTTTTGACGCAAGATGGAGAAAGAATGAAATTCAGGATGTGGAACACGGTGACCTATTTATAAAGCCTCCTTTCACCTGAAGATCAAACAGGCTCCCTCCCTCCCGTGGCCTCCCTGCCTCACACATCAGTGCTTGCAGCCCAGAGTTTTGCAAGAGTAACGCGCCTGGGGCAGAACAGCCTGTTATTATATTACAGCGCAGCCTCTGCTGGCTGAGCCACTGTCTGATCGCCTGCCCCGGCCTGGCCAGCTCATTAGGGTTCGCTGCTTCCTCCAGCTGGAGGAACAAAGGTGGTAGGATGGGTTAGGCGGTGAGAGTGCCTGGGCGCACCGCAAGCGGGGCCACAGAACAAAGGTGGGACTCCCGCCACGCGGCTGCACTCTCACCCCACCCATCACCTGCTTGAGAGGACTTCTCAAATTAAGTCCCTGGCCCTAGAACCATCAGAGAGTATGGGGCCCTTCTGGGAAGTTCTCATAGGCGATTTTGGAAAGAAAACCCCACATAGTCCAGAGCTCTAGCCTCCGGCCTCAAAAGAGTGAAAATGCACCTGCCGCAAACACCTACGAAAGGACCCAGATTACTCACCCCACTTTCAGAAAAGGCTTGAAGCAGTTGCTCTGTGCCCCTGGGAAACCAGCATGACATTCATACAGAGAGCAAAAATTAAAATAACAGTTAGCTAGTCTAGGTAGAGCTGGAGGGCTATGGCCTGGGACTCAGTCGGGGAAGCTCCATCACAGGAGGGCCAGCCACAGTGTGGCCTGTGCACCTTCGGTGACAGTGGGAATAGTCTAGACTCTGGGCTACTGCTCACCCGGCCTCCCCTAGAGGGGAGTTGGTCACCAACTGGGCTGCTGGTGCTGGCATGGAGGAGCTGGGTGCTTCCAATAGCAGCAGAAGCAGGGAGAACTACCGAAGGAGCCCACAGAGAAAGGCCCTGGCTGCCCCATATCCATAACCACATCAGCTCCAGAGGAAGGCAGGAGATGGTGTGTGGGATGTGGGTGCCTGCAGCCCCCCAAGTGGTTACTCTTGGGAGAAGGCTCCCCACAGGACGGCTCCAGGGATCTGATCTGAGGCTAACACAGGTCTGAATAGCTTAGAGCCCTACAGCAAACCAAACCTCAGCTTCTGGGTCCCCAAGGCCTTGGACAGGAAAAGCTATCACACTGACCTCTTCCCAAAGAGAAAGCTGCTTCACGTCCTTCCAGGTAGAAGAAACACCAAGATATGTACATTGGCCTTCCTTCTAGACCATTCTAGAGTGCGGACACGATAGTGGGAAAGGTCACACACACCAGCACACGGGTTGTTTTCCCTAGCCTTATCTTAGCCCCTGTATCAGTTTCAGTGCTAACCTAGGTTCTTTGTAAGGATGGGCACATACGGGGTTAAGATTTCCTCTTTAATAGTGTGACCTGGAAGCATTTCCTTCAGTTCACTCTCACTCTTGAAACCTTGGCTCTCAGAACCCCCAGCTCACAGTCAGCTTTTGTAGAAGACCTGGAAGATGCCACTCACCTGCCTTAAGGCTCCCTGGTCTCAGAACCTCCGAGAGGCAGGCTGAAGGTGCTGAAGAGTTTTCTGCCAGGATAGTTTGCCACACAGACTTCTAATGGACTACTGCCAATGAACTTGGAAAGAACTCTAAAAGTATCGGGCAGCAGCCCCAGCGCCCTTCCCCGGGTGGGATTTCATAGAACAAGAGGATCTCAAGGGCAGTGGGGAAAGAAAGCAAGGACTGTAATCTCAGGTTCCTATAGCCTCCGGGAACTTCCTCCTACCTGCCCCTGGCCTTCCTGCTCCAAGCCTGGAAAGTCCTAAGGCCCCAGCAAGTACAAAGGTGGCAAGTGAACTGATCCTGCACTTCAGACAAGCTGAAGGCTCTGGGAACAAATTTCCATGCACCAGCTTGTCACACCCGGGGAAGAGCAAAGAAGAAGAAAATGACCTTTTGGCCAGTACACTGAAAACACTATCCCTCAGCTGTCAAAAATGCTGTTGGTAAGGTGCTGTAATTCCAGCACTCAGAGGTAGAAGAAGGACTGAGAGTTGGAGGCTAGCCTGAGCTACACAGCAAGTTGGCCAGCCTTGTTCAGCAAGCCAAAACAACAACAAAGCTGTTATTCACTGGCAAATAAATAGAAAAGTGAGAGTACTGCCATGTTTAGCATGAGGGATGTGTGGGTTGCCTTCCTTTTAAATCTCACTTTGCTGTCCTTGCAAAGGTTAATGGGCCCAAATACCCGTCTACAGTTAATGTGATTTGCTAACTGCAGCACACACAGCAATGCAGTACTGTTCAGCTGTGAGAGGGGCGGTGTCCTGGTATATGCCACGCTCTGGGTGAACCTGGAAAACTTTACGCTAAGTCAAAGAAGCCAGACACAAAAGGTCACACAGCCCATGATTCCATCGTATGGAATGGCTAGAACAGGAGAATCCATATCGAACAAAGCATATTGCTAGGGGTCAGTAAAAGGGTAAAGGGAGTGGCTGCTAGAAAGACTGGGCCTCTTGATGAGGGACCTGTGTGTGTGTGTGTGTGTGTGTGTTTACCAGGTGCCAATGAATTGAGCTTAAAAAAAAAAAGACTAATATCAGGTTGGTAAGATGGCACAGTGTGTAAAGGCACTTGCCACCAAGCCTGACAACTTGAGTTTGATCACTGGACCCAAATGAGAAAACTGACTGTTTGTCCTCTGACAGAGGACAGTTGTCCTCTGACCTCCACTTGTGTGTATAGCATAGCACACATGGATGCACACACCTATGCACATATACATACACACAATGTAATTTTTAAGAATACAGGTTAATGTGGACTGGGAAGACAGCTCCTTTTGTAAAGTGCACACAAGCCTGAACACCATCGTCCAACCCTCAGAACCCATATACAAAGGCAATCCTGGTGGCGTACTTGCAATCCCAGCTCTGCAGAGGTGCGGACCAAGAAGAACCCTGGGGATTCTCAGGCCAGCCAGTCTAGCCTCATCAGTTCTCCCTTGCTCCAGTAAGAGACCTCATCTCAAGGAGCAACACAGATAGATAGCTCCTGATGACAGAAAACACTTGTGTGTGTTGACCTGCGTCTTCCACACATGCATGTCTTCCACACATGCACGTGAACCCTGCCATATACGTAAATGTATGCAAGAATGCTATTCTTATGCTATCTAAAGTTAAGAAAGCACAACTGAATGGAACAATGCACCTTTGCATACCCATGATGAAAGAAGGAGGGTGGGACCGAGATGCGAGACTGAAGGACACCCAGAGCCTGCAGGGGACCTGGCTGGCTGCCCGCCAGCTTGTAGCCAGTGTTTCACACCAGCCACGGCTAATAGTATTCAGATGTGGGAGTTAAGAGCCTTCTACAGTCCCTGCACCCACACAGTTTTTTTCCTTTTCTTTTCTCTGCAGAAGAAAAAAGCGCCGCCCTTGGCTTGGCAGCCGTGCGTCCTTGAGCAGGCACCTATGGATCTACTTTCTCTGGAGGAATCTGCAATGTGTGTTTGTATCTCCCGCCTGTGCTCAAACAGACGTCTTGGGAATGGTGGCCAGCATGCCCAAACCACAGCAGTGTGGAGATGTGGCGCGGGAGGAGTGCTGCCAGGGCGGCACCCGGGCCCAGCCCACGTAGGAAGGAGGCCTGCTGACATGTTTCCAGTACCTGCTTTCTCACAGAGCAGGTCCGCACCCCAAGGCTTCCAGCATTGGCAAGGGCCCTACTTTCTGCTATCAGGTAGCCATCCTGGCTGCTCGCTCCATTTTCTCCCCCTGGTTGCCAGCGATGTTACACCACAGAACTCCTGCCCATACCCAGGAAGCCCCAGGCAGATGCTCGGTTGGACCAGGTTTGTCCGCACATGCAAACTCGTTCTAATGAGCAAAACGGTGTGTTCTTGGAACTCTACCACTTACAGCTCAAGCACCACAGACAGGTGCCATCATTCCCCATTGACCCTTTCCAGCTGGGCTGGGCTTGTGTGAAAACACAGAAAGCTGCCTGTGAAACAGGGTCAATCAAGGAAGACTGATTTAACCACGTGCCTGTGAAACTGGAGGGCATGTGCAGTCTGGAGTTGGGTTGTTAAGTATCAACTCCTGCTCTATAAGCTGGGTGACCTTATTTCTGCACCTCTCTGACCTCTGGATCCCTCATCCACTGAAGTGAAGGTGATGATGGCCCAACCTCAGTGGTTGCTTAGAGGATAAAATGTAGATTCCATGGGAAGTTCAGCATTAAGCGGCCAGCCAGGGCCAGAGAGATAAATGGTGCTTACCACCAAGTCTGAAGACCTGAGTTTGCTTCCTGGGACCCTCATTGTAGAAGGAAAGAAATGACTCCCCATAACCTTTCCTCTGACCTTCACACCTAGTTCATGGCATTGTGCATTGTGCATAGTAACTTTGTCCACCCTGCAGGAAAACTCCTTAAGCAGGAAGGTAAACAACTCAAAACAGCTTCAGGAAGTCCCTGAAACTGACCAGATTCACTAGACCCCTCCCTGCCAGAGAAAAGCTGACAGCCTGCCTTTCTGGAAACTGAACTGCAAAGACTGTGAGACCACAGCAGAGCTATCGACAAGAGGTTTAGTCAACTGAGGCACCCCAAAAAGATACTCTCCAACCTCTTGAGCTGTCCAAAGGCTGTGCAGTGTGCTCTGGGTTCCCATCTTTGTGAGCTGTCACTCATGCTGGCATGAGCTTTGGTGATGCAGCTGTCTGTACCATTTCTGCTCCTCAACCCATAGTCCTATAATTAACCCCAATAAAACTCACTGGTTTACCAAGTTGGACTTGGTAATATCTGTACTTTGCTCTCTCATAGGTTTCCTATGTGGGGCGGGTAGAGGTATGCACTCCATTTCCCCGAGGGAAGTTCTGTCACACAACAGACATGTACATGCCTGCACACACACATTAAAAACAGGCAACACTGGAGATGTAGTTCCAATTTAGTGGTGTGAGGAAAAAGAAGAACACAGGGGTGTGTCTTCTGAGACAGGGTTTCAACACAGACATGGAAATCCAAAACCCTTCCCTACCCCAAACTCAGAAGAGCCTGGAGATGCTACGACTTATCTCTGTCGCTATCTTGGGCCATCTCAAACTCAGTAACAGCCACAGAGCCCCTGGAGACTTCACCCAGTGCCTGGAGGAGAAGGGGCCTTTCCCTTTCCTCTGCTCCCAGAAGCCAGACAGGCAAAGCCTGAGTACCAGGAAAGTCTCTTAGGAAAGCATTTTGGACCTAGGGACTCTCCATTCCAGTTCTCACATCTTGAAAACGTCAAAAGGAAAAGGGGGAAACTGGCCAAATAGTCATTTAACAGGCCAACCCAGGATGACAGAGTGGAGAGACAGAAGGTACTTGCTTGTCCCAAAGTCAGCTCAGCCCTGGGGACATAAACAAGCCCAGGACTGGTCGCTTTAGTTAGCCCAGCTCCTGCCAACCCCAGGTACATACACACAACACTCAAATGCATGTTTTATACTCTGGCCTTGCTGGCAGAGAGCTTTGTAAGCAGCTAGGCCACATTTCAGAAAGGTATGTCCTCTGACATAAGGCTGCATGTCACCTTTACAGGCACATCCCTGCCTCATGAAAGGGGAAGCAGGAAGGTCTGGCACATCACAGCTGGGCAGCTGCCACCAGACCAATTGTGGGAGACCACTCCTCAGGTCCTCGCTGCAAGCCTTCCTGAGACTCAGATTTCCACAGCTGGAGCTGGACCACAATCCCTGCTCCTACCACAGGCACTGCTGAGCTCAACTGCTGTCTGAATTTCCGTTCCCATATCAAAAGCCTCTCTTTTCTGCTGAGGCGACAAGACCCGCCAACAAAACAAGCCACAGGGACCTGCATCACTGAGGCTTAATGGTATCAGCAGCTGGGCTGGTGGCAGGGACCCGTGTGAAAGTTGCACGGGGCGCTCAGCCCCCCTCTTTTCCTGCACCTCATCTCCCCTGATTGACAGCATCCTCTCCAGGCCCCCAAACAGAAAACTAGGCAGCACAGAGATCCTGCACATGGAGTACTCCTTTTTCTGGCCCCATCACAGGCACACAGTCGCTTTATGAAGCAGGAACCAGTCAGCTGGCTTGACCTACGCCTTGTGACACCCAGAAAACCCCGTATGCATGCTAAGAGCTTGATGAAAATGCAAAGCCTCAGGTCCCACCCTACCTACTCACTGATGGGACCTGAAACAGACCTCAGGTGGCTTGGGGCTGGCAATGTGGACTCTTTGGGAGGGAGAGGCACAGAGGCGATATATTAGGAAGACACAAGATAAGTGGTTCTGAATCTGGGAGTGGAACAACCCTTTCACGGGGGTTGCCTAAGCCCAGCAGAAAACACAGGTACTGGGGTTCTTAACAGGAGCAAAATTACAGTTAAACGAAGTAGCAGCAAAAATAACTTTACGGTTGGGGTCACCAGGGCACGATTAACTGTATAAAGACTCGCAGTGTTAGGAAGGTTGAGACCCTCTGCCCTGGATGGAGGGCACCTTCTTCCTCTTCTCCCCTCCCCCCCAGGAAGCTGATCTTAAAACACAGCAGACCCTGGGATGGAGGTGGCAGACAATGTTCCCTGTCCTGAGTCAGACACTCTAGCCCTTTCGCCAGACCCACAGAGGTGGGCAGGGTGGGCCACAGAAAACAGGCTGTGGCTCCTAGACCTTACAGAAGGCGGTGGTCACAGAGAGCACCCTGAGGCTGCTCCTCTACTCACATCAGGCTTCCTTCTGCCCACCCTTCAGGTTTCAGCCATCCTTTCGGGGTCTTGTACTCCAAATACCCCTGCCAGTTAGCCAGGCTGACCCCGAGACCTCTGAAAACCATGCCTGCTGTGAAGCATTCTTTGCCCCTAAATGAACTACATTCAGCTGCAGCCCACCTATCAAGAGTGCTCTGACTGCCACCATACTGCCCTGACTGCCCTGGTTGCCTCCTCCACACAGCCCTCCCTGGTTGGCCTCCATGGCTGCCTGTGGCTGCCTCACAGCCATCTCCTCCTCCAATCTCTCTCTGGGATGACCTCAGGACCCTGGGCCTGTAGGAACCTAGGCAAGAGGTCAGTCACAACCCTGCATCTTGGCTGCAGTCCATGAGCCTGTCCAAGACCCGCCCACATGCGGCCAGCCAGCAAGTGGCCTCACAGTCTCCCAACACCTACCACAAAATCCAGAGTTCTGGAATGTTCCAGGCAAGTGCCTTGGAGAGAAGCCAGGAGAAAAGTTTGTGGGTCTTCATCACTGGGGGTACAATTGGAGCATAGGGAAGGCAACACAGGGCGGCTGCAACCTGGGTATCCTGAGTGCGGCCCCACAGGGTCCCCAGGCCTGCCGTGCCTGAGCTGCCTGGATCAGTCCCGGCTGAGGCCAGCTCCACCGTCACCAAGGGGAAACGGCCCTTGGTTACCACTGGCCTAACACAGAAGGCAAAACAAACACGAAGGCCTTGCAGGCCTCCCTCCTCACTGCTGGGAACAATTACAGGGTGATCGGCCCAGCAGTGTAAGGGCTCTCCAAGGCTGGAGGCTGCGAGCCAGTGGGAGGCCAGTAGGTAACTCATTCCCTTCCCATGTCTCTGTGTATTTCCCAAGACCTAGAGACCCCTTTGCCACCTCACTCAGAAAGACAGGGAAACACACTGGAACCCCAGTAACTGCAGGGTCACGGCCAACATAGGACAGGGCAGAGAGCGCAAAACTGTTTTCCACCAGTGTGCTTGGCAGGTGCAGAGGTGACGCTCTGTCAGCCCTCAAGAAGGGGTCACCAGAAACCTGAGCCCAGGCAGGGGGCAGGCTGAGGGTGGGCACGGTTCTCAGATCCTACCAGCCCCCTCCCCATCTCCTTCCCTCCCTTCCCCACGCAACCTGTCATCAGATGACTAAACTCACCACTAAAGAAGAAGAGGTATTTCCCGGCAGGCTCCAGCCCAACCTAGCAGGAGCGTGGCCAGGGCTGCACCAGGGCCATGCACTGTCCTGAGGTGGAGCCAGCACAACCCAGGTGCTAGTCCCTACTCCCCTCTGTCCCAGCACATCCAGACCTTCTCCTCAAGCCCATCCTCCTCTGGGACAGGATTTCTCCCATGCAGGGACACCCTACTGCCAGGACCTTAGGACTCTGTAAGTAGACACTGGAGGGATGCTTAAGTAGAAATAGGAGGCAGAAAGACCCGAATGACACACCTTATCCTCAGACCCTCACCCAAAGTCTCCAGGGGACGTGCAGGAGAAGGGTCTGTTCTTCACTTTCTGGGCATCTGTGTGATCTATTCTCTCTCTTCTCTGCAATTTGACTATGGAGGTGGAGTTGCCCTATCTATCTAGTATTCCATGGGGTGGGGAGGGCATAGGGAGTGCTGACCTTGAACAAAGTCCAAATCCTTATAATACAGGAGCCACCACAACACCCAGAAGACCCTCATAAGTGTTCCCCATCCTCACGCTCACTGGGATTCCCCTGCTCCTTAGCCTCCCTGAAGCCATGTTTTTTCTCTGACTACAGCAGTTAGCTGACTCTGGCTTCAGGGACTGCCCAGGAGAAAGAAACAGAGAAAGGGCACAGGAAGGAGACAGAATGAATATGAGGCAGAGAGGTACTCATAAGCTCCAAGACGGATGCAGAGAGGTGTCCCTGGCCCCCACCCCAGCGTATATGCAAATGGAACCCAGGACCTAGTCCTCGAAACCAAGAGGGACAGGGCCAACAGAGTACTGGAGCTTGGTGGGACAGAGATCAGGGTGTTTCTTGTCCCTCTCTCCACCCTGTCCTACTTTTTTACACACACCCTCCCATCGCACAGTGTTTGTGCCCACAATCCAGGAAGGCCTCAAGGTAGAAACAAGTTGACCACTGCACTTACCAGCTGGGGGTCTGCCTTGGAGTGGTCCCCGTCTTTAAAAGCAGAGGCCCTACCACACTGAAAGCCAACTTAGTCTTTGGACTCAACCCTAGTCCTTGCTTGTCTTAGAGGGGCTTGAGGACCCACTGTCCCCTCATCCTGCCGCAGTCACAGACGGGAAGGCCACTGAGCTTAATCAGGAAGAGAGGCGGTCAGAGTCTTAGGATTTTGATAGTGTCATGCTGAAAATTTAAACAGTACATTCCAGGGATAATTGGCCCAAAGCTATCAGAAACCCCCACTCTTTTCATTTGCCCGAGTCAATGGGAAAGCTACTTGGAACACAAGGACGTTGAGGGTTAGAATTTGAGACACTGTCTGAACCCCAATGACAAGGACGCTGGGGCTGTGACACACATGGAGCAGGAACTAGACACTCGACAGCAGCCAGACAAGAGGCAGGAAAAGACACAACACATCAGAAAGCCCAGTCCACCAGTGTGTTCAACCCCCTGGGGTTACGGATGCGAACCAGAAAGCACTATAAATGGAGAGCCAGCATCCTCTCCCCACAAAGCGGTTAGAGGTTCACTCCCTATCGCAAAGGGCAGGGAAAGGCGGCAGATCCATAAACATGGCAACTGGTGTCATTTTGGCACATTAAAGTATGGGTTCTGCCAGAGTCAGCCATCGACTGGGATATGGGAACTAGTCCTCAGACATGTCCTTGAAAAGCCACCAAAGACAGCCAGTCCATCATCTTCCTTCTCTTCTTCCCTCCTTCATTTTCTGTTTCCCTTCTCTTTTGCTTTGGGGAAAGTAGGTTAAAAATCAAAAAGGCCCTAGGGAACTGCTTAGTTGGCAAAGTGCTTGCCCTGCAAGCAGGAAGACTTGATCTGATGCCCATACACCACGCTTAAAAGCCAAGCATGGTGGCACAGGCTTGTTATCCCAGCGTTGGGAAAGTAGAAACAGTGGATCCCTAGTGCTTTCTAGCTCGCACCCACCTGGAGAGCGCCAGGCCAGTCAATTTGTCCTAATAAACAAGGTGGGGCTGGCAGGATGGCTCCGTAGATAAAGGCATTTTCTGCCAACGCTGATGACCTGAGTTCAATTCCTAGATCCCACAATGTGGAAGAAGGAAAGTGACTCCTGCAAGTTGAACTCTGACCTCCACATTCGTAATGAACACACACACACACACACACAGAAAACAAAAACCACAGGGTGTGGTGGTGCATGGCTTTAATCCCAGTACTTGGGAGGTAGAAGCAGGAGGATCACCGTAAGTTCAAAGCCAGCCTGGTCTACGTAGCTAGTTCCAGGACAGCCAAGACTACTAGAGAGAGACCTTGTATAAAAACAAAAACAAGCAAAACAACAAATAAATGAACAACAACACAGAACACTGAGTTTGTCCTCTGGCCTCCAGACACATAGACACACGTAAGGGCCAAGAAAGATGGATTAGCAAGTATCTTTTAAGTAAACAGCCTAAAAAAATGATACAATTGTCAGCATACTCACTCTCACTTTTCACCTGCAAAAGTGAGGAGATTTAATACCAGCCCCAGCCCCAGAAGGCTGCTAAGATAATCAAGGAATATAATGAATGTGCAAGAAGAGTCCAAAACTTCCCAGCATACAGTAGGTCTTTCAATAATGCCACCTGCTTACACAGTCGTCTGTGTGGACAGTTTGCAGGATTAGTTTGTGACGTGTGTTTGTGCATGGGGTGATGGATGTCACTATTTATCCGGCATCCATGTGGTTAAATCTTAACACAACATACTCTTCTGCAAAATAACCACATTGGTTTAAAGCACAAAGCTGCCCTAAAGTCCATCCAACTGGGGAGATAGATCAGCGATCAAGAGAAAGTACTATTCTTGCAGAGGACTGGGTTGGGTTTCTAGCACCAATATCTGGTGGCTCACCAACACCCAAAACTCCAGCTCCAGGGGTCTGATGCCCTTGCTGGCATCCATGGCTACTGCATACACGAACACACACATATACACAGGTTTTGGTTTTTTGCTTTGTTTTTTGAGACAGGGTTTCTCTGTGGCTGTCCTGGACTCACTCTGTAGACCAGGCTGCCCTTGCACTCACAGAGACCTGCCTGCCTCTGCCTCCTGAGTGCTGTGATTAAAGGCATACACCGCCGCCATCCAGCACATATACACAATTTTAAAAATAAAAATAAATCTCTTTTTTTTTAAAGGGATAATCTATTCATCCAGAATGCTTTGTTTTGTAAAATGTAGCCATGGTGAGAATCACTATGGTGGTTCATAAAAAAAAAACACACACACACACACACACACACACCTCAAAATAAAATGACCATATAATCTAGTAATTCCACGTGGGGTACACAGCTCTACTGGCTACAGTTCTCATTTCTGTGACAAAAATACCTGGCAAAAGAAATCTAAGGAAGGAAGAGTTTATTCTGGCTCACAGTTTGAGGGTGCACAGTCCATCATGACAGAGAAGGCACTTCTGCAGGACTGTGAGGTGGCAGATCAAGAAGTGGAGAGAGGAATGCTGGGACACAGCTCACTTTCTCTTTGTTTACTACTCTGTATGTGTGTGTGTGAGAGAGAGGTTAGAGGGCACACATCACAGCACACATGTTGCAGTCGGAGGACAGCTTTGTGGAGTCAGTTCTCTCCTACCTTTAGGCAGGTCCTGGGGATTGAGCTGAGACCCTCGGGCTTATATGTCAAGTAAGCCTTAGCATGGAGACATCTCATAGGCTCCTTGCTTTCTCTATTCAGTCAGCGAGCAGCCATGGGATAGCGCCACCCACATTCAGAGTTTCTTGATTAAGCCTTTCTGGAAATGCCCTCTCAGACAGGACCAGAGTTGTGTTGTCATGGTGAATCTAATCCAGTCCAGTTGACAGTGACGATTAACCACCCCAACTCTTTCCTTTGCCCACATGGCATTCAAGAGCAACAGTCCATCCCTGGCATACAAAGTTTCATTTTCATCCTACAATGCAAAATGAACTTACATCTGTTTCTAAAAGTCCCCATAGTCTTTAAGAGTCCCAACTCCACTCAAAAACCAAGCACTCTTCTAAAACTCTATAAAAATCAGAGCATGTTGTGCATCCAATACACAGTGGCACAGAGTAAACACGCCTGTTCCAAAGGGAGGAATGGGAGTGTAGAGAGGAAGTACCGCACCAAAGTGAGACCGAAACGCAGGGACAAACACTGACTCCTGCAGCTCCGCATCTGGCCTCTGGAGCCCATGGCATTACTCCCCTTCTGCTGTCACCTACAGCACATACAGACTTGGGGAACAGCTCTGCTCCACACCTGCAGCTTTCCTTGGTAGATGCCCTCTGATCTCAGCACCTCCAATGTATCTGGGGTCTCTTCACCTTCCTGGGTTCATGCAATGATCTCTCAGGGTCTCCTTTCAAAGAATCTAAGCCTGCCGCACACTACCTAGCCTCAACAGCTTTCTGGAACCTTGGTGCAAGCCTCTAGGGCTACTCCTTAAATCTTCCATGCCTGCAGAGTAACACCTTTGGGTGACAGTGCCAAGTTCTGCTGTCGGCTCACATGTGGCCTAGTCCCCTTGGATCACAAATGCAATAGCCTCTGTGTGCCTTCACGGCTGACTCTGGGAAAATGCTTGTCTATGAGGCCATTTTGGAGCAGGGCACTCCTTCATCTGTATTCTTACTTCAGGTTCTCTCCTTTCAAATACAGCTATTATCATTTCAGCATGGAGCCCTCAATGTGAAATGGGTGGAAGGTGTCTTGACCGAAGTGTAGTTTCCTCTTGTCCCAGTGCAGAACATCAAGTCTGCTTCAACACTGTTCATCTCCTTAACAATGACAGCTGCCTTTCTCCATACCCTCCCTGCACACGTCTTTAAATTCTCTCACACATCTTCCCTGGCTAAACTTCAAGATTCCCCTATCTTTCTGGTCCGTCTGTTGCTCTCTGTCACTGCAGGCCTGGGTTAAGAGCAGTAAGTAATAACCATGCTACAGTCTGAATATACTAACCTGTCTTGAGATTTCTTTTGCCGAATAAATTAGCTCATTACCTTTAAGTCTCGCTCAAATTCTCAGGACACAAGTAGAATATAGCCAGATTTTTGTTGCCAGAATAAAAAGTGAATGGCTTATAACCCAGTTCCCAATAGAGTATTTGTACCTAAGCCAGGTTTACACTGTGCACATTTCTTTCTGCATTCTTCCAAACTCCCACCAGGATAGTTCTGCTTATAGCATTCTCATCCATGGCTCCAAACTCTTCCCACATTCCCCCTGCAAACCAGTTCTAAAGGCCTGTGAACCACAGGATCAGGGTTACTGTAGTAACAGTATCTTCTCAGTATCAATTCTCTGTGTTAGCAATTCTTGCTGCTGTGACTGAATACCTGCAAGAGCAGCTTATAGAAGGATTTATCTTGGCACACAGGCTGAGCGCACAGTCAGTCAAGGCAGAACAGCACCATGGCAGGAGTGTGATGCAGCGAGTCACATGCCATCAGCAGTTAGGAAACTAGAGAGGGGCCTGCTGGTGCTCAGCTCCCCTCCTATTCAGTCCAAGACCACACCCCGCGGGACGGTGGCACCCACATTCTCCGTGGGGCTTTCCTCTTCAGGAAACTAACTTTTCTGGAAATGCTTTCATAGACACGCTCAGAAATGTGTTTCCATGGTGATTCTGAATCCAATCAAATTAACAATGTAGATCAACCATCACAATGTCCCAAGGAATGGAAAAGCATTTCTAGTCATTACAGCCAAGGGTGGGAGCAAACCATGTATCTACTGACGAATGCATAGAATGCACAGGACAAACTGTACTCTGTACACACAGTGAGGTATAATTCAGACTTAAAAGGGCAGGAAATTCTCACACCTGCTGAAGGGTGAACCTTGAGAATACAAGTAGGTCACAAAAAGACAAATACAGCATGTTTTCACTTCTATGTGGCACCTAGAGAGAACAAATTCAGAAACTGATGCCGATTGGTGAATGTTAGGGCTCAGGGTCGGGTAGGGGAGATGGAGACTGAAGTCTGCATGGGACAGACTCTCAGCAGGGGAACATGAAAAGGCTCCGGAGATGAATAGTGGGGAGCATGAACATTAGCACTCCCGCTGAGCGTGCCCTTACATACATATATTTACTTGTTAGTGTACTATATGGGGCTGTGTGCACGCCATGGCATGCCTGTGGAAGTCAGTGGACAATGGGTGGGAATCGGTTCTCTTCCTCCACTACATGGTTCCTAGTATTAAACTCAGGTGATCAGGCTCAGTGATAAGTTCCTTTGCTCACCGAGGTGTCTCAGCAGCCTGAGTTTGCTCTTAAAAAATGGTTAGGGGCTGAAGATGCACTTCAGTTGTGCAGCACTTGCCCCGGATGTGTGAGGTCTCTGGTTTGAGTCTGGGATTCAAATAGTAGATTTTAGGTTATCTGTATTTGCCACAATAAACAATTCTTCCATATGAAAATAAAGAAAAATGTGAGGCATAGAAATCAACAGTCATGAAAGGAGAGCTCTGCGTCCTAGTGTCCCGGGATGAGTGCTCAAAACTGCCAACAAATGTGGCCTATGGCCCACAGCAGTGCCCTCTGTCTCCCTAAGCTGCTCAGTGGCCGCTGCTGCCAGTCCTCCCACGAGCAGCACTGCTGGAGAAAACAATGGGTTTAGCAGGGAAGGAAGGACACCACTTATTTGGTGAACAGTTCTCAAGGCTCTTTGCAGCACCCTTCCTTCCAATCACGATTCCCAGAGTGCACCTGGGTCCAGTCTAGGCCACTCCAAGCGGTGCCTGTGCTTACAAGCTATGGGCCTCACCAGACAAGGAGATAGAAGCCAACTTGATAAACACTGATTAAGACATTGAAAACCAAGCCTCAAGGAGCTAAAGGCTCACATCTCTCCTGGGCCTCAAGGTTCCTTTGTCGGGGAGACATTGAGCAGGGTATCAACTAGGACCACATATCTGGAAACCAGCTTAGAGACATGTGTGTTTGGCTCGTGCCCAGAACAGCCATTTGTTGGTGAAGAGAATTAAAATCAAGCTAAATGTGGTGGCAGATGCTTATAATCCCAGCAGTAGGGAGGCTACAGGATAAGAGTTCAAGGCCAATCTCCACTATATAGTGAGTTCAAGGCAACGCTGGGTTACATGAAGCCCTGACTCAAAACAAACAATCACTAAAGTTAAATTTGAGGCAGACAGCCCAGGAGAGGGTGAAGTACCAAGATGACCCTGAATCTCAGGACATTTTCCTGCTGCCCACACTTCCTGCGGCCTCTGTTTCCATTCAGACACAGCCTATAGAAGCAGGCTCCTCAGGCCCAGGCCCTTGAGTGCTCTTCAAGGATATGATTCCTAATCAATACATTGAAGAGGCCTGAGAAACGCATCCTCGCTAGTTCTCAGCCTCATCTGGCAATCCTGCCATGTCCTTGACACAGACCCACACCCACACCGATGCCACATACCCCTCACTGCCCACTGCCCCACCCAGCAACTCTGCAGACTTCTGCTGTCCCTCATACTCACCTTCTGTTGCCCTTCTGCTTTGATACTCCAAGGAGCCTTTCTCAAATTTGCCCCTAAACATCATCTCTTATGAGGATTCAATCAGACCCCCTCCCAGACTCTATGTGTCTGTCAATTTCCACCCTCCACCCCTGGCTCACCTCGGTCCAAACATGGAGGCCTTCCTTGCTGGGCACATGGCAGATTTCTAGTGCCCAGACGGGGATCCTGCTTTCACTGGGGGACTCAAGGAGCTGACACCACATGGTGTAAATATGGAAATAAACTGGCAACCAACCCAGAAGCCCCAGCCCTGGTACTTGAGCAGTAAAAGCAAAGCTCTAGAACACAGTGGGTCTGGGCACCTGTTGGTTACAAAGTGGCTGCCCTTTGTAGGGGATCACCACTGGCAGGAGATGAACAATCCGTGTTTGCTACCCAGCCTGGAAAGTTTGCTGGTCCTTGATTGAGACCATAGGTAATGGTCAAACTTTCCCCCAAACTTGCTTCTTCCAGGCCCAGGCTCCAGTGGGAGGAGCAGCTGCATGCAACGCAGAGAGGCATGGCATCCAGCTGTTTGCCACTCTGCCCACAATGTCCCTGCTCCTAGTCTGGCCTGGCCTTTCCCATAAGATTGACTCCCCAAGCTTCTTAGGATACTCCCAGACACCCATTCCCTTCACAACCCAGAGCCTCGGGTGCACCAGAATTCACCATCCTTTTTTAGTTTTTATAGCAAAGTATTCATTTCTAAACAATCATAGCCAAAAGACACAGATGACATAGACTGATGTATACAGTATAATCACAATAATGCTACCGCTACTGACTCCAAACACCATGGAACACACGCACACACAAACTGGTAGACAGAAATAATACCGTCTTGTCTTCCCCAAAGCCCTGTGGGTCATCCTGTGAGTGCTACTCACGAAGGCATGGAGGGTCACCCACTACACATATGCACAGGGTCATGATTGACTATTAGCTGAGAAACAACAGCAGATTCATCTAAGCACAAGAAACCACCCCATTAGCCTGCCCTGAAACACCTGCCCCAAAACAAAAACCCTCAGATGGGGAGGGGAGTGCCTTTGAGATGTGGAACCTCCTAGAGGGCTGGTCTCTGCTCGGAGAATGCTCCACTTGTCCCCTAGGCCTTCCCCCCCCCCACTCACAGCCTCCATAGGGCATTCAGGGGATTTTTATGTTTTGACTCAAAAGCAATGTGTCTTTGAAATTAAACCAAAGTAGACTAAACTTTAGGAATGAGGAAAGCCCCTTGGAAAGTTGGGCTTTCTGTGTCTGCTCCGTGGGCAATCAGGGTGCTGTCTATCTCCACAGGAAAAGAGGTCCAGGATCTGTCCAGCCAGCAGCTCTCTCCGGGAAAGCAGGCATGGGCAGCTGCAGCAGAGCCCTGTGAGTATGGCAGCTTCTTGAGACGCTTAGATTTGCCCCCAGTTCCTGTGCCAGATCTCCAGACGCCTCCACAGAGGACATTCACATGGAGACCTCTTGGCTAGGCTCCTACCTCTACATCAATTCTGGTCATGCTTCTAAGTCCCTTTCAAAGCATAGTGTTGCTTCCAATGGTCTGAGCATTTGTGCAGGGTGGGGTATTAGTGGCTTGTGGTGTCTGCCTCTGTGGCAGGAGAGCCTGACTCTCAGAAAGACCAACTTTAGGTGGCAAGCAGTAGACTTTGATTACCCTAAGGGTACTGTGAGAAGTCTTCCCATGAGCATCAGAGGACCAACTGATCAAACGTACAGAAAAGCAAATCCTGCCCTGAAGGGGGACACCTCCACCTGATGTCAGCAGCTGGTTCTGTCACACTCTTGGGGACAGGTGGGACAGCGCCAACAGTGTGAGACCGGGCCAGTTTCCTGACTCAGACCTTTCCTGTTGGACCTGAGATACTCTGTCCCTGCCACCACCCTTGCTATGATGACTTTTTTTGGGGGGGGGGGATTCAAGGTCTGATCATTTATTTGTTACTCTTAAAGACTTATTTTTGACTGGACTCAGACTTAGAAGTAGAAGCTCTCAGCGAGGACAGCCTACGTCTCTTGGCAATCTGTTCTTGGCGCTTTTCTTTGGCTTCCTTCATTCTCTTGGCCAAAAGTTTACGTATTCTGCAGCTTCCTCCTTGTTTTTCTTAGTACGCTGTTTCTTCAGAGCAATACGTCGGCGTTTATGTTAAAGGACACGTGGAGTGACAAGACGCTGAATCTTGGGTGCTTTGGTCCTGGGCTTCTTACCTTCTTTGTTCAAGGGCTTTCTGACAACATATTGGCGGATGTCATCTTCTTTAGAGAGATTAAAGAGCTTTCGGATTCTACTAGCTCTTTTAGGGCCCAGCCGACGAGGCACAGTGGTGTCTGTCAGTCCAGGAATATCCTTCTCTCCTTTCTTCACAATAACCAAGTTGAGAACACTCAGATTGGCATCCACAATACATCCACGAACAGATTTGCGCTTCCTCTCTCCCGTTCTCCTTGGTCTATAACAAGAATGGCCCTTACTCAACAGCAGGTGCACCCTGCCATGGGTCAAAACGCCTTGCTTCATGGGAAAACCTTGTTTGTCATTCCCAC